>CM070832.1:24427738-25027738 GCA_036326025.1 Chrosomus eos
ATTAGGAGAATTTAGAACGACAGAGGCTGTCATATTGTCAAACATCTCCTTTTGTTTTCCACGGAAGAAAGAACGCCATACAGGTTTCAAACAACATGAGTAAATGTTCACATAATTCAAATGTACAGGTAAACAATCCTTTTTAAGTGATTTGAAGTGATGAGAGAAAAAAAATAGCGTTGAAAGAATAGACATTTATGATGGTAATGGAATATGATCTGTAAAAAAAATCCTGTTGTTTTTATAAAAAACATCCTGTGGTTGCCAGAATAATTCAGTAAAAAATATAGTAAAAATTTCAACATATTTCAGAACAACCTGTACATTTTACAGTATAAAACTGTAATTTACAAACAAGAAAATTGCAATTTAAACCGGTAAACCCAACAACGCACACTGCTACTAAAATCTGTTTTGTACCTTTAACATATACTGACAACCACCATAATAAAAGTGCCGTTCCACAAGCTGAATTACATAGTAGCTATACAGAAGGTGCACACAGAGTCATTCATGCAAACGCAAAACACTCATGGCAACACACATGACACTAAAATAATGCAATAAAAATTCATTATTTTTATTCAGTAACCTAAAACCCAAATGTGCATAACTGATCAAATCTATTAAGTAACATTATTTAAACGAAATGCTTGTCACACAGGGAATTGAATGTCAGTTTACAGTTTTCACTGTAAATAATAATTAAATGTCTTTTTTTACTTCTAAAAACTGTACATTTAACAGCATTTTAAATGACTGAATATAGATATTTTACAGTTTTATTACGGAAACATAGCCTACTGTTAACCTATTAACAGTTTTTTTTTTTCCATAGTGGTTTTACAATATTTTACAGTTAAAATTACACATTTTTTTACAGTTAATTTTAATATGCCAATTTTGGCCTTTCCAGTTGAACAATTAATAAAACAGTAAAAAGGTAAAAAGTCAAACCAACCTAGAGAATTATAATTAATAAAGTGTGATGACTTGCCCCAACCTGACATTTATATAATTAAAAAAATCCCCTGTCCTGAGAACACATTAATTTGCAACATTTTAGTTAAATGATTTGCATAAGCATGCAGTTGGCTACTAATCACTTTTGGCAGGCGATATGAACTGAAGTTTCACACCCCCATACCATTTCTAATTTAAAGGGTTTATTCACCCAAAAATGAAAATTTTGTCATTATTATACCTCACCCTCAACTTGTTCCAAACCTGTAGCCGATGAGTTTCTTTCTTCTGCTGAACACAAAAGAAGATATTTAGAAGAATGTTGGTAGCTAACCAGAAAGTTCACACCCATTGACTTCCCTGGTATTTTTTTTTTTCTTTCTTTTTTTTAACTTTTATTTCTTAAAACTCATACAGGTTTGGAACAACATAAGGGTGTGTAAATTATGACTTTGTGTGTGTGTGTGTGTGTGTGTGTGTGTGTGTGTGTGTGTGTGTGTGTGTGTGTGTGTGTGTGTGTGTGTGTGTGTGTGTGGAGGGGGTAAGTAATCCTTTAAGAAGAGTGTGTAGAAAAGCAGGTGTAGGATTAGAAAAAAAGGGTATTTTGTAATTAAATTATTGGTGTCACAGGTTGTAGACGATTACCGAGAGCTTTGTGGAGCATGACCAGTCAGTCCTTGTTTTCCTATAGTAACCACAGCTGTGCCCACGCTGCATAGTAAGAGCAAGAAAGGACCATCGAGGAGGCAAAATATGCGCGCGCACGCACGCAGGCGTCTTCTGCGCAAACTGATTGGCTGAAGGTCCTGTCAATCACACCCTCGGTCCCTAGAGAATCCGCCTCAGCAACGCCATCATCTGTTACACTCGGCGACAGGAGCAGCCTGAGCCGTCAGGGCCAATGTTGTTATTTTCCTAATTCACCGAGATTTTATTAATAGAAAAAGCTGTCTGCAAATGACATATTTTCAACTCTCTCTTTGCGGTGAAATACAAAACACTTCAGGCGACCCCTCTCTTGGTAAGCATTTTTGATGGTCTTGCGTTTTTGATACACTTGGTGCAGCCGATTTGTATCCAATGAATATTGTGGTTAATGGAAATGATGGGCGATGGAGGCATTATAACGAAAGCGCGAGCGGACTAACCATAATGCGTTCGCGTTATCGGCCGCATGGTATTAAGGGATGTTTAAGATCGAGCATGAATGTGTTTTGTAGGGATGGTGTGATGCTTATGCTCCGAAGCGCTCGTCTCTGGCAGCAGGATTGATGCGCAGCAGAAAAAGCCTTACGTGCACAATTGAATGGAAGAATAAGGCCTCTGTAACTAGACAGTAGTCATCTTATGTTAGAATGAAATCATACAATACCCCTTATCAGGGTTTACAATCTCCACACACACATATTTGTGTGACTAAACTGATTTAATTTTATTTTTTAGTACAATCTGTCTATTGATGTTTTGATGGTCTTGTGTCTATTTGAATGTATAGTGGATCTCAGGCACAAAAAGCCATTTTCCCCTCATATTGCTTGGTTATGCATCCGGAATTATAAATACAAGGTTACCATGGTCATGGAAAACCTGGAAAAATCTGGGTATTTTAAAATAGTCTGGAAAATTAATAAAGTCAAAAGTCATGGAATTGTTTCTAGTGTAGGCTACATTTGTTTATCTGGTTTTGCTTGTGCCAGAGAAAGCCAAATCCTTAATTTAGCCACATTCAAATCTTTTTGAGACTTAAACTGTAGTTTAAATATCTTAATTTAAAGGATTTGTACCTGAAATCCTCATAGAAACCTCTGTAAAAAATATTTGCGAGAGAAATTCATACAGGTTTGGAACAACTTGAGGGTGAGTAAATGATGACAGAATTTTTATTTTTGGGTCAACTATCCCTTTAAGATATGTTCTATGGTTTCATGAAATGTTTATATTGTGATGAGTATAAAAGTATTTAACTTGATGTAGCCTAGATAAAACAATAGTTCTTTGAATATATTTGCTACAATGTATGTGGTTGAGACTTGAGAAAATTTTCCTTGTTCAACAAAAGTATGAATGGCTCTTACTCCCGATTTCTGTTTTCTCGAGATTAATTAAAGGGTGTTAAAGGATAAAATCTGCAATTTATACAGAAATAAGTCCTTAAAGGGATAGTTCACCCAAAAATCAAAATTCAGTCATAATTTACTCACCCTCAGAATATTCTGTATGCGTTTCTTTCTTCTGTTGAACACAAAAGAAGATATTTTGAAGAATGTTGGTTTTGGTAACCAGACAGTTGACGGCACCCGTTGACTTTTTTATAGTATTTTATTTACATACTATGGAAATCAACGGCTACCATATAAACTGACTGGTTACCAAAACCAACATTCGTCAAAATATATATTTTTAAGTTCAACAGAAGAAAGAAACTCATACAGGTTTTGAACAACATAAGGGTAAGTAAATGATGACAAACTTTTCATCTTTGGGTGAACTGTCCCTTTAAGTATTCCATATAGTTCCTCAGTAGTTGTTTGCAAATAATAAACCGATGTCTCTGGCTTTTGTTTTGCCCACTCAGGCACAGGAGCAAATCGTAGATGTTTTCACCCCATCTTTAATTGAATGGAATGCGAATACTCCACTGTGGTAGCCCAGTGCTCGCCTTGGTATGTTTACTGAATGTATGTTTTCATTTACTTTCTGTGTGTGTTACATTTCAAATCTTCGGTCAAAACAAGCTACTCATATTAACATTTGTTAATCATGATGTTCTATAGAATAGAAAAATAGCTTTGGTAGTTATGTGGCATCACATTAATTGACCAAATTATTATGCTATTTGATAAGATTAAATGAATCCCAAATTCAGCGAATGACTGAATCACTGTAATTATACAGATTTTTTTTGTTGCTAAAAACCAAGATGTCTTGCTGAATCACTGGTCCAATTTTTTACATTTTTTTTATATACCTTTCAAGTAATTACTTAGGGGTATTTGTTTACTTCCAGTCAGTTGTTCTGAATATGAACCTGAACCTCATCTTTAATATGACTCACTTGACTCGATTCAAACCAATAAAATGTCAAACAGAGGTTAATATGTCATTGTCTGTTAATGAATGTTCATTTATGCCCTTTTCTTCACCACAAAGAATATAGATAATGGGCTGTGTGCAATGTAAGGACAAAGAGGCAACCAAACTCACGGACGACAGAGAAACTAGTGTCTCACAGCATGCGGGATATCGATATGGGGCTGATCCGACTCCTCAGCATTACCCTAGCTTTGGAGTCACCACAATACCCAACTACAACAACTTCCATGCGCCTGTCAGTCAAGGAGTGACTGTGTTTGGTGGAGTGAACTCTTCTTCACACTCAGGAACGTTACGATCCCGGGGTGGAACAGGTAAAATGAGGCACTTTACTGTTCTGGCACTCGGAACAGAACGTGAAATATCTTCATCATGACATAAAAATCATCTTATTTATTACTCAATCTTAGTTTTATTGTGCCTGTTGGATTGGTCCATATTATTTTCCAAGTCCAAGGCCTCTAATTTTCTGGTATCAAGCATGCAAATTTTTTGTGTTTCAATCAAATTTGATGGATAAAACCATGATGGATTTTCTCATTGAATATCTTGTTTTATTTGGAAATATTTAACAGAAGTAAAATGACTTGTACAAACCAAATAACGTTGACTGTTTAAAATAATATTTTTAAAAATATCCCAACTATTTCTACTTTGGAGCACATTGACATTGTAATATTTCTATAAAACTATGTATTGTTTTAGTCTTTGTCAGTATGCTGATGTTATTTGCCACTTACTTTGCAGGAGTAACACTCTTTGTAGCACTTTATGATTATGAGGCAAGGTCAGAGGATGACCTCAGCTTCAGGAAAGGGGAAAAGTTCCAGATTCTAAATAGCACGTGAGTTTATAGAACTTTTTATATATAAAAAATTAAAGACTTTTCATTTGTATACTACAGAACCCTGCACATGACATGCGGGGGAAAGAAATATGTATATCGTGGCCACAAATGAACAATTCGTTCCCATGACTTACTGATACGTCGAAACGTTTTACTAATTAATTTCCTCGTTTTAAGTAAATCATGTGCACAATATAATAATTTGTTCCCTTGTTTTACTAAATTGCATGCAGAATATAATAATTTGTTCCCTCATTTTACTAAATCATGCACACAATATAATTTGTTCCTTTGTTTTGCTAAATCGTGCACACAATATTATAATTTGTTCCCTTGTTTAATTTGTTAATTTGTTTTATTTAAATCAAAACGAGGGAATGAATAAGAACAATGGCCACGATTTACTAAAACGAGAAAAACAATTCTTAATTTGTGGTCATGATATATATATTTTTGTCCGCATGGCATGTGCAAGGCTCCGTTGGATTTAAAAACTTAAAATGTTTTTCATGTACACTGCTGTTTAAAAGTTTGTGGTTGGCAAGTCATTTTTTAGTCTAATGCTCTGCAAGGCTGCATTTATTGGACAAAAAGCAGTAAAACTGTAAAATTTGGAAATCATTAAAAGCAGTTTCTACTTTAATTTATTCTAAAATGTAATTTATTCCTGTTATGTGAATTTTCGGCATCATTACTCCAGTCTTCAGTGTCACATGATCCTTCAGAAATCATTCTAATATGCTGATTTGATGCTCAATCAATATTTCTTATTAGCATTGTTGTGGCAAAAACTTCTGTTAAACACCATCACTGCGTAAGAGACACTCAGAGTCAAATTAATAAAAAGAGAAATATTTATTCTTGCAAGAAGGCCCAGTCGCCATCACAGCCGTTACATTCTGTGAAGTGAGTGGCACGCACCAGGAAGACATGAGACAGCTTTTATACTCTTTTCAAGGTTCCTTCTCACTCGCTGTACTTTTCCACCCAGATAAGGCCCCCACTTCTGTTCAGTTTTTCTTAAGGACACAAACTGGTACTGGAATAAACTAGCCAAACCTGACCATTCCTAAGGTCAAGATGTCCTGTCCCATATATTCCTGAAACGTCACGCACAAGCACGTACACACATATACTTTTACACATTGAATAGATTAGGAATAAATGACTATTAAAATTTCTACAACAATTCCACACTTTTTATCATTCAGATTACCCATAATCACAATAATAAACAAAAAGACAAATTTTAAGTCATATCATCACACTACTCTTCATCTCTAGTTTTCGCATAACTGATCACTCTTCTTAAACATTTGTGAAAATAACATTTTGAAAAGAAAAAGCTTAGGCTGTTTTTGTAAGGATAGTCCCTTAAGTATTAGCAAGCAGATAAAGAATTCAACTAAAGCCGGGCTAGATAAACAATCACTGTTGTTGTACCCCAAGCATAGCTTGACCCTCAGTCACCTTAGTTAAATAAGAAATAGTGTACAGACTAGTTAGAAAAACAACAAATCATCAATCCACAGTGGTTACATCAAAATATAAAGTATAAGAAAAGTATAATAAAACCCTTCATTTCAAAACCCTCTCCTTGTACCTTATCACATAGCGGATAAGCACAGCTTTTAACCATCTGTTCATAACAAAAACATTCATAGGAAGAAGAAAAAGAAAAGAAAACAAACACCAAATGTCTAACACATGTCACTGTAGCTTCCACTACTAGAATCATCATCATCACATTTCTTGTCATTGTCATCATCATTTGGATAAAACTGTCATTTTTACCAATTTAACTGAGCTGGGAACACACAATATTGACAATCCTACCCCCGAAACCCCAAAGAGTAATCAAACAATCCATTCATTTTCCTAAAATACTTTCTAATTAATCAGTGACCAATCAAATCTCGTTGGCGTTGTTTAAGGTGAGATGTTTGGACGGTGGTGTTGCAATCTCCATCCTTGCAACCTTGTTTGTGGAGTGGACCATAGCCTCTGTCACCTGTGAATGGAGATCTTAAGTGTTTTGTTAGTGCTGCTGGTCGTCCTTCTGGTGTGACCTGTGGAATTTTCACCATTTGTTTACTGATTATATACATTATTAGTTCCAAATTTATTCTCAACATCTGGCCACTCCAACAACCTGAAACTCATTCAACTATTACATTAACATTCAACCCGCCTTACTCATGTCAACAACACAATATTTATACATTTTGGAACAGAATCATTCTGTTAGCTGCAATCCAATCTGACATTCTGTGAAAGGAAAATTTTAAGTTATGCTCCCCTCCATTCTCTGGAAAGAAAACAAAATGTCGAGGTTATTTTCAGATAGTAAAACTACACGTAGTTTCTTTTGTCTACTGTTCTGCCGTGACCTTCGCTGCCACATCTGCCCCGGCGTTTCCTGTTGAAACAGTCCTGCAAATACATTTACAGAAAGCAAATTTTGTTTGGGACGGCCTTTTACCCAATTAGACCCAGTGTCCTCCCAACATATATTGTCCCTTAGTAAACCATATTTGGCAATTGTTATACCATCTCCCTCTTGATGCACGACACAACTCGAGCATCAATTTAACATAACATTTAACATAGTGTTTTGATAAAGTTTGCATCAACACTAACCCAAACGTTGTCCTTCAGACAAATTTCCTCCAGACATCTCTTGCCGTCTTTGAAACAAAAATATTACATTCTTCACTTAAAGCCACAATCTCATCTGCTCAACGAAGTATTTGAAAGGCAACGGCCCTGAGTCTCACCGCGTATCCTGCTTTTCGGGCCTGTTGTTTGGTCTCTTAGTTCAGTCATCTACAAACATTTTCAAAGTCATCAATTGTTTCTATCAAGTCAGGTCGTGCTGCACAGACTTGGTCACTTGGTCAATGTCAGTCAAATAACATTCTCATCCTTCTGCCCACAATAATCCTAAATTTTTAGGGCTCTCTTGATAATTTCATGTTTTACTTAGCCAATATGTCACTTTGTTGTTGTCATCAAATCCATAACATTTTCATTTATTTTAGGCCATGCCAGATGGTGATCTACAACTCCACAATTCCAATTTACGCAAATACTTAAACTGATCCAGAACGTAATTCAAATCAACATCATAAAAGACAAAAGTAATTAATACCAGAAAGAGCTTGATGACCAATCAATTTAAAGCTCGTCCTATCTTTTCGTCGGATCCACTCACCATTATCGCTTTCTTTAAAATTTGTCATTTGCTTAACCCATCTGTAATGATGAAACAATATACTCACTATTCAGGTGGAATATTAGTACCCCAAACTAATACATACAAGACCTAAAGTGCTGTCACCATCACACACACATACTAGACACACATCTCTTAACTACTCATTCTCAATGTTCGCCTTTCTTTATATTATTGCTAAAAAGATTTAAATTTTAAATAAGATTTTAAACTTCACATTTTCTGTAGCTTTTACCTAATTTTACATGGTCTCTTAACCAGTTCCAAAGCATTTCTGTTCATTATTCATTAGATTTTCAGTCTGCTGGGTTGCTTTGTTTAATTTTCCTTATCATTATTTTGCTTCAGCTTGCTCTAGCAGGCCGACAACAGAAAGACAGACACAGTTTACCATCCCTTCCTCCACTCAAACAGTCTCTCTCTCTTATTAACAAATAATAATTACATTAAATTAATCACTATCCTTTTACCATTAAATTTTGTTATCCAGACTTTTCTCAAATCAAAAACTGTCTTCATCTTTAGCCACCCACCATGTCAAACGACCTTCAGGAGTTAAAACATATTAGTTCAAAATCAACACTTCTATAAATTTTCTTATTCTTGCCCATGAGGCAGCCAATACATAAAAAGTTTTGTTCCTGTCTCCCATCACAAATAATGGCAATCCCCTCATGTTTCAGGTGGCTCTTGAACTCCCCCATAGCTCTTTATCTATAATTTTCTCTTCAGGGTGTTGTCCCCCTGGCTTAATTGCAGACACTTGTCACAATGAAAAACAAGCGTACGATTATGCGGTTTCTTCTGGCAAGTGGTATAGAGGAACTCACATTCTCTTGGGTCAGACTGCCGCAACTCGTCACAGCGCATCTCACCTCTCAATGCTCTGCTGACCCCAGTGGCCTCCAGTAGTCAGCGCTCAACTCTCATACCTTTCTTGCATGTACCACACCCCCGTCCTGAGGTGCCCAATGTCCGTGACCCCCTGCGTAAGGCTGTCCCCTGGCCAGGAAGATCATCCTGTCATTGAGTAGCCACGTACACACTGGTACCGCTCACAAACTGGTGACCGCTCTCTCCCATCACACAATCAGTTTCCTTTAACAGAACTCAGCTGCTTTCTGGAGCTTAGGAAAGGCACGTTCAAGAGTCACCAGAGCCATTCTGATTGCCTAATAGTGTTCACAGGGAGACAGGTTAATAACAGCAGCATTTAATCACTTAAATCCATTAACCATCTTAAAATCATCAACCTAGCTACTTAGATTACCCTCAGTGAATTTAGTTCACAACCATACATTCAGTGTACTGTTACTGTACATCTGTAGCCGTAGCCATCGGGCCTGTTTCAATGGTGGAGACTTAAGATAAGACAAAGAAGTTACTGGTCCTAAAATAAAATAATCAAAAATGTTATTTCTATCATTTAAGGTCTGCATTATTATTTTAAAGACTTCTTTAAATTCGTTCAGTTTTACATTTAAAACATTCACCAATACAAATTGCCCTCTTTATGGCAATGGTTTCTTTAACATCTCTGTGTCTGATTTTTCAACTGAGACACTGTGCTTTTACTATAAATAGCTTATTATTACTTATGACACAGACTCAGATAACAGCCTGTTAGCTGACATTGACTGAGAGAGACTCTGAGGCACTCAGGACAGGTAAACTGTTCTCTCAAATACTTCTAATCATCAAACTTTTATCTATAATCTTTTAACTATCCCAGCTTAAGGCATCTTTGACAGAAATGACATTTGTTTCCAAATAAACATAATTTTATAGTTGTCTTTATTTAGACATTACAAATTTCCACTCAAATGTGTCTGTCGTACTGGCCGTTTACAGCCACAGCAGACATCAGATTCAGATAAGCAAGCTGTTCCATTACAGCCAATAACAAACTTATCTTTTGAAAGCAAAACATCAGCTTCTAGTTCTCTCATGGTCAACAGTTTTCAAGCTGTTTTTTTAATCAGATGCCTTTTTACATTTTACATTTAGAAACTGTTAATTCAGTAGCCTACTGCCTCTGCTTATTTGATCTTAAATAATTATTCTAGCTCTCAATAACATTTCATCTCAATTTTAATTGTCAAGTTCTCAATTACCATAGCTTAATATCTGTCTTCAAAGTTTTTTTTTTTTTTTCCTAGGAGTTTATCAATCTCCAATCAGGATTCACACTAAATTTGACAAGGCTACTCTGCATCTTTCGCAGTTATTATAAATCATCCGTGAGATTAGTCTCTCTATATAATCTAAACCCTTTTTAAAATCTTTAATTAAAACAGAATCATCTTTTTAGTTACGTTTATACATTTTGCAACTCACATTTGTTGGAGTCATTAATTTTCATGGGTCATTGATTTTACATCAAACTGTATTCATCAATTCACTTATAATAATTACTATTATATATATTTTCAAAGGATTCACTTTAAGACTTCAATCTTTTGACCTTGTTTTTATCTCTTATTCTCTCTCAGACGAAAATGTTAATATCGTCTTCACTTAAACACTGATCTACTTTCAAACCTGCATTATTACCAGAAATGTGTCACTGTCACATTTTCAAACACCTTCTCAGTGGGCATTTACATGTTAAATGGTCCTGCTGACCACAATTAATAGTAAAACTCCGTCTGCTCTAACTTACTGCACACCCTTGAAGCAGTGTGTTCCATTTAGGAATGCAAACAGAGCCACTGATAAGCAGTGCTCCATATTCTTTTACAGTCCACCAATGGCAGATACAACAATAGCCGAATCATCATTATTACTGGCACAACATACATTATTGATTTCCGGAATCTTTGGACATAGCTGTCTTTACATTTTACTAATTTGCTATTATCATCAACACTGATTACAGAACAAGTGCATATCTAACATCCAAAAAGCCGGGCTGAATAAGAAGACTGCTCCTGTACTCTCGACCTTGATCGAACCCTCAGTCACTCCTCAGATATTAAATACAGACATTGTCTGCAATCATAAACACCAGGATATGCTACCCCATTATAGACCCCTTAGGTTCAAAAACAATGTTTGTCAAACTAAAACTAAACCTAATTTCAATCTTTATTTTACCATTAAAAATATAGAATTGTTCCCCATACTTGCTTAAAACATTCTTCATGTCATGTTAATTCCTGTCAATCATACAATGCCTTATTTTATTCTAAAACTGTATTTTCATACCAATTAAACAGTTAATTTGACTTAAATTCTGTCAGACATTTTATTTTCATCACATATAGTTTTTTCCCTACTATATTTCATCTCAATCTTCCCCTACATGCCATTTTCATTCTGTATCCTCTCCTTTCTTTTCTCAAACATGCCAGTTCCTTCATTATCTAACCAGAACATGATTGTTTGCACAATCCCCACATAAACATCTCTCACACACCAACCTTCTTGTTTTCCCTTCACTTCCCTCTTCCATCAAGTTTCTCACTTACAGTTCCACTCTATTTCTGTCACTCTATCATTCTATTTCACACAGACAGCCTTATTGCTGCTTGCTACTTCAATCCATATCATATAAATTTAAGTTCTTAAGACATCTAATGTCATGCATCCATTTACTGGATGAAGAAGTAAAAACTTTATTTCTCCTGGCAGTTCGACATTTTATCTTCAAGCCAACATTTCCTTATCTGTTCACATTTTTACACACATGTTGAACGCAGACACTTTTATTTCTCACTGCCCTGTTCAACTGTTCCCGCACCATCTTTAATCTTGTGGCGCTCAATATCATAAATTTCTGCCCTTAATTTTATCTCATTTGACAGAAAACACCGGTGTACCAAATTTCGCAAGCTTGCTTTTGAGACATCCCCATACTGCTGCTTCTCTGTTCTCTGTGGATTTCTCTTCAACGCGCGTTTTCTTTAGTCTGTTAGGCGTCCCCAACAAACCCGATTCTTTTCTTTTAACCCAAATCGGTCGGGTTGCACTATTAGTGCCCTCCTAACTATGGTTTACCAAAAAATCTGTTACGATTGTTCTGGTTCCCCCTAATTAGCCTCAGCACCTAAAAACAAATTGCTCCGTGGTGGAACAACTCATTTTCAGGTTACCTATCTGTTTGAAATCTCTTGATCTGTCACAGTTCTCAATTAATCCCAGATTATTTATCTGCTTGAAATTTCTTGATCTGTCACAGACCTCAATTAATCTCAGATTATTTTCCCTCGTATCTGTTTGAAATTTCTTGATCTATATATAGATCTCAATTAATCTCAGATTACGTACCACAGAAACAGCCCTCAGCCAGTATGGTTCAGTTTCACTTTGAAAAATATTTTAGCCCATAAGAAAAATATTTTAGCCGTCTCTTACCAGAGATGTCTTGAGTTGCCACGGGTTCGTTTTCATCTGATTCCAGTGGAGCTTCTCCTGGCCCTGATAGCGGTCGGCCCCTCTCTCTGAAACTTACGAGGTAGAGCTGGAACTGCTCAGTCCAGGTGGCCAAACACCGTCCGCTCTCAGGTCCAGGAGGTACTGCCAAGGAATCCCACTCTGACACCAAATGTTGTGGCAAAAACTTCTGTTAAACACCATCACTGCGTAAGAGACACTCAGAGTCAAATTAATAAAAAGAGAAATATTTATTCTTGCAAGAAGGCCCAGTCGCCATCACAGCCGTTACATTCTGTGAAGTGAGTGGCACGCACCAGGAAGACATGAGACAGCTTTTATACTCTTTTCAAGGTTCCTTCTCACTCGCTGTACTTTTCCACCCAGATAAGGCCCCCACTTCTGTTCAGTTTTTCTTAAGGACACAAACTGGTACTGGAATAAACTAGCCAAACCTGACCATTCCTAAGGTCAAGATGTCCTGTCCCATATATTCCTGAAACGTCACGCACAAGCACGTACACACATATACTTTTACACATTGAATAGATTAGGAATAAATGACTATTAAAATTTCTACAACAGCATCAATGTTGAAAACAATTTTTTGCTGCTTAATAGTTTTGTTGAAACTGTGATTTTCAAAGGATTTTATGGATTCTTTGATCAATAGAAAGTTAAAAAGAACAGCATTTAATTGAAATATAAATATTTTGTTACATTATAAATGTCTGTCACAAAATCTTATCCCAAACCGTTGAACAGTAGTGTTTCTTCAAATTACCTCTTGGGAACACAAAAATGTGATGTGCATTTTCAGAACAGCCAGTTTCCTTCTTAATAAGTGAAACTTGACCCAGTAATGTATTCATTGTTTATTTGTTCTCTTGCACCTGTTGCCATATATCAGGGAAGGAGACTGGTGGGAGGCCCGCTCTCTCACTACAGGTGGAACGGGATACATACCCAGTAATTATGTGGCTCCAGTGGACTCCATACAGGCAGAAGAGTAAGTTCCGTTTTAGTACCAAAATAGGCAAAAGTGAAATATAAATAGGAGAACTGTCTAGAAGAACAATGTCTGTTTTTTGCATTACTCTAAGAAGTATTTTCATTGGGGCAAGCACAATAACATAACTTTGTCATGTGGTCACTGTTAACTAAACTAAACTCTATGTATCCCTTTGTAGTTGGTATTTTGGAAAACTAGGCCGTAAAGATGCAGAAAGGCAACTGTTGTCGAATGGAAATCCCAGAGGCACATTCCTTATAAGGGAGAGTGAGACCACGAAAGGTAATTTGCCTTTGCCCAAACCCATTCACAGATGCACTACAATTACAAAGCTTATGGTCAGTAAGATTTTTTTTTAATGTGAAAAGAAGTCTCTTATGTTCTCCAAGGCTGCCTTTATTTGATTAAAAACACAGTAAAAACAGTAATACTGTAAAATATTGTTACAATTTCAAATAACTGTCATATTTTAATATGTTTTGAAATGTTGAAAACAGTTGTGCTGGTTAGTATTTTTGTGGAAACTGTGATAAATCAGAATTCTTTGAAGAATAACAGATTTTTTTGTAACTTTAAATGTCTTTGCAGTGACACTTTTGATCAATTTAATGCATCCTTGCTGAACAGAAGTATTAATTTCTTTCAGAAAAAACTTTTTGGACTCCAAATATTTGAGCTGTAGTGTACTTTAGTTAAAAGTTTTGCAGAGTTCTTCTCTGAATTATTAATTGATATTTGAGACTCCTGTACTATCCTTATTTCCTGTTCACTCATGTTTATTCCAGGAGCGTATTCCTTATCCATACAGGATTGGGATGAAACTAAGGGTGATCACGTGAAGCATTACAAGATACGCAAGTTAGACAATGGAGGATATTACATCACCACTAGAGCTCAATTTGAAACTCTGCAGCAGCTTGTGCATCATTATTCTGGTAAGTCTGTATTAAATTCTAAATCTGAAAATGAATTGATCTTGAATGATAAGAATACATGCTATTAACATCTCTGCATTCAGCCCGGGCTGCAGGACTCTGTTGCCGTTTAATAGTCCCGTGCCATAAAGGCATGCCCCGCCTCGCCGACCTGTCCGTCAAAACCAAAGATGTATGGGAGATCCCACGGGAGTCACTTCAGCTCATCAAACGATTGGGGAATGGACAGTTCGGAGAGGTCTGGATGGGTAAGAGATTAGCTTAACCTCATGCCCAATAAAAGAGTTTGATATTCATGCATTACTTATAATTCCAGGGGTATAAATCTAGGCCTGTCAGGGAGGCAGAGAACATTTCGTCTTGTCAAAAGAAAGCCAGCTGTCTTGGAAGGATTTATGTGTGGTTCCTTTCAAGGGGCTGTGTGACTCACTATGAAATCCCGTCTCTGAATGGCAGGCACTTGGAATGGCAATACTAAAGTGGCAGTGAAGACCTTGAAACCAGGCACAATGTCCCCGGAGTCGTTCCTGGAGGAGGCTCAGATAATGAAGAAACTGAGGCATGACAAGCTAGTGCAGCTGTATGCGGTCGTCTCTGAAGAACCCATCTACATTGTGACTGAATATATGAGCAAAGGTAGGATTTTGCAAACAGAGGTGCCAAATAAAGGCAGTTCTATTCTTCAAAGAATCCTTAAAAATCATCACAGTTTCCACAAATATATTAAGCAACAACTGTTTTCAACATTGACCATAGTAAGATATGTTCCTTGAGAACCAAATCAGCATATTAGAATGATTTCTGAAGTGACACTGAAGACTGAAGTAAGGGCTACATTACGTTTAAAAATATATATTCAAATAGAAAACAAGTATTCTATATATATATATATTATATATGAAGACTTTAATTAATATATATTAAGCGAATGCTCTCCACACATAGTATACATTCATACTTTCACTTCAAACCCGCTAAATCCCTGCCTCAGCCCATTCAGAAATTCCGGTTCGTTGGAGAAACCTCTAAACGCAACTTCCATTTGCCAGCAAAATCCTCTAAGTTTTCAGAACCAATCAGGAGACGCGAATCGAATCATATGATTTCAAAATGAATGACGTCGACGTGCATATTTATCCCGTTTAAAGAGATTTTTAACTAAACAAGATGTGTAGAAGTTTAGAAGAAGTTTATACTAGAAATGTACATTTTATGACAATGGATTGTTAACATTTTACTAATATCAGATTAATGTTTACTGACTTAATGCACTTCTTAATGCACAAAGTACTTAACAGTATAATTTTTATTGTATACAGTATACTTAATATTAATATAATAATTAATATAATTATTTATAAGAGTTATTTTAATGCATCATCATTTTATATTTAATTTTTCTATAAATATTTATTATTGTATATATATATTATTATATTTAATATATATTATAGTATATATTTTTTATTTTTAAGCATATGGTGTAGTTATTGTATAAAGTCTTCTGTTTGTTGTTATCCACTAAAGTGGGCTGTCATTTGTGTCATTATGGTTATACTGTGTAAATTATTTTTTTAACTATATTTTTGAGCTTTTTACCTTTATTCAGAAAGGACAGTGAAGAGGGACTGGAGAGAGATAGGGTGGGATCGGGAAACGACCGCGGGTCACTTTCGAACCTGGGTCCCCTGTGAGCACTTGGACCTGATAGGATACGAACGTGGCAGTAGTGATTTTGCAACTCTTTACTATGTCTTGTCCAAAGAGGTGAACTTAGAGGTTTTTGCTACAAAAGCATGGAGTTAGCTGGTTTTTGCAGTAAAAGCAAAACACAAAAGTGACATTTTTGAAAATACGGCATTGCAATAACTGACTAATAACCTTTTATTGCCATTAAAGTAAAATTTCTGAATAAAAAGCTTGATAAAAATGTTCATTTAAAAGAAAAATGTCAGATGGACTTAGAGAGACTGCATCTGAAGTCTTCTTTATATATAAATATAAAGAAGTTTTGTTTTGTTTGAAGTTGAAGGTTTGTTCACACTTATTTTGATGGTCTTTCAGGAAGCCTGCTGGATTTCTTGAAGGATGGTGAAGGACGTGGGCTTAAATTGCCAAATTTAGTTGACATGGCTGCTCAGGTTTGTAAAATGTTTTGATACCCATAATCATTAAAGGTATCTGGTATCAGTAAGCAATTACTTAACCCCAGGACATTTAAATATTCCATTGCTTGCACACTCCTCTTTTAGGTTGCTGCAGGGATGGCTTACATTGAAAGGATGAACTACATCCACAGAGATCTGCGGTCTGCCAATATACTTGTTGGTGATAGCTTAGTGTGCAAGATTGCAGATTTTGGACTGGCCAGACTAATAGAGGACAATGAATACACAGCACGACAAGGTGAGGTATACAAGTCCAAATCAGGCTTAGCTATTCTGTCTTTATAGACTTAGTTAACCCTCTATGGTTTCCTTCTCTTTACACTTCACACTGACCATTCAGAAAAAAAGTACAACAAACTGCATTATTGGACTGACTGAACCAGAGTTTATAAAAACCATTAATATGCTGTTTTTAAGTCATACGATACTCGGTTTTCTCTCCAAGATGCAAATTTTTTTTCTTCTTCATCTGGATTTTTTGTTCACAGATCACACTCTAACATAGTTTTAAAATATAGTTTTACAGTTAACTGAAAAAATATTAATGTTACCATATGGCAAAGTTTAAATTTTACATTTACTCACTGGGCGTTAAAAAAAAATATATTGGCGTCACTTGTATTACTGTGGTTATTTATTAAAAATTCGTTTGTAGGGGTTCCTAATGAATAAATAAATCTATTCATTTTTTATTAAAAATTTTTTTACCATGGTTTGTTCCCATGTAGGAACATTTTCAGCATGGCAACATCTCAAAAGTAATTGAGATGACGTGGCCATTTAGGTCATATAATATATGACTGAGCAGGTTTTGATCTACTAATGTTTGTTTCCTTATACAAGTATTCAACCGAGTTAATTCTGCAATTTCCCTGGGAACAATGCCCAGTTTACAAGTGGGCCACATTTCGAGATCAGATCCATAATTTCAGTGTTTCGTTGTAGGAGCCAAGTTCCCAATCAAGTGGACGGCTCCAGAGGCAGCACTGTATGGAAGGTTTACTATCAAGTCAGATGTGTGGTCGTTTGGAATACTACTCACAGAGCTGGTCACCAAAGGACGTGTACCCTATCCAGGTGAGATCTGGTGGTGGAAGGAACATTCTTAAATCCTTAACATTGACAGCAACTGATTCTGAAAGTTCTCTTTATTCCTAAATTTCGAAAGTTCCAAAATTTTGCAGTCGTATTCATATGTTCGTTTACATGTATTCTGAACAAAACTTTAGCGCATGCTCACTGCCCAGTCGCCCCGTTCAGAACAATAACGCCACCGCGATAATGTCACTGGATCTACCATGAGCATGATTGTTTTTGTCATTTTTGCCTTGGTGACATATCTAAAAAGAATGCTTTTTAAAATCAAATATTTAGTCTCCTCCACTGACCAGTTCACAAGACCTAAATAAACGTTAATGCACGTTTATAAGATATTAAATGTTTGTAAACCTCGGAGATCTTATTATAAAATGGCTATGGTAAACATATGCAGTACTGCGCAAAGTATTTTTGAATCCGATTAAAATAATATTTGAATTCACACGGTATTTTTGAGCAAATTATTGAAGGTCTACACCCCTCTTTTAATCCGATTGAAAATTTATTTAGATAAATCTCATTCGGATCAATGAAGGTGTTTACCGAAGCCAATATATCCCAGTAACGGTTGTTGAGGTGAAAGCACAGCTGTCAATCATGACGTGACACCCCATTTTTATAGTATTAAATAAATAACAGAAACCAAACTTTAACACTTGAACATATATGTCTGTGTGATAAGAACTACCTAAAATGACAGAAACCATCTTTGGAAAAAAAATTATTTGAAGTGTAATTGGATTTTTTAGTTTGGCTCGCATCCCATTCAATTACATGGAGAGGGAAGGGTTTATAACTGCAGTCAGGCACCAGGGGGCGATTGAAATGCTTTGGCTTCAATTTTCAGGACACACTTGTTGCCTTTGAAGCTTTTGAGCCATCATTCTGATTACTAACGGATTATTTGGGTGCATGCAAACGTTGGACCCCATAGGCTTGCATTGTATGGATAAAAACGTTCAAAATATCTTCTTTTGTGTTCCACAGAAGATGGGAAGTTTGGAATATTTTTGGGTCAACTATCTATCTTTAAAAGACTGAATAAATGAATGAAGTAAAACACCGCATCATAGAGGAATTTAAGGGCCCCACAACTTTTTTTCCTGTTAAAGAGCACATGCTTTGCATTTGTCCCTCAGGCATGAACAACCGGGAAGTCTTGGAGCAAGTAGAGCGTGGTTACAGGATGCCCTGCCCCCAGGACTGTCCCAGCTCCCTGCATGAGCTCATGCTCCAATGCTGGAAGAGGGACCCCGAGGAGCGGCCCACCTTTGAGTATCTGCAAGCCTTCCTGGAGGATTACTTCACTGCCACTGAACCACAGTACCAACCTGGGGACAACCTCTAAACACATTGCTCCAGAGTACAGAGAGTGCCACAAAAGACTGCCCTTCAAAAGACTGATCGAAAGAGCGTTTGATAAGAAAAGCTTCCAGGTTTTGTGCCATCTCAATGACCCAATATCAGACACAATCCATCTTCCATCGAACAAAGGACATGCAATCGCATTATATCTGTCAGTAAAGCCAAAAATAGTGTTCTGTGGAGAGACATCAGTCATGAATAATGATAAGAATGGCTTGTTTGTATGTAGTGTAAATAGTGTGTTCAGTTTTCCCTTGTATTTGGCTTGTTTTATTACTTTTTATAATGCTGTTTTGCGTTCTTATCCAGGCCGAGAAAGAATCGACGCTGTGAGGAAAGCATGACAACAGAGGCGGCATCAAACATTTTAAAATTTACAATGATTCTGGAAATCATTCTTAAGACACTTCCAGTGGGATGTTGAACAGCCTCTTTTAAATATTAAAGGAAATCTGTCAATTGTATATTAAATTAACTGTACGTGTCAAAACACTCCCGTTTTGCATAGGTAGCATTTCTGACACGTAGTGACTTTCACAGAGGGTAATGATGTCCGCACTGGTTTTAGTGAGTTTGCTGGGCCTAATTATTTTGCACCTGCTTTTAGCAAGCGCTCAGTGTCTCTCTTTTGTTTTCTGCTTCTTAGAATGAGTGCATTTTCTATTTAGTCACTTTGGATTAACAATAGAGCAATGTATATATCAGAATAGTATGAGACCAAGTGGGCATTATGTTTGACCATACTGGCATCTTTCCTGCAAATAAGATAAAATGACTGCTAACATCCTTACTGTTGTGAGAGAAAATAAAAGGAGTCCATTAATGTATCTCACAATATCATGCATTATAAAATAACACGACTAAATATGTAGAGAAATATTATAAAATGGTAGAATTCCACTCGAGATAACTCATTGCGGTCTGCCTTGTTTTTGCCCCTCATTTTGTCCTTCATGATAAAATGATACGTATGTCTGAATATTCATTATTGGGTCATTCTTTACTTTTTTTGTCACATTTAAAAAGGGACAGACCTTCTGCCAACGATTCTTTCACATATTCTCATTGCGGCAATTAGCCATTCCAATAGCAGTTATTCACCTACTGTTCAAAAACTATTCAGTGTTGATTTCAGCCAGTATTTTGGAAAGAATAATGTGTTCAAATGAGGGCTGCTTTTTATCAGGGCCTATGATTTAAATTATGTACTGCATTTGTGTTAAAATCCAACCTTATAATTTTCACATTTATTTTTGTATCATCTATATTTGGATTAATTCATAAATATTGTGTTTATTTAATTTCTTTGTTTCATTTATGCACAAACATTTTTAGAATAAAGTGTCATTCAAATCCATTTCTCCTTTCATTTTTCTCACCTGACATCCAATTTTAATTGAACATCTTTTTTGTTAAGATAGGGTTAACAAAACTCCAAGATTCCCTAGAGATTAAAAATTTGATATCACAATTTTAAACTTTTAGATTTAACATTTATGGCAAAAAGTGGTCATATTGATATTCTTAATTCATATTGACGCATTAACACATTTTAAATGACAAAACAGTAAATATAATGTTAACGTATTTGGCCACTTTCTGGCTGTCAAACTTTGGCCACTTGCTTGACATTTTATTATTTAATATTATAACTTTATGGTAATTGCATAAACTCTTGTCATTCAAAAGTTCCGGGTTGGTAAGATTTTTTATTGTTTTTGAAAGAAGTATCTTATGCTCAACAAGGTTCCATTTACTTGATCAAAAACGCAGTAAGAACAGTAATGCTGTGAAATATTGTTATGATGCCTTAATTACGTGCTGTCGGGAATTATCGTAAAAACTAGTTTCCTAGATAAGAAATTGGACATGAACACCCTCTCAAGTCAAAATTGGAATCGTATAATCACGATATCAGAAGTAGGCAGCAATTTCCAAAGTGAAGGCAGCATTAGTCTTTACTGTCACATGATCCTTCATAAATCATTAAGTGCTCAAGAAACATTTATTATTAAGTGTTGAAAACAGGTGTGCTGCTTAATATTTTTGTGGAAACAGTTATTAAGCTCAAAAGAACCACATTTACTTAAAAAATTTTTTTTTTTACTTTGAAAAGTCACTTTTGATCAGTTAGACCTAAATGCATCCTTGCTGAACACAAACATTATTTATTTATTATTATTTATTTATTTTTATTTATTCTAAACTTACCCCAAACTGTTAAACAGTAAATTACATTTTAAAAATGTGTGTATCATTTTAATCAATTAAACAATTGTATGTTTGCAAGAGGCAGCAACATGTCCGTGCTCACATTGCTGCCACCTTCAGCAATGCAATACTGTGATTCCCTTCATGTCCAGCGGAGGGCCACTGCATTCCAGCCAAAACATGCCACATATCCACATCTCAGCTAGTTTGTTCCCTAGTTAAAAATAGGATTAATGCCTCTATATTTCAGATCTGTTCGACGAAATACTCAATGAAACCGTATGCAGTGAGATTTAAATAACGAGTGCATATTTGGAAGCATGAATAATTTTGAATAAAATGTAATAGATCCCAATATAGTCTAAATTAAATAAACACTTCAGTTAGGAAACAAATTATTGGGTAAATTACTGTAGAGATGCAATATTACATACTGGGCAGCAATGCCATTGATGGCACATGCATTAAATGAATGACATGATGTGAAATACCAAAAAGCAATGACTTTACAGTCTGTGAACATGCAACTGTCAACTTTGCTTTTGCTCCCAGTAGTTCACACACCCCCTACCGCCTAAAAAGGCAAGAGAGTGCAACTGGTAAACCCTACACTGTCTAAGAATAAACCAGGCTTCCAATGGATAAGGTTACCTTGAAGCACCCCAGCACTTTTCCCGTCCCACACCCATGTGAGGCACCAATAACATGGCTAAATTACCAGCACCTATTTGCTGCGCCCCCTGCCTGAGCCTGAACTCCCCTGTTTACGTCCCTGACCTAACATCCCATTCTCCCACAGCCATGATCCCAAATCCGGCACTTTGAAAACCCTCATCCCACTTTTCTCACAAGATTGTGAGGTTTCACCCCTGGATTGGATGGAGACCACAAAGAGGAACAAATTTAATGAGTTGGATTTAACATCAACTGGGTGAAACCGGCAAAATAAGATTACACAAGCAAAATCAAAGGACTTTCAGACGAAGAACCACCAGAACTACACCATGGCTCAGGCAACTAAAGGTACTGCAGGTTTTGTACTCGTGATCTCTTGTGTTAGAATGCCAGACAGAGCTTAACAAATAAAAATACACAAAAATACATATTATAATATTTCAGAATAATAAAACATGGAATAATAAAACACTGAACCACAATAAATGCTGTTGTGATGCTAAATAAAACTGAACTAACAGCTCAGTTGATCTTAATGTTTTGATTTTAATCTGTTGAAACAAATATGCTGTGCTCATGACATTTATGTAGCCAGAATATTTTCAAGACTAATACAGAGAAGTCTATATTTAACTCAAATTTATTCATATCCTTTGAAGTGTGTAGATTTATTGTAGATATCTTTTTTTAAAGAAATTAATACAATTTAGCAAGGATGTTTTAAATTGATCAAAAGTGACAGTACGGACATATTTAATACCATTAAAGATTTCTATTTCAAATAAATGCTGTTCTTTCAAACTTTCTATTTATCAAAGAAATCCTAAAAAACATGATTCCTCAAAAATATAAAGCAGCACAACTGTTTGCAACATTGATAATAACAAGAAATGTTTCTTGAGCAGAAATTCAGCATATTTTTGAACTTAGTGTGTAATATTTTGGTGACTCTAGCAAGCATGGTTGATATTTGCAATGACAATTACAATATTAAGACTTTTGGTTAGATATTTTTCTTTGTTTAGTTCATGATGTCATTAAACTCAAGCAGCAGGGAGAAAATAACAGAAGTGTCTAGACTGCACTTAACATAAGAGAACAGCTGCAACAAATATCAGTTCGTCATTATGGTTCTGTATTTATATAGAAATGAAAAAATATGTCGATATAGTCAATCGAATAGATTAATACCATGGCATTTAGCAAGCAATAAATGGGTTACATTTTCTCCTGTGTGACATTCAGGAGCAAATATAGACCATGGTAGGTTATAAGTGTAAAATTCATGCATTTGACTCCAGGTCCAGTGAAGTCCATCCCTCCCACTGCTGTAGATGCTCCGGCTAGGGCAGTGCATCCTCTTACGGCCCGGAGCCATGGAGTTTTACGAATCATGAATCGCCCAGCACAATGGGTTGTCATCCTCACACTTCTGATCTCTTGGTCAATAGCAGGTGTTGTCATGTTCGACTTTGTCAGTGACGATCAGATTGCAAGTGAGTTTTAAATAATTTTCACAGTTCCTATTTTATTTAGGCTATTTGTGCTGGTATTTGATTTGTTGGCTTCACTCTAAACTGTTTTCCTCTAGGCATCCAGGATTTTGGTTCTGACCCAGTGTTAGCAGTGAACAAGGCCATTGAAGGCATTGAAAACAAGATATACCACATGAATGATATGTTTAATGTTGCTCATGGTAACTATAGTTTCTTTTAGTAGCTATAATTTTCAGTTTTTTTATTTTAAATTTGGTCATTTGTTATTGATGGAACAGTTTAGCCTATACTCTTTTTAGTGCAATTACAATGGCTAAAGCTTTCAGTCCTCAAAAAAGGGTGCAAAACAATTAAAGCTCATCATACAAGTAGTTTAAATAATTAGCGTAGGCCTACTGTAGGCTATTTTAAAGTCTTCTAAATGTCTACGGTAGCTTTGTGTGGAAAACAGATCGTCATTATTCACACAGTTTATAATCTTAAACACTAGCATCTGATCAATCGGATTCGCGAATGATTCAGACCGTTTCAACCGTTTCGCTAAAAAATATACAATTCAAAAGAATGATTCATTCACGAAGCGGCCTTGGGCCTTGTCACGTGAACGCGCCAATGAGAGCGAGATGAGGCGGAAGCCATGCATAATGATCTTGATTTTGATCTCTTACTCACACAAAAATATAATTTGGCTTGAACTAGTCATATTGACCACTTTTTTGATACTATTATGATGCTTGTCTGAAAGCCAATTTCATTGTAATTGCATGCAAACGAGTAAACTTGTTTAGTGGAAGAATAAAATCTGGGTTTGAAGACATGAGGTGAGTAAATAATGACAGAATTTTCATTTTGACTAAGACAATCCTTTAATTAATATTACATATATATACATAGCCTATATGTTTTTTTAAAATTGATTTTTTTTTTATGTCATTCTCTCTTCTCTTTTATTTGGAATACAGAGTACATCACAGAAATAATATTCGATCCGAAGAAAGCTATTAATTTAGCTGCTGATTCAATTGTTTCTTATCTGACAGGGACATTTAGTGCCGAATCCGATGGTATATAAATACATTCATTTATGGACTTTAAAAATTATTCATAAACACAATTTATTTAGCATCTATAGGCTTATGTAATAGTTAATATGTTGTTTTCCTTAAAGGAGATAGCGTAATCACTGAAACAGTGAAATATAGTGGCACTGTATTGGACGAGGTTACAGAATGGATCAGATTTCCAGTGGGCTACTTATTCCACTTATTTGAAGGTACTTGCATTACTGATCATGCTGAAATGTGGCTGTTGTTGTTTTTGAAGCTGACATGCAATCAGATACCCGTGTACAATAACTCAAGAACATGGTAAAAATAAATTATTAGTTATATTTGAGCATGCCAAATGTACAATTCATTTTCTGTTTATTACTTTCCATGCTGCATAGACATCCTGGATATATTGCTTGCTCCAGTGGATATGGTCAGTCGAGCTGTTGTGCAAATTTTAAGTGGGATCAAGACCATTACACAGTATCTTTCAACGATGTTCGGGGGCACTGAAGGTACTGCAAAGCACCAACATTGATTCTTCTAATGATTTTATATAGCCTATACCAGGGATAGGCAAAATCGGTCCTAGAGAGCCGCTTTCCTACAGAGTTTAGCTCCTAATCAAACACACCTGGGGCCTGTTTCAATAAGGAGGTTCAACCAACTCTGAGTTAAAACTTGAACTCTGAGTTGACTTACCCTGAGATGGGAAACTCTGAGTTTTCGGTTACAGAACAGCTGAAATGAGTTGGTTCAATCAACTCTGAGTTGACTGACTCTGAGTTAAGAGCGTGCACCACAACTATAAAAAGCCATTATCAATGGAGCGCAGATATTATGAGTCACCATGGCAACAGCGCCAGACAAAAAGAGGTGTTGGGTGTAATTAATTACCAAGTAATCTATATATTGTAATTTAATTAAAGGGATTACTCTTAATTCTTCTGTAATTTAAAATAAAATATGATGCAATTACATTAAATAGGCTACTGCATAGACTATAGACCAATTCTGTATAAAACAATAGTGGATTTAACATACATTTTTAAAAGGTATATTTTTTTATGTAACCTTGCAGTTTCTTGTCTCTCCTTGTATTGTTCAAGTGGTTGAGGTTGATATAGGATTTAGTAATTAGTAATATGTAGTAGACCAATACTTTCTAAAGATAGTAATTATTACATTAATCTATAATTACACTGTTGAAGATGTCATTTGTAGTAACTTACTGTTATAATATCAGAGGTGAAACTGGAAGAATGTTATTAAAGTAGGCTACTATTACTTTGATACATTTTTACTTAAGTACAAGTAAATGTACTAGTCTAAAAATCTACTCAAGTAAAAGTAAAAAGTAGCTAATTTAAAATGTGAGTAAAAGTTGCTGAGCAACTTGTTTAACAGTGGGGGTGGGGGGGGATCTCCCATGTGGGGGGGGGGGGGGGTTGGGGGTGAGAGACTCTCCCATGTAGGGGTGGGGGGGGACTCTCCCATGTAGGGTTGTAACGTATGAGAGTTTCACAGTTAACCGTCTCAGAAAATATCACGGTTTATGGTATTAAACAATTATTAAATATATAAACTGCATTATTAAATTACGGTTATTATTATCATCAGTAAAAATGACAGTTAAATAAATTAAACATTTGTTCAATAGAACATATCTAATCAACTAATTTCAATAATTGATTATGAATTAGATTAACATCTTATTTTTTATCATTAATAACTTATTAAATTATGTTTAAAAAATAATTGAGTTCTATGAAATGTTTTTTATTCCGATTTTTTTTAATGATTTAATACAAATATATTATCAAAAACGGTTGTAATCAAATAAAAGTTTAGCAAACGTTTTAATACTTTTATTTTTTGGCTGCAAAACAGATTTAGTTTTATTCAATTAAACCATGGACAAACAATATAAATTCCTTAAAGAATGTGTAAATACATTTTAGTATTATTGTTGGTGTTTAAACACCACTTCCTCTTTAAAAAAGGGGAGGAGACCGCAAGAAACTCTGGGTTTACTGAAGAAAACCTGCTCCCGACCAGGTTAGGTTCACAGAGTAAGTTACCATGGTAACTGACTCTGAGTATAAGTTACCTCTCTTTCAGAAACAGGCTTGACTTACTCAGCTTTCTCAGGTTTGACTTACCTCCCTTTCTGAAATGGAAAACCCAGAGTTTCCCTCATTTCAGGGTTAACATACTCAGAGTTTTCACTTAACCTCCTTTCTGAAACAGGCCCCTGAACAAGCTAATCAATGTCTTCAGGATTTCTAAGGCTAAAGGCAGGTAAGGGTTTTTTCAGGGTTGGAGCTAAACTCTGCAGGACAGTGGCTCTCTAGGACCGAACTTGCCTACCCCTGGCCTATACACTCATAATATCTAAATCATCTATAAGGTGCATCTTGTCAATATTCCAGTGTGAATGCCCAAAATAAGCACTGATCCTCAGCATTTGGTCGAATTGTTTTTATTTTTTTTTATTTTTTTTTTTGTTTAATCAGGGGATACAGGCATCACTGAAACAGTGAAACTTGGTGGCTCTGTATTGGATGAGGTTACAGAATGGATCAGATCCCCAGTGGGCAACTTATTCCACTTTTTTGAAGGTACCTACATTGTTGTTGTTGTTCTGAGGGCTGACATGCTATCAAAACCTCATGATGTGCTCTATCTCAGTACATGTTTCAATCAACATTTGAAATTGCCACTGATTCCATGCATAAAGAAATAATTAGTCATATTTGAGCATTTCAATGAACCATGATTTCAGCTGCTCATGCCAGAGTCACTGATTTGATTTCTGTTTAATGCTTTCCATGCTGCATAGGCGTCCTGGATGTAGTGATCATTTATCCAACAGACATGGCGAGTGAAGCAGTTCTGCAAGTTTTAAGTTGGATCAGGACCTTTTTTTCAACCATATTCAGAAACCTTGAAGGTATTCTCACCTTATTTGAGACATTTAGTGATATAATCTACTCTACTGTTTGAAAGTTTGGGGTCAGTATACAGATTTTTTTTTTATTTGTATAAGCTGCACAAATGTTTTCAACTGTGATAAGCAATGTTTCTTGAGCACCAAATCAGCATATTAGAAGGATTTCTTAAGGATCATGTGACACTGAAGATTGGAGTAATGATGGTGAAAATTCACAGAAATAAATTACATTTTAAAGGGGTCATCGGATGCCCATTTTCCACAAGTTAGTATGATTCTTTGCGGTCTTCATGTAAAGTTTGCAACATATTTTGGTTACAATTCCTCAATGGTTGTGTAAAACAACACCCTTTTTACCTCCTTAAAAACAGCACGACTCGTTACGGAGCATGTCTCTTTAAATGGCAAACAGTATACAAATGGCTGAGGGTAGAAATATGCTAATACGGGACAGTCCGTCAGTGGTCGTGTGTGGGGCATGAGCAATATGACATATTGCTCAGAAAATTCAAACGGCTTGATTATTGAGAGTGTTTAGGCTTTTTGAAAAATAAATAAAAAAGTGAATGGATTCATTGTATGATGGTTGTGTCCACACACTGCAAAGACACATTTATATACAAACACCATATAAAAGTGAATTTTGCATTCAATGACCCCTTTAAAATATACCAAAAAAAGTACTTTTTTAAAAATTGTAATAATATTTCACAATATTCAAGTTTTTACTGTATTTTATTTTAATTAAATGCAGTCTTGGTGAGCATGAGACTTCTTTAAAAACGTTATTCTGACCCTAAACTTTTGAACGGTAGTAATATATATATATTTTTTATATATATATATAAATATAAAAGATCAAATAAATGCACCTTGTCAATATTTCAGCTTGGTTTCCCAAAATGAGCACTGATCCCACGCAACTGGCTGAAATTGTTGTAGAGGAGGCCACAGATGTAAAGACTACTGTCTCTAATTACCTCTCCAGTCTCTTTGCAGGGGACGAAGGTATTCATTTATCAGCTCAAAACATTTGATCTGTGTTTTTTGCCAACACAATTTTAATTTGTGTTATATTATGTCTTTTTCCCAGGTGGTATTTCTGACATTAGCTTTGATCCCATGAAAGTTGTCACAGACACTGTTGAGGAGTTTACTGACAGGAGGGATATGTTGCTGGCCTACCTCTCAAACATGCTCATGGAAGACAAAGGTATCCATAGTATTAAGTATATCACAATTATTGTATCTAAAAAATACATTTCTCTTGAAATATCCCTATTCTCTATTTCAGATGAAACACCACAAGTAATAAGACGAAAAGGTTTGTCAGTGTTTATTCACTTGTTGCTCACTATGAAACTTCGGCCTCTCTATTGCCATCTGTTCTGTTGAAACAATAAGTTGCATGTTGCATTACAAGGTTTCTTTGCTTTAACAATGGGTGAGTTCCCAGATTTCAACTAGACTTGCTGTTTAATGAAACAAACAATATTCCTAAATCTTCTCCAGGGGAATTTCTGCCACCTATGGAAAAAGGTTAGTAACTGGACATTCTTTCATTTACATAAAAGCTGATTAACACCTAAACTAACTTTAGTACTCAAACCTGATCACTAAAACAGCATTGAAAAACTAAATAAACAGGACTTTTAACTTGGAAAGGAACGAGAGCATGTGAAAAGGTGTTTTTTATATAACATATGCAAGATCTTGAATTGACTAAAATGATATAGTTTCCTGACTCGTCGTCATCCCATATACATTCATCTTTATGCAGAGTTTTGTTGTGTCTTACCATGTTTCCGTCCATTCTAATTAGAACATTTAGAAAACTGTGTTATAGGTTATGTAATATGGAGCATGAAAAGGTCCTGCATGACTGCACACAGGGATGATTGTCATTTATATTTTCTGTCTGTACTATTTTGTGAATGTTAATGTCCTGCACTCCCTCTCACACAGTACTTCATATTATGTACTTTATATTATGTAAAAGTGCTTGCATTTACTTTCTCGAGAATGTTTTAAAAGGAGGTGCATGACATATTTACCAAATACAAAAATAAAAAGTTTTATTTCAAATGCATTTCTTGCTGTTTGATTTCCCTTCCTGCGGTGTAGTGCGACGTCTAACCTTCTGTGATACATTCGTCAGTTGATATTCACAAACATAAAGCATGTAGGAGTTCTTATCACCACAGGTATGGCACATGTTGCAAGAATATTGTGACACTCACAATATTAATGCCCTGAGATTTTAAGCTGAGGTTGTGGAAAGAAATAATCATCAATAATCAACAAATAATCATTCATTTGGAGTCGCTGCGCTGAACTCCTGAACTGAAAAAAATGTATACCTTGAATGCAATGCAAGATAAAAGCGTCTAAAAAAAAGCATAAATCTGTTAAAAAGAGTCACAAAATATAAGTATTGAGTTTTGAAGAAAGGGCTAAAAATGGTTCAACTGAAGTTTTTTGTCAGGGTGCAACATGTGCATACCGTCACGGTCATCAATGTGATGTAATGAGTGTAACCAAATTTTCAATCAGAACAACCTGTAATGTCTCGTACGTAAATTGCTAAATGTGTTTTAATCTGCAAATTGAGCTCAATTCTGTCATAAACCTGAATTGAAAAATGACTTCATGAAACAGTTGCAGAAATACTAGGCAAAAAACAGGACCCTACCTATGCTGCCTACATTGCTATGAGATCCACAGCGAAGGAGACAGACAGCACTAAACAGGGAATAAAAGACGTTGAGGAGGAACATGGTGAGGTGGAAGCTGCCGAAGATAAAACTGAAAAAGCTCAAGCTATCTTGGAGTTACCAAGGAGGAAGAAACGGCTGAGGACCACATTTATATCACAGTTGAAGACACTGAAATGTCCTCCGATGTCACGGAGGAGGGAAAAACTACTGGAACAGTTGAAGATATTGCAGATGTTACAGTCGAGAAACCTTATATGCCAGAAGTTATAGATGAGCAAACACAATCGGTAAAGATTGAAGATATTTCTGATTTTGCTGTGGATAAATCAACCGAAATTAATGCTTTAGATGAGAAGGACAGTGACGATATTTCAGATGTTGACACAGAGGAGGAAGAAGTTACTGAAATGGTTGAAGTTATTGAAGATGTTATAGAGGTGGAACCTTCTGATATGCCAGATGTCATAGATGAGGAAACAGCAACTGAAAAGATTGAAGATATCTCAGATTTTGTAGAGGATGAATCAACTAAATTACTAAGTTACAGATTGATAAGACCATAAAGATTCAGATGTTACAGATGTGAAAGACCTATGATACTCAGATGTTACAGATGTGAAAGACCTTGATGATTCAGATGTTACAGATGTGAAAGACCATGATGATTCAGATGTTACAGATGTGAAAGACCTTGATGATTCAGATGTTACAGATGTGAAAGACCTTGATGATACCTCAGATGTTACAGATGTGAAAGACCTTGATGATTCAGATGTTACAGATGTGAAAGACAATTGATGATACCTCAGATGTTGATACAGAGGAGGAAGAATTTATTAAAACAGTTGAAAATATTGAAGATGTTACAGAGGTGGAACCTTCTGATATGCCAGATGTCATAGATGAGGAAACAGCAACTGAAAAAATAGAAGATATCTCAGATTTATCAGAGGATGAATCAACTGAAATTACCTCTGATGCTACAGATGTGAAAGACCTTGATGATACCCCAGATGTTACAGGTGTGAAAGACCATGATGATACCTCAGATGTTGTTACAGTGGAGGAAGAATTTATTGAAACAGTTGAAGATATTGAAGATGTTAAAGAGGTGGAAACTTCTGATATCCCAAATGTCATAGATGAGGAAACAGCAACTGAACAGATTAAAGATATCTCTGATTTTGCAGAGGATGAATCAACTGGAATAACCTCTGATGCTACAAAATTGACAGAAGACATTGATGATTCCTCAGATAATGCAGTTGCAGAGGAGAAAAAAACAACTAAAGAACCAGCAATCAAAACAGCAGAAGACTGTTCCGATGCTACAAACAAAATTGAATCAGATAATACAGATGAGAAGGAAGTTAATGATGTCCCCAGTGTTACAGAGGAGGGTGAAGAATTTGAAATGGTGAAAGACACTTCTGATATTATACATGAGGAAGAAGAACCTGAAATGGTTGAAGAAATCATCATTATCACAGATGAAAAAGAGACACAAGAAGATCAGCCACCTGAATTGGCTGAAGCTACTCCAGATACCATAAGTTTGAAGGAAAAGGAGGAAATGGCAGAACTTGATGATCATGACAAAGTCAAAAGTGAGGTTGGTTCAGAAGTGGAAGCCAAGGATGATGCTGAAAAGAGTACAGAGGACCTAGAGAATGAGGTAGATGAAGAAGAGGTTGCGGTTTATATTGAAGAGTCAGATCAAACTATCACTGCTGTTGATGATGACCATGATGACAAAGAAGAGCTTGTCCTTCTTACTGTCCAACACGATGTCACTGACAGAGATGATGAAAATAACAATAACAACGACAGGAAGAAAGATGTCGTAAAAAGAGGCCTGAGCAGGAGAAAAAAATCTGAAAGTCATTTTATTGCAACAGATGTCCAAGAAGCACACAAGGATCTTCACGAAGAGTCTGACAAAGGTATCGAACTATTTTGTATAATTAAAAAATACGAAAAAGTGATAGTTGGTAGGTGGCAACCAATATCTTAATAGATGACCTTAAAAACTAATTTTAAATCACTTACCATGGGAAAATAAACAGGATGTTCATTATTATTATTTTGTTTAAAAATAATTGTTAGCTGATTAATATTTTTTTAAATAAAATATCCTAACTTATTTAAGAAAACTTTGAGGGTGAGTAAATGATGACAGAATTTTCAGTTTTGTGTGAACTATCCCTTTAAGATAATTGAAAAGTCATTAAAAGCACCAAATTTACAATAATTTTGGTCCAATAATTTGACTGGCCAAGCAGTGCTTGAATTATTGTTTGAATTCTATGGTTCACATCATTGTAACTAACTTGGCCATACAAATTAGGTTTCCATAATGCATCTAAAAATATAAATTACTGTACTCTATATAACTTCTTTTTTTTTCTTGAACACAACAGTTGCAAACTATATGTCTGTATTTTGCAGTGATATTCAGTGCAATAGCACTCTCTTTGATATTGCATATATTCTGAAAAACACTGTGTATCATCTTACAATTTTGACTGAGAAGAACAACACATTGATGAATGAAGATGAAGTAGCATTCACTGTTGCTTTAGTTCACCTCTGTTTCTGGAAAGATATTTAAAAGAGAAGCAAAGCTGCTGGAAGATTCACTAACAGGCTCCGTTGTTATAGATAGATAGATAGATAGATAGATAGATAGATAGATAGATAGATAGATAGATAGATAGATAGATAGATAGATTTAATCGATTGATCAAATTATTAGGACAAATATTTTTTTGCATTGATTTGTAAAGAATTAGAGTCTTGTTTATTAAGTATTGTGTAGAATTTATTTTGTAATACAGTTGATTAAAGCTCAAAAATGCAACTATAACTAAAATAACTGCATATAATTATTGCAAAGCCATTTATTTTGCTTACCTAAATGGTCCCATTAAGAGAATTAATGATTTAACTTTATTTAATTCATTATACATTATTAATTTCATTTAGCCATCTAACGCAATAACATGGCTGACAACCACTTTGCTGCTTACAAGTACTATTAATATTGATGACACACTTACAGTGCACTAATTCATGCACTACTTCTCATTGTTCATTAATCATATGAATGTTAAAAACATGTAACTCTCATTTAACATTTACTCGTGATTTCAGTTCTTGAACAAGTGAAAGAAGCCAAAGAGAAAAAAGCTAGAGAGGAGATATACAAAATCATTCAAGGTGAATGGTTTGTTTTTTTCTTCAGTGCTTGAACATTGAACATCGTAAAATATAGTGCTTGTGCAGAATAAAAAACCCTGCAATTTATGAAGAAAATGTGACGCATGATCTTTTCTCTTTTATTCCAGATTTGAGGGAAAAGAAGGGTGAAGGTGAAGAGGAAGAGATAACACTACAACAAATAAACGTGACAGTAGATAAAGTCAGGAAAAAAGAAAAAGAACATGACAAAAAGGAGATGGAAAAGGTTAAAAGAGAACAAAAATCCAAAGTGGACAAGACTCAAAAACCAACAGGTAAGACAGATAAAACATATTTAACTTATCCATTTCACTTCTCATATGTAAAAATCTCAACATCCACATCCAGATTGTACACAAAGTCTAGATTCTCTAATATATGTACTCCAATAGAGTTGCTTTTTATAGATTAGATGTAAAACCCCTCACCTGTTCAAAAGATGATGTACTTGTACTATGTATATTATGTGTTCTAGAAAAGGACATCAAGAAAAAACTTGACAAAAAGGTCAAGGTGACTAAACTGGATGAGGAACCCCCTCTAAAAAAGAAAAAATCGGGTACATAAATGATTTACTAACACCAGTAGAATAGATAAATAAAGCTCTCTTTCTTCCTTGCACTGTCTGAGGGTTAATATTACGTAAAAAAAAAACACTATATATTGCAGCTATAGCCCAACAGGATTTTTTCAATATTTGATAATTATAGGATGTATTGTTGCAGTAGTTTTATATGGAGTGTCATGGATCATTTAATGTCACATTTAAGGTCAATTCACACTGCACAGACAAATGCTGACTAAGAAGGACAATCAACAAATTACAGTTTGTAACTCCTCAGATGTTCCAAGACCCAACTACCGCTGATTCAACTTGTTCAATCGGCAATCGACCGACCATCGGCAACAGACGGCGATAGGGATAAAGGGACACTAGTCCAAAAAAAACCCAACAAAGTGTCTGTTGCCGTTGGTTTGCATCTATTGGTTTAGTGTGAATTGCCCTTTACAAAGCAGTCTGATTCTAACGAGAAAACACCAAAAATGTTTACAAAATGTAATATTACAAAATTCTATGTAATGTGTACAATTTCCTCTGCACAGGACCTGAGAAAAAGGTTAAAACAGCTAAGAAAGGTATTCAACGCATTCTGTGATTATTTTCAACTCAACACAATCAATCTGTTTCTCTCATACCCTCAATCCCTATGTTGTCTTTCAGATGATGCTACTAAGAAGATGGCCAAAACCAAAGGTAAAAAAGATTCAAAGCATCATTTATAGTATTTCATACCAGCTACTAACAGACAGTAACCATGGGGCGACCTGAATGCTCACTTCTAGTGTTTGAGAGATCTGGGATGTGTTATATGTGTACCGGTATGTCTATAACAGCCAGTTTATCCACAACTGCATTAATATCTATTGTATCATAGATGTTAAGATTGCCAAGGACAAAACCAAAGCAGTCACTGTAAAGAAAGGTATGTAACTTATGTGGTAAGTGATTTTCTGTTTGGTTACATTTAAATTAACAGGAAATAAATGTAAAGGTTTTTTACAGAAGCTGAAGTGGCTAAAAAAGAGACCAAACCAGCACCATCTAAGAAAGGTATTGTGTTGTATGTTCTTGCTTTACCAAACACACATAAAGCAAATTCATAATTGAAGTACATTATGCACAGCACACTACCATTGTACAGTTTGGGTTCAGTAATAAAAAAAAATACTTGTTTTATTCAGCAAGGACAAATAATTTTACCCCAAAATCTATTTCAAATTAATTCTGTTCTTTTGAACTTTCTATTCATCAGATAATCCTGATCAAATGTATCTCAGTTCCTGTCTATATATATCTAAAATACTGTCTAATACAACACCATATACAGTCATGTGTAAAAGAAAGGACACCTATTTGAATTATATGGTTTTATGTATTAGGACATAATAAAAAATCATCTGGTCTTTAGCAAGTCTTAAATTTAGGTAAATATAACCTTAGATAAACAACAGAATGGAACATGTTACACTGTGTCATGGTTTATTTAACAAAAACTTGGCCAAAATGGAGAAGCCATGTGTGACAAACTAAGTACACCCTTACTGCTTCCATAGGAATTAAGAGGGTAAGTAGCAGTCAAGCACTGCTAATCAAATGTCTTTGATTAATTGATCATCAGCAAGCGTAAAAGCAGAAGTTTTGGCAGTTGGCTTATCTGGAGCATTCAGGTGTGTGTTAACACAATGCCAAGGGGGAAAGACATCAGAAGTTATCTTAGAGACAAATGTTGCTGCCATCAATCTGAGAAGGGTTATAAGGCCATTTCCAAACAATTTGAAATCCATCATTCTACAGTGAGGAAAATTATTCACAAGTGGAAAACATTGAAGACAGTTGCCAGTCTTCCCAGGAGTGGACGTCTCAGAAAATTCACCCCAAGGTCAGACCATGCACTGCTTAGAGAAACTGCAAAAAACCCAAGAGCTACATCTCAGACTCTACAGATCTCAGTTAACATGTTAAATGTTTAAGTTCTGGCAGTACAATTAGAAAAGAATGGACAAGTGTGGCATGTTTGGAAGGGTTGCCAGGAGAAAGCTGCTTCTCTCTAAAAAGAACATGGCAGCACTGCTTAGGTTTGCAAAGTTGCATCTGAACAAACCTCAAGACTTCTGAACAATGACCTTTGGACAGATGAGACCAAAGTGGAGATGTTTGGCCATAATGCACTGTGCCAAGTTAGGTCGAAAACGTCTCGGGTTACGTATGTAACCCTTGTTCCCTGAGAAGGGAACGAGACACTGCATCGGTGACGACACTAGGGGAACGCCCTTCAGCGTAGCGCGTCTGAATTTATGAATGAAACCGAATCCAATCCTATTGGCGTTGCGTGATGACGTAGCGTGTGACGGCATATGCGGATGTGTACAAAGCACGCCGGCACACATGAGATGTCAGCTTTTGCTATGAAGCAAGTGCTCCAGGCGGGGTGAGGTGTGGCGAACCGATGCAGTGTCTCGTTCCCTTCTCAGGGAACAAGGGTTACATACGTAACCCGAGACGTTCCCTTTCGAGGAACTCGAACTGCATCGGTGACGACACTAGGGGAACGAGATACCCACTATACCACAACGAACCCCGCTTCATCCTAGTGTGAAGCTGTCTTCAGGCACAACTTAGGACGAAAGCACTCGTGCACCGGGTGTAGAGGGAAGGTCCAGACTGTAAAACCTCATGAATGTGTGCGGAGTGGCCCAGCCAGCCGCCTCACATATGTCATGGATAGAAACCCCTGAAAGGAGGGCTCTAGAGGACGCCATGCCTCTGGTGGAGTGAGCCCTCACGGCCATAGGTGAAGGCAAATTGCGCACCTGATAGGCCAGGGAAATAGTCTGAACGATCCAGTTGCTGAGGGTCTGCTTAGGGGCGGGAAGCCCCTTCTTGGGCGACCCAAAACACACCAGCAACTGGTCCGACTTCCGCCATGAGGAGGACCTCTGGATATAACATCGCAGTGCTCTGACAGGGCAGAGCAGGTGAAGTCTCTCCTCATCCGCCGTCACATGAGGTGGAGGATGAAAAGCCTGCAGAACCATAGGCCGTGCCACATTAGATGGCACCTTGGGCAAATAGCCGGGCCTGGGATGCAAGATGGCCTTAATGTTGCCGGGAGCAAACTCCAAGCACCCATAGGAAATAGAGAGCGCCTGAAGATCTCCTACCCTCCTCAGAGAAGTAATGGCCAACAAAAAGACCACCTTAAACGAAAGTTTTCTTGGCCTCAGCCGACTCCAATGGTTCGAAGGGGGCCTCGGCCAGCCCTTCGAGAACCACCGCCAGGTCCCAAGAGGGAACCCTGGTGCGAGCCGCAGGTCTCATCCTCCAGGCTCCACGGAGGAAACGTACGACCAAGTGATGCCTCCCCAGAGGGCCATCACTCAGAGGAGCGTGGAAAGCCGCAATGGCAGCCACATAAACCTTGAGTGTGGATGGGGTAAGCCCGGCAGAAAAGCGGTCTTGAAGGAACTCCAGCACTGAAGCCACTGGGCAGTGAACTGGGTCCAGATCACGCTCTCTGCACCAAGTGGAAAACACATTCCACTTAAGGCCGTATAGCTTCCTCGTGGAGGGAGCTCTGGAAGTGAGTATGGTTTCAACCACTTCTGTTGACAGGCCGGCTTCTAGGTACTGTGCCCCCTCAGGGGCCAGACCCACAGTTTCCACAGCTCGGGCCGAGGGTGGAGAACTGAGCCCCCTGCCTGAGACAACAGGTCCCTCCTCAGAGGGATCTGCCACGGCGGGCCTGCCAGAAGTAGGATGATGTTCGAAAACCATACTCGGGCCGGCCAAAACGGGGCTACTAATAGTAGGCTGACTCCGTCCTGACGGACCCTTTCCAGAACTGCTGGGAGCAGAGCAATTGGGGGAAAGGCATACAGACGCAGCCTCGGCCACGTCTGCACGATGGCATCCAACCCCAGCGGGGCTGGATGTGTGAGGGAGAACCACAGTGGACAGTGTGTCGTCTCTCGAGACGCAAATAGGTCCACTTCCACTGGGCCAAACCTCTTGCATATTAACTCCACCACCTCGGGGTGGAGTCTCCATTCCCCGGGCCTCAGCCCCTGCCTCGACAGCATGTCTGCTCCCTGGTTCTGGTCCCCCGGGACATACATCGCCCTGAGAGACGACAGTCTCCGCTGGGACCACAGGAGGATCTGATGCGCCAGTCTGCACAGAGGGCGCGACCTCAGACCCCCCTGACGGTTTAAGTAGGAAACCACCGACATGTTGTCGGATCTCACTAGGACATGGCGACCATGGAGGTCTGGCAGAAAGCTCCTCAGAGCTCGGAACACCGCCAACATCTCTAGGCAATTTATGTGCCAAGAGGAATGATGGTCCTGCCAGAGACCTCTCGTAAAGTGGCCGTCCATGACCGCGCCCCAGCCCGTGAGGGAGGCGTCTGTCGAAATAGATATCCGGCAACATGACGCTCCCAGCCTGGGACCCTGGGACAAGAACCAAGGCTTCTTCCAAATTGATAGGGAACGAAGGCATCTGCGCGTAACCCTTATCAAGCGGAATGGATTTCCCCTCGGGGAAAACCCCTTGGCTCTTAACCACCACTGTAGAGCTCTCATGTGTAGCAGGCCAGAAGGTATCAGGTTGGACGCTGCTGCCATGAGACCCAACACTCTCTGAAAGTGTTTGACAGTGATGGCTTGGCCTAGCTTTATCCCGGACACTGTGGTCAGGATGGACTCGATCCGAGCAGGAGAAAAAGGTGCCTGCATCGTGACTGAGTCCCACACCACTCCCAGGAACGTGGTTCTCTGGGCTGGTGTCAACACGCTCTTCTTCGTGTTGAGTCTCAACCCCAGGCTCTGGATGTGGGCGAGGAAGACATCTCGATGCCGAATCGCCAGCTCTCTCGACTGGGCCAATATTAGCCAGTCGTCGATGTAATTGAGCACCCTGATGCCCTCGAGCCTCAGGGATGCTAGAGCTGCATCCATACACTTGGTAAAAGTACGAGGGGAGAGTGCTAGGCCGAATGGAAGAACCTGATATTGGTAAGCTTCGCCCCCGAAAGCAAACCTCAGGAACCTCCTGTGAGATGGAAGGATGGAGACGTGAAAATAGGCATCTTTTAGATCTATCATGACAAACCAATCCTTGTATTGGTTTTGACTCACGATAATATAAATAGTGAGCATCATGAACCTGAACCTCCTCAGAGACCGGTTCAGATGCCAAAGATCTAAAAATGGACGCAGCCCTCCATCCTTCTTGGGAACTATGAAGTACCGGCTGTAGAACCCGGACTCCCTGACTGGTGGGGGAACATGCTCTATGGCCCCTTTTTCCAGCAGCGAGTGAACTTCCTGTTCCAACACCAGACTCTGCTCTGGGTGAACTGAAGTCCAGACCACCCCGTTGATACTTACCTTGGTGGGTGGACCTGGAACTGCAGTCTGTACCCGATTTCTACTATGCGCAGGACCCATGGAGAAATATTCGCGAGGTTCTGCCATGCCTCCGCAAAATTCGCCAAGGGAACCAGCCCTTCCGGGCTGGTGTCAGGTGTTTTGTGCGAGTCCTTGACGGCACCCTGAAGCGGAGAACCGGCAGGGGAAGACCGACAACGAGTCACAGTGTGCGAACCTGAACACTGACTGACTGCAAGCCTTTGGGGCAGACAGACCAGTGTGTGCTCGCTGGAAGCTAGCGTGTCCCGAAACGTCAGAGACGGCGGGATACTGACGCCAGCTTCCCGAGGGCCCAGCGAGAGATGGGACCGCAACCGCTGTCTCTCGGGGCGGGCCCTTGGAGGTCTTGTAAAGTTAGGACTGGACTGGAGGACGGTCCTCAGATCCGTCTTCTAAGGAGGCTCTGGGTAAGAGCACCGCCTAAAGTCCCAAGCTCAGTTTTTTTTTTTTTTTTTTTTTGAGGGGGACCTCAAAGCGATACTCTCCTTCAGATGGTAGGCTGAATTAATATTTAATTACTTTAACTCCTCGGAATTAAATGCAGCCATAACACTGGATAAGTGATACCATCTCATAACCTACACGCTGCCTCGGCAAGCGCGAGATTCGAGCCGTTATAATTTGGCTTTCATCTCTCGAGAAGAAAGTCAACAGGCGCGAGGCTGAGACACCCGAAACGCACGTGTGCGGCGAGTTTTTTTTTTTTTTTTTTTTTCTCAATGAACACAGCAAGCACCCTCAGGAGCTGACTGTTCATGCCTCGTACTCACACAGCAAACTGCAAAGTAGACTCGTAACCTACATGCTGCCTCGGCAAACACGAGATCTGAGCTACTGGATTCTGTATTGCAACTGCAAGGCATTAAACCTACGCGCTGCCTCGGCAGACGCGAGATCCCAGCCACAGAATCTTACTGGAAAGTACACTCGCAATCTAAGCGCTGCCTCGGCAAACGCGAGATCCGAGCTAGATTCTGTGTTGCAACTGCAAGGCAAACATTAAACCTACGCGCTGCCTCGGCAGACGCGAGATCCCAGCTACAGAATCTTACTGCAAATTGTGTGTATGTGTGTGCGCTTCGTGCAGATTCTCCTCCGCGATGCTGAGCACGTCCAATATTCCTCGGAATCAGACAGCTGCAACACCGGGTCTACATCCCGAACGGGAGAAGCCGCGGGGCGGGCTCCCGAACGGGGGATAGGGGAATCTGCAGCTTTCAGATGAAGATCGGGAAAGTGCCTCAGCAGTCCCGATCTCCTCTGAGAGCTCTCTCTGCGAGCCCCACGATCTAAGCCGCCGCATTGCCTCAGCAGATGCGGGACCTGATCCGCGGGGAGCGCGCATCTGACCATCATTACTAAATAAGGCCAGGCGGGAACGCAGCACTCTTATAGTAAGAGATTCACAGTGGCCGCAAGCAGCAGCACCCTCGAGGGCTGCTTGAGCGTGCTGCGTTCCCAGACATGACACACACATCTCGTGTGTGTCCCCCGCCGTGTTAAAACGAGGGCATGGAAACACACACTTCTAATTTGCAAAATAGAGAGACAAACAACACCAAATAAGACAAACTGGTTCAGACAACACAGAGCGCTTGCTGAATAGCAAAAAGCTGACATCTCATGTGTGCCGGCGTGCTTTGTACACATCCGCATATGCCGTCACACGCTACGTCATCACGCAACGCCAATAGGATTGGATTCGGTTTCATTCATAAATTCAGACGCGCTACGCTGAAGGGCGTTCCCCTAGTGTCGTCACCGATGCAGTTCGAGTTCCTCGAAAGGGAACTCAGTATATCAGCACAAACACCCCATACCAACTGTCCATCACGATGATGGAGGGGTGATATTTTGGGCTTTTTTTGCAGCCACAGGACCTGAATATATTAAAATCTGTGGGTCGACCATGAATATACAGATATACTCTGTGGATGATGGAACTGAAAAAGAAAAGACTCAAGGTGTTGCACTGGGCCAATCAAAGTCCAAACCTCAACCCGACTGAAATGTTGTAGCGGGACATTTGGCGGAAGCTGTGCATAAACAAATGCCTGCAAACCTCGATGAACTGAAGCAACGTTGTAAAGAAGAGTAAAAAAGAATTCCTCCACAACGATGTGAGAGACTGATACTGTCGTATATAGAAAATGATTACTTCAAGTGATGTTAAAGGTGGTTCTAAAAGCAATTAAATCATAGGGTGTACTTAGTTTGTCACAAATGGCTTCTCCATTTTGGCTTTATTTTTGTTAAATAAACCATGACATGGTGTAATAAGTCATGTGTTGTTGTTCATCTGAGGTTTTATTTACCTAATTTTAAGGCCTGCTAAAGACCAGATGATTATTGTATTATGTCCTGCATGCGTGATACATAAAACCATAGAATTTAAAAGGGTGTACTTTCTTTGTCACATGGCTGTACTTCCAATTAGCAAGTCACTTAATAGCATTAAAAAAAATTCTCCATTTCAGAGGTTGTTGTTTCTAAAGAAAAAGATAAAGTGGCACCTGTAAAGAAAGGTATGATTCACATCCATATTCTATTTTTCCTATTCATATTTTTTCATATATTTAAGTTCTCTTAATTGTTCTTCACTCATTTGCAGAGACTAAAGTCACAAAAGAAAAGGCCAAAACTGCTCATTCAAAGAAAGGTATCACAATGCACATCTAATGTCTCTCGTATGAAAACTATTACAATTTTAATAGTTATATACTTTTATATTTTATATACTTTCTTTTGTTCAGAAATAACGATGCTGAAGTGATGTCAATGTTCAGTTTAGAAAACTGATAGTTTTTTTTGCTGTTAGCTTAATAATGTAATTATTTGACACTTTTGTTTTTGTCTTTTGAAGAGGCTGAAGTTGTGAAGGAGAAACCTAAACCACATACTGGAAAGAAAGGTATTTTCCAGCCTGAAGTATTCATGTCTTTTAGATTATAGTGACAAACTCTATTAGTGATAAACTATTACAAGAGAATGAGTTTTAAGGTATACATTTATGATTCTTTTATGGTATTTTGTTTTCAATATGTCAGAAAGATTAGCTTTGGCATTCTGCATAACATAATTTTTTGTTTTAATGAATAAAGTAAATAATATAGGACTGAATGATGATTAAATATTCATTTTTAGGGGAACGATCGCTTTAAGCAATCACTGTTATAGTTCTGTTTATTGATGGTGTTTTGATGATTGTTTGCTCAGATATCAGTATAAAATTTCACTTTTTCTTTAAAAAAATAAAGATATCAAGGAAAAGGCAAAAGCAGCTCCTAAAGAAAAAGGTATGCTTGTCCTGTAAAAAATCAAATAGTTTATCATTTATAGTTAAAATATTGTTTTTGAATTATGATTGAGATAACATATTTTGTCTGTTTAGTTGCTGAGGCTGTCAAAGAAAAAGCTAAGCCAGTACAGAAAGGTAGTTTTTTGTATGCGTATGTATTTATATGTGTCCATAATGTTTTGCTTAAATGAACAGTTTGTTTCAAATGCTTCCCAGAACCTAAGGTTACTAAAGAAAAGGTCAAACCTGCACCTTCAAAGAAAGGTACCAGACTCGCATGTTCTTTTGTAAACATATTTTGGCTGAAATGTGTCCTTTAAGGGTTAGAGATCCTTTTCTGTATAACTTTGGGGTTGTTAAGCACGCTGTAACTTTCCTCACCTTACCTATGCTTATTCAATTTTAAAATCCATACGGGCTACATGGAAGATACAAGCCAAAAAAAATTTCTCTGGTAATACATTTGAAGATTTACTGAGACATATTGTCTTGTTTCATATTACAGCTAAAGTTCCTAAGGAAAAAGCTGAACATGTGAAGAAAGGTCTGTTTTTAATTCAACTTTTCTGTTTCTCACTGAGTATTTTCTTGAGATCAGTTTTGTTGCATGACATGACATAACATATGTCATGCAGTACTGCAACCTGAATTCGCAAAAACAAAACTGTTAAAGCAAAAAGTGTTGTTATTTTTATTAAGCTTTGATTTTTTTTGCATTAAAAAAAATATGCATTAAAAGTACATACATTTTTCACATCTTTTAAATAAGCTGAAATCAAAGAAAAAACACCAGCACCTGTTAAAAACGGTATTTATTGGCTGTGCTTTTCAAATTCAAGATTGTAGTAAGTTGTTTTCAATGTAAATGTTTTTGTTTTTTATTCGCTTCTAGAAGCTGGCGTTGCTGTAGAAAAAGTAAAACCAGCTCCCAACAAGAATGGTATGACATTCCTCAGACAATAGATGGCTTTCAAAACTAAATGCAGTGTTTTTTAATGTGGCATAAACTGCTGATGTTGATGAAATTACAGAACCAGAGTTTTCCAAAGAGAAGGCCAAACCAGAGCCTTCGAAGAAAGGTAAAAAGACTAAGGCAAAGCCAAATGTTTTTGACAAGTGTTTTTTTATTACTCTCATATATACATCACACAACTCTAAACTTAGTGCTTTTACAATGTGTAGTAAAATTGCAGCAATATTTTTTTTTCATTTATTTATTTTCAAATTTATTTCATTCAGATACTGCAGAAGTGAAAGAAAAAACAATACCAGCTCAGGTTAAAAAAGGTATTCATGCTCTTATTTAATTAATTATTGTATTATTACTATTTCAACTAACATTGATTTGAAGAGAACAAGAACTTAATGTATTGATAACCTTTAGCAGCTGAAGAGAAAGAAAAACTGTCTTGTGAAAAAAGGTAGGCTATGACTCCTGCTTTTAAATATCTTATATCAATAATATTTTTCAGAGACACATGTGCGTGTCAATGGTATAATGTGTTGTTCAGATCAGCCCATCTCACCCCAGGCGTCATGTAACTGACGCCTTGGGAATCAGTTTGACCATGCTTCAATATTCGACGTTAAAGGTACCCTTAGCGTCAGTTAGTTGACGCGATCCCAGGGCGTCATCTAACTGAGCGTTACCCTTAGCGTCAGTTAGATGACGCCCTTCTACCCAGACCTAAACTACCCGCGTCATCTAACTGACGCGTTACCCTTAGCGTCAGTTAGATGACGCCCTGGGATCGCGTCAACTAACTGACGCTAAAGGGTACCTTTAGCGTCGAATATTGAAGCATGGTCAAAATTGTCAGTTAGATGAGCCTTGGGGTGAGAATGCGTTGTTCAGATTGTTCCTACAGCCCTGCTCTCACGTATATTGATTCACACAAAAATATTATGTCTTTTGTTGAAATGTCGCTGTACATCTATTTAAAAATGATGGATTCACAAAGATTGAAAAGCATTGTTTCTGAAATTATGTTGAAGTGAAAAATGGTTTAAATTTGCAGTTTCAAAAGTAAAGCTGAGACAATTGGTTTACAGTTACTTTGTTGCAGTCATTCTTTAGTTCTCAGAAAAGTGTACTTTTTATTTTTTGATTTTTTTTTTTGTAATATTTTCTGGTGTTTCTTGCAGGTGCTGAAAAAACTGAAGACAAAGCAAAACCTGCACCAGAAATGAAAGGTGCTTGATTTTAGATAACTGTGATTTAAAGCTGTGGTCTACTGAATTCAAATCTTAACAAAACTTTAGTTACAGAGGAACAGTACACATCAGCAAGTTTAAATGCTTTTCTCTTTCGTTATTTGAATAATTTAGAGGCAAAAGCTCCCAAGGACAAAACTAAACCGGCCCTTTTGAAGAAAGGTATGATGCACTTACAGTAAAACAGCATTTCATTTAAAAGTCTTTTTTTTGTGACATTAACTGAGCCTGCGGACTCATTTCCAGAGCCTGTTGTTTCTAAGGAGAAAGAAAAGCCACCAACTGCCAAGAAAGGTAATACGGAAAGATGCTTGATTGATTTTTTTTAATTTCATATATTGTATATAAAATTTATATTTATTAAATATACACCTGTATCTTGTTCAGAAGAGAAGCCAACAACCATTCCTGTGAAAAAGGAACTTTTGTAATTTTCCATTCTTAAAGGTGCTCTAAGCGATGTCACGCGTTTTTTAGGCCAAAACATTTTTTGTCACATACAGCAAACATCTCCTCACTATCCGCTAGCTGCCTGTCCCCTGAACACACTGTAAAAAAACACGGTCTCTGCAGACACCCCAGGCTCCACAAACAGCAACAAAAACAAACTGGGCTAACCCGCACCACGAAACATGACAAACTGTTCCAGCCAAGAACCGACAAGAAGGATTTGGGGGTGGGCTTTGGTGAGTTACTGCGCAGAGGAGGAGGGAGGGTCTAGCTAGCCTCTGCTTTGTTTGACAATACTTTAAACATCAACAAGAAGTGACGTCACCCAACATCGCTTAGAGCACCTTTAAATTTAAGGATGCTTAACCCTTAGTTTTCCTTGAATTGTAGAGCCTGCAGTTGCAGATGAGAAAGTTAAACCGGTACCTTCAAAGAAAGGTAAAAACACTTAAATATTTCTCAGATGCTAAATATCCTGAAGATAGGACATCAATACCTATCAAACAGTTTTTTAATATTACTTTACTTTCTAAGGTATGCAATTATAATAATTTCAGATAATGAAGCTACTAAGGAGAAAATGATATCCGCCCCAGTTAAGAAAGGTGCAGTTTGATTTTGTTGAAATTGTATCTTTTTCCCCAATGTTTATATGATGCTAACTGGTAACATCCACTGATATACAGAGCCTGAGGTTTCCAAAGAAAAATCTATGCCAGAGCCTTCAAAGAAAGGTAAAATTAATTAAATTGGTTTTATCGTTCAACCTGCATATTATAAAATGATTGTCACATCTGAAAAATTATTGAATCATTTGAAGAGGTTAAAGCTGTTGAAGAGAAGGTAAATCCAACACCTGCTAAAATAGTACAGTACTCTGTATTTAAGAACCAATATTTTTTCCAGTAACACTTTCTTAAAGCTTTAATGCACTTAATGCATTCATTATTCCTTGTAATGCATTGTATAATGATGATGATGATGAATAATTGTAACCACAGTTCCTCTTCAGTCGGTCAGTCAACGCCAGGTCGAGACGACGAATAGTAATCTCGCTAGAGAGACCAATCTACTTTGAGTGAAACTAAACGAGCCAATGCACATTGGCGTGCAATCATTTGCATCAGCTGTTCAGCTGAAGTCTTCACGGAAGTCACGGAGGGGGCCCTTGTTCCCATGAGAGAACCGTTCACATCCTCAACTATCTCGATGACTGGCTCATACTAGCACACTCTCAAGATCAGTTATGCGAACACAGGGACCATGTGCTCAGCCAGTTGGGTCTTCAGGTCAACTGGGAAAAGGGCAAACTTTCCCCCGTGCAGAGGGATACGGTCACACAGACAGCGCGCCTCACAGAACGCGCTCGGTCAGTGCTGAACTGTCTGAATATGTTCAAAGGCCCCACTAAAATTATTTCAGAGGCTCCTGGAGCATATTGCAGCAGCAGCAGCTTTAGCACCGCTCTGGCTGCTCCATATGAGACCGCTTCAGCACTGGCTTCACGGCCGAGTCCGAGATGGCCATGGCATCACGGCACTCACCGGGTGACAATCACACCAGAGTGCCGCCAGACCTTCAGCCTGTTGTCAGACCCCTCGTTCCTGCGGGCAGGAGTGCCCTTGGAACAGGTGTCCAGGCATGCTGTGGTGTTCACAGATGCCTCTGCCACCGGCTGGGGTGCCACGTACAATGGGCATGCGGTTTCAGGGGTGTGGACGGGCGCCCAACTGACTTGGCACATCAACGAGTTGCTAGTAGTACATCACGGCTTAAACAAGCCGCTACAGGGCAGGGACGTGCTGGTCTGTACGGACAACACTGCAACCGTTGACGGTTAAACCCTCCTCGAACCCCCCTCCATCCCCTCTTGGGACCTTTCCCTGGTGCTCCAAACACTCCAGGATGCTCCCTTTGAGCCTTTGCAATCAGCAGACTTAAAGCTTCTCTCCATGAAGACTTTGCTGCTGGTTGCACTGGCCTCTATCAAGAGGGTAGGGGACCTGCAGGAATTTTCGGCCGACGAATCATGCCTAGAGTTCGGGCCGGGTGACAATTATGTTGTACTGAGACTCCGGCCTGGCTTTGTGCCCAAGGTTCCTACCACTCCCTTCAGGGACCAGGAGGTGAACCTGCAAGCGCTGCCCCTGGAGGAGGCAGACCCAGCCCTGACTTTGCTCTGTCCTGTCCACACTCTGCGTCTGTACGTGGACAGAACTCAAAGTCTCAGGACCTCAGACCAGCTCTTTGTCTGTTATAGAGGCCAGCAGAAGGGAAAGGCTGTCTCCAAGCAGAGGATGGCCCACTGGATAGGGATGCCATCGCCTTGGCTTACAAGCACAAGGCGTGTCCTGCCCGCTCAGGCTGCATGCTCACTCCACAAGAGGCGTTGCATCCTCCTGATATCTGTAGAGCTGCAGGCTGGGCGACACCTAACTCGTTCGCTAGATATTATAGCCTACGTGTAGAGCCGGTCTCCTCCCATGTTCTCACCCTAAATAGGTAGAAGCACTGAGAGGCCAGGCTCTGTCGGGCTTGCTGCACCCTATTGTGCACCCTTATAGGCTACATGCACAAGCGTAGTAACGAACTTCCGCTATTGTCAGAAGTCGGCATATCAGTTTCCGGTTTACGACTGTTCATCCGCCTCTGCTAATAAACAAACAAGATGAGTGCTGCTGTTGTACGAAAAAAAAAAGTTTCTAAGAACGGTGGATCTAACGGCCGTTTCTCACATACACCGTTTGCAGTGCGTGTTGCGGTGCAGGAGCACATACTTACTATTTTTATTTAAAATCCATAAGTTATGCTGCAACTTTTATTTAAACAAAGTTGTGTCAGCATTGCGATTCTCTTTGTACACATATACACTCTTTAATGGACGTATGCACGTTTAAACACAATTTAAACAACGTAAGTTAGGGCTGTTATTCCATGCATTACTTATACGTATATTAAGTTGCTCAAGCAAGTGGTCAAATATTTACTATATTAAAATCGCAAATATTTTAAATTAAAACATGAAATTGACAAAAACAGCCGACTCGCATGCCTTTTCTTTTGCATTTAAATTTTAATACAGTTCTTGCATGTCACAAAGAACTTGTTTTTCCAGCTCCACGAATGAGATCTTTCGAAAGAATTCTTCTTCTTTTCTTCTTCTTCTTCAATGGCGGTTGGCTAACAACTTTTTTGACAACCGTCAACTGACCGACTGAAGAGGAATGTCTAGGTTACATATAGTAACCCTCATTCCCTGAAGTAGGGAAAAGAGATGCCACATTCCGTCGTAGTGTAATCAATTTCATAATACCATTGATTTTCTAAAATATATTTCTGTAAATCCTAATCCATTAAGATGCAGGCTCTTTTGAGAAGAACACTTTAAGTTTCTGAATATTTTTCATTACTTAAGCATGTACATTAGCTTTACATAAATATTTTACCATGCGATTTGACTTGATTTTCAGAGTCTGAAATTATTAAAGAAAAGAAGAAACCTCCAAAGAAAGGTAATTAAATGCAAATGTGAAAAACAATTCTTGTGTTCATGTTATTTTTGATGTTACATTTATTTTACATTTTTAGAAGCTGTAAAAGAAAGACCCAAACCTGCTTCTGTAAAGAAAGGTATTTACACTAGATCTTGCTAGTCACAAGTTAAAACTTTATCTGTTGATGGAAGTGGTCTTTAATTCAAGAGAAAGAAGTGGTCTTTAATTATTAGTTTTATCTAAATATGAACACATTGTACATGAAACAGCACACTGAATATACTGTTGATTTTTCTATACATTCACAGAATCTAAAGTTCCAAAAGAGAAAGCAAAACATAAACCTTCCAAAAAAGGTTAATTGTCTGCATAGTTTATAATGTTTTTGATATGTTTTGTTTTAAATGCAGTCTTCTTTTAATATTCTAAATCATATATCTCACATAATATATATTTCAGAGGCAGAAGTTGTCAAGGACAAACGTAAACCTGTCACTGAAGGTAAATGAGTCTTTCATTACAGTATAATTGCTAAACAAGTTTAAAAGACAACAGGAAATGTTCAACTAATTATTTTAATAATAATTGAAAAAAAATGTAGAATGTAAAATAACAATAACCATTAGATATTCAAGCAAACATAATCTTATGATATTATATCTTGATGTTTTGCAGAACCTGCTGTTGCAGTTGAAAAGGCAAAAGCAAAACCTGCACCAAAGAAAGGTAGAAATATTCTCTGTAAGGGTCTTAAAACATTAAGGCAATTTTATTTCTAAGCACAGTTTCTGAGCCTGAAGCTGCTAAGACATCTATTTATTTGCTTAACTGTTTGAAAAGATTAAAACTAAAATGTAATTCTGTTTATAGACACTAAAATTACCCAAAAGAAAGCTAAAGCAGAACATCCAAAGAAAGGTATTACATCAGTATGCAGTATATGCTATGTTAAATTTTGCAAACATTTAAAAAATAAATACTAGACAACACGCATACATGTGTCATATTCCATTTTTTATGTTTAATAAATCACATATTTAGCAGAACCTTAGATAACCAAAGAAAAACCCAACAAAGAAGGATACGTAAATTTATTGTGAGAATTATGACGTATTACGGTAAAGTAAACTATTACAATTTTAGGTGCTGTTCAAGGCAAGGTAATGTCTTCTACTCAGTTTTAAGATAATGCTAATATATTTCGCTTTCTTAATGTTTTCATCATCACATTGTAGCGGATAAAGTCAACAAGGAGAAAGCTAAACCAGCCCCTGAGAAAAAAGGTTTGATTTACAGCATTAACAATCAATAATGCTACAGTAAACCATTTAAAGTATTAAAAACATTTCTCGTCATTCCCATTTCAGAGTCTAAAGTCATGAAGGAGAAAGCAAAACCAGTCTCTGTAAAGAAAGGTATGTGTACTATTAATCAACATTTTCCCCATGCAAAATAAAAGAAAATGAATGCTAAAAGAAGATATACAGTATATCCCTTTCACTTTTATATTATCATCATTGCAGATGCTGAAGTCATCAAGAGGTTAAACCAGCCCCTGAGAAGAAAGGTTTTCATTTTGTTATCATTATTTTAGCTTGACGTGTGATTTCATGTTGTGTTAAATATCAATTTAAAAATTAGTCAATGACATTGAAACACAATGCTAAACCATCATTGCCATTTCAGAGGCTGAAGTCATTAAGGAGAAAACAACTCCTGTAAAGAAAGGTATGGATGACAATAAAATCATCCTGCATATGCTGTCCTTTTCACTGCATAATAATCCTTAATGACATAAATTAAAACTTTTTTTTATAGAGACTGAAGTTACTAAAGAAAAGGCACCTGAACCCAAACCCAAAAGAGGTGAGTTCTTAAATATTTAAAATACTTTACCAAACACTTACATATTTTATCAGCAGTTTGTTTAATTATTCCATAGAGAGAGACTTTATTCTTCTATTTCAGAAGTTGAAGCTGTATTGAAGTTGAATTGCTTGACAATATTGAAAGTGAAAATATCTGTCTGTTTTGTAGAGCCTGATGTTTTCAAAGAGAAACCAGCACCTCCGAAGAAAGGTAGTATACAGTATTTTCTTTATCAACATTTGCAACAGTGAATACTAGATGAGTTTACATTATTCGATTTTATTTACATTATTTTCCATTATAACATTATTTACCTTGTAACCCTTACAGTCGAGGTTCTGAAGGGAAAAGGCAAAACCAGTTCCTGAAAAGGAAGGTATAGCTTTAAAATAGAAAAACACTTTTATTTACTATGAGACACTGTATCAATTATAAAATAACATATCTGCAAATGCTGACAATGCTTTTAAAAAGACCTTCCAATTACCCCTCTGTTTTCCAGCACCTGAAATAACCAAAGAAAAACCAAAGCCAGCACCAAAGAAAGGTTCATTTGTTAATATGTAATGATAATGCCAAACATTTTCCCCAGCCTGCTTTAAACTAAAGCTAATGCTTAAATTATTTTTTATAATAATTTTAGAGGCTGAAGTCATCAAGAAAAAAGCTAAACCAGCCACTGAGAAGAAAGGTTTGATTTACTTTAACAATTAAATTATTATTATCCCATGCAAAAATGATAATGCTAAATTGACTTTTTCTATATATTTTGATAATTTTAAAAGCTGAAATAATTAAGAAAACTAAACCAGCCCCTGAGAAGAAAGGTAAGAGTTACTATTTTTATTAACGTTTTATATTTGATCCATTTTATGCATGCTTCTTTCAGTTTCTGCTAATCCCATTTACCCATTTACAATCTCTAAATGTTATTATTTTCAGAGGCTGAAGTCATCAAGGAGAAGGTTAAAGCAGCTCCTGTAAAGAAAGGTATAGATGTGAATGAGATGATCATATACTTTTAATTTTTACTGTATGATGATCATTTATCTTGTGATACTGTCCCATAGAGTCTGAAGCTGCTAAAGAAAAGGCACCTGAACCTAAACCAAAACCCACTAAAAAAGGTGTTAATATGCTTAAGTTTTTTATCTTTTAAAATCAGCAATTTTGAATGCATGCCTTACAAATATTTTCATATAAGCTTTTAGAAACAAATTTCAATCTAACTTGTGATATTTTTCCAGTTGAGGTTCTAAAGGAAACAGTCCCTGAAAAGAAAGGTACATATCGAGTCACTTTTTATTTAATGCAATGCCTTGATTTTATCTGTACATCTGCAAATTCTAAAGTTAAACCCTTGTTTTTTGCAGCAGCTCCGGAAATAACCAAAGAAAAACTCAAGCCTGTACCAAAGAAGGGTAACCTATTTCAATATTAGTGAGAATAATGCTTAAAATGGCTGTACCACTGGCATTTTGAAAGGTAATGCTAATTGTTTGCATTTTATTTACATTTTAGAGGCTGAAGTCATCAAAGAGAAAGCTAAACCAGCCCCTGTGAAGAAAGGTTTGACTCACTGTATTAAGAGTTAAATTACTATTTTCTTTAACAACATGATTAAACTAAACAAACAAAAAATCTAAATATGTTTTGCATTATCATGATCTTAGAGGCTGAAGTCATTAAGGAAAAAGTTAAACCAACCCCTGAGAAAAAAGGTGAGTTCATGTTAATTTTTTTATCTAGATAAATTCGAAAGATGATATTTTAAATATCTTCAAATATCTTGCCATTCCAGAGGTTGAAGTCAAGGAGAAAGCAAAACCAGCTCGTGCAAAGAAAGGTATGGATGTCAATAAATGCTTTTGTCTAATAATTATTCATATCATTAAAATTACTTTCTTGTGGAACTTATGTTTCATGACTTTTGTTTCTATATATATATTTTATATTTTTACATATTTCAGAAGTCATTAAAGAAAAATCCAAACCAGCCCCTGAGAAGAAAGGTTTGATTTACTGTTTTGAGAAACGTTTTCCACAAACTCTTAATATTAAAGAAAATCAAAACATTTTATATTATTACAATTTCAGAGGCTGAAGTCATCAAGGAGAAAGCAAAACTAGCTCCTGTAAAGAGAGGTATGGATATGAATGATTATTCATCACATGAAACAGTAATGTATCCTAAAATACATTATCCCGCAAGTATTTTAGTATATATAATTTTTTTTTTTACCAGCCAGTCAGTGTATTCATATAAAAACTAAAAAATAATTTTTGTGACTGTCATCTATCTTTTTTAACACTCTATTTAGTGTTTGAATGTATTGAAAGTACCCAGATTTTCGCCAAGCTAGTTTAGAATAATTTTCCTTTTTTCCCTAAATGTTTTTATATTATAACAGCTAAATCAGCCCATGAGAAAAAAGGTTGAGAATTAAATTAACCTTTCCACAAGAAAATTATAAAGATAATAAATCTTTTAAAACCTGATATTTGTTTTTTTAATGCAAAATAGAATAGAACTGGCTAGTCTTCATATTTTATATTATCATCATTGCAGAGGCTGAAGTCGTCAAAGATAAAGCTAAACCAGCTCCTGAGAAGAAAGGTTTGACTTACTATGTTAATATTTAAAATGTTTCCTCCAAGCAAAATTTTATATTATGCAAAATGATTTCTTTGACTTCCTCTTAAGTATTTTTATATAATGGTCATCATTTCAGAGGCTGAAGTTATTAAGGAGAAAGCTAAACCAGCTCCTGTAAAGAAAGGTATAGATATCAATGGAAGTTAACGTTTTCTTTTAGCTAGTTTTTAAGATAACACTGATCTTTTGTTTTCTAGTGCAAAATAGAATAGAACTGGTTTGTCTTCAAATTTAATATATTCTCATGATTGCAGAGGCTGAAGTCGTCAAAGATAAAGCTAAACCAGCCCCTGAGAAGAAAGGTTTGACTTACTATGTTAATATTTAAAATGTTTCCTCCAAGCAAAATTGTATATTATGCAAAATGATTTCTTTGACTTCCTCCTAAGTATTTTTATAATGGTCATCATTTCAGAGGCTGACGTTGTTAAGGAGAAAGCTAAACCAGCCCCTGAGAAGAAAAGTAAGAGTTACCATTAACTTAGCTTCATGAGTGATTTAACTTTTTGGTATAATACATTTTAAGATAATGCAATTTAAGATAATGCATTTACAATTTCTAAAGATTTTTAAACCATTCTCATTTCAGAGGCTGAAGTCATCAAGGAGAAAGTTAAACCAGCTCCTGTGAAGAAAGGTGAATGAAATGAAATCATATCCTGCATATGCAGTCGCATTCAGCTGTATGATCAATCAAATAAAATAAATTTTAAACTGTTTTTATAGAGCCTGAAGTTGCAAAAGAAAAGGCTCCTGAACCAAAACCCAAAAAAGGTGAAATGTCTCCCCACATATGTGCATGTATATGTGCATTGAACGTCTCAGGTTACCACTGTAACCCTAGTTCCCGAGAAGGGAACGAGACACTGCGTCGGTGACGCTTTGGGAACGCCCCTGCATGATTGCGTCTGAAGCACATATGTCAACTTAGTCCAATGGCGAGAGTGAGCGTCACGGCGGGTGACGTCACGACCAGGAAAGGATAAAATCCCATCCGGTCTGACCGGCATTAGCTTCGAATTAGCTGAAGCAAGTCGATCACAGGGATGCAGGAATTATGGCAGAGCAACGCAGCGTCTCGTTCCCTTCTCAGGGAACTAGAGTAACATTCGTAACCTGAGACGTTCCCTTTCGAGGGAACTCGCGCTGCGTCAATGACGCTTTGGGAACGATTATACCCAAACACCGTACTTACAATTGCCTGTTATGTGAAACTGTGGGCAACTAAGTCATAAGCATCTGAGAACCTGGGGCAGCGTCCAGGCTATAAAACCTCAAAACTGTGAGCGTGGAAGACCAGCCCGCTGTATCACACACCCCTTGTAGGGAAGCCCCTGAAATTAAGGCTTTAGAGGCTTTAGCCATACTCCTAGTAGGGTAAGCTCTGACCACCAAGGGTGACGGCTGGCCAGAGGACTAATAAGCAAGAGAAATAGCCTCGACTATCCACTTGCTGATCATCTGCTTAGAAGCTGGAAGACATTTCTTAGGTGATCCAAAATGAACAGCTGATCTGATTTTCTCCACGGAGCAGCTCTGTGGACATAAGTGTCCAGTGCTCGCAGAGGACAGAGAAGATTCAGCTTTTCCTGGTCCGGAGTCATGAAAGGAGAAGGACAGAAAGCTTGCAACACAGGCCTCGGAGTGTTGGTCGGCACTTTAGGGACAGAGCCCTGTTTAGGATATAAAAATGCCTTATGCCTAATGCCACCATCCCAGGTGCAAACTCGAGGCAGGTGGGAGAAACCTGAAAGGGCCTGAAGGTCTCCGACTCTTTTATTAAGGGACAAAATAGCCAGAAGGAAGATGATCTTGAAGGTCAGAAACTTTTCTGAAAATGATTTGAGGGGCTCAAAAGGAGCCACAGATAGGCCCTCTAGGACTATAGCCAGGTCCCAAGCCGGAACCCGAGTACGATTTGCAGGCCTCAGCCTCAAAGTAACACAGAGGAAACAAATAATCAGGGGGTCTCGCTATGGCCGCCACGTAAATCTTTAGGGTGGATGAAGAAACCTAAAGAACCCTGAAGAAAAGCGGTCTTGCAAGAACTCAAGCACTGTACCAATGCGGCAGTTAACCGGATCAAACTGACGCTGATGACATCAAGCAGTGAAAACTTTCCTCTTCAAGGCATAACGTTTCCTTGTGGCTGGAGCTCTGGAGTGTAAGATGGTCTCTACATCCTCCGTTGAGAGACCAGCATCTATGAGTTGGGCCCCCTCAGAGGCCAAATCCATAGGTTACAAATCTCTGGGTGGGGGTGAAGGATTGTGTCCCCGCCTGAGACAGAAGGTCTCTCCTGATCGGAAGCTCCAAGGGAGAGCCGTCAATGAAATAAGGTCCGCAAACCAAATTCGGCTCGGACAGCGTGGTGCTACTAGCAGTAGGCTTATTCCGTCCTGGCGGACTCTCTCCAGAACTCCTGGCAGCAGAGGAACAGGGGGAAATGCGTACAGACGTATTCTCGGCCACGCCTGCACCATAGCGTCCTACCCCAGGGGAAAACCAAAGTGGACAGTGTGCCGTGTGCTGAGACGCAAACAGATCCACTCCTGCTTGGCTGTAAATTTCCCATATATACTCCACCACCTCAGGGTAGAGTCTCCAATCCCCTGGCCTCAGCCCCTGCCTCAAAAGGATGTCTGTTGCTATATTCTGGCACCCTGGGGTATACACTGCCCTCAGGAGGATCTGGTGCGTCAGTTTGCATAGCGGACGCGCCTGCAGACCCCCTGATGATTTATGTAAGAAACCACCAATGTGTTGTCTGTACGGACACATGATGGCCTTTCAGGTCTGGAAGTAAATGTCTCAATGCATTGAAGACCGCCATCATCTCCAGGCAATTTATGTGCCATGAAAGATGATGACTCCTCCAAAGACCCTGAGCTGAGCAGCCTTCCATTACCGCTCCCCAGTCAGCGAGGGAAGCATCTGTCAAGAACATAACATAAACTCGATGGCAAAAAGCTCCTAACACTGGACCCTGGGTCAGGAACCAAGGTTTCCTTCGTCCCACAGCCATAGTATGCATTGAGTCTCAACCCCAATTTTTGCATGTGTGCGAGGATGACATCTCGATGCCTATGTCGTCGAGATAGTTCAGTATGCATATGCCCTGCAGCCTGAGCGGGGCCAGAGCTGCATCTACGTACTTTGTGAACAAGATAGAGGGTGATAGAGCTAGGCCGAATGGAAGCACCCGATATTGGAATTCTTTCCCCTTGAAAGAAAACCTCAGGAATTTCCTGTGCTGAGGAAGGATGGAGACATAGAAGTATGCGTCCTTTAGATCTATGACAAACCAGTCCTCGGACCTGATTTGAGTCACGATCTGTTTGAGTGTCAGCATCTTGAACTTGAGTTTCTTGACTGTACGATTCAAATGACGAAGATCTAGTATAAGACGCAACCCCCCATCCTTTTTTGGATCAATGAAATATCGACTGTAAAAAGCCTGATTCCCTGTCGGGTGAGTACACCTGCTCTATAGCCTCCTTCGTTAACAGAGCTTTCACCTCTTGCTCCATTACCAGAGCCTGCTTGGGATGAACTAACATGAGCAACACCCCGTTGTAGCGTAGCGGACGAGAATCGAACTGGATTCTGTATCCCCTCTCTACGTCACTCTCCTTTGAGTGCTCTATATGAGGAGCTGGGTGTCTGGGGCTGCTCACGCCCAGCAGTTCTCGAACTTCGTCGGGCCCAACTCCCTCGCTTTTGTCCAAATCCCCCAGCAGATCAGCCTGATATGCCTGAAGCACAACCATAGTATGAATGCATGCTGCAGCCTGACCTGCTGCCATATATGCTTTACCCACTAAATTCAATGTTGATTTGAGAGCCTTAGTGGGCAGTACTGCTGCCTTCAGGGACAATGCTGAACCAAGGTACAGATAGCTGGCTAGCGTCTATTCAGCCCTGGGCATCGTCCCATAGCCATATTCTTTCAACCCCCATATATCGGAAAATACATGGACTTGGGGGCTGAAAAGACGGGACGAATATGGCTTGTTCATATGCTGAGGAAAGAGGTGGCGAATCCTCTACCCCCTTATTGTTGTCCTCAATGCTCAGTACATCTAATTCCTCAGAACTAGAGCACTGAACAGGGCTCTCACCCCGGGCAGGGAGAAGCACACAACTTGTAGATATCTTTCACCATAATGATATATAGATGCTTGTGACAAGACAACAAAAAAGGATGTGCTTTTATCCTTTCCTGGTCGTGACGCTCACTCTCGCCATTGGACTAAGTTGACATACAATCGCAATCACGCAGGGGCGTTCCCAAAGTGTCATATTCCTCGAAAGGGAACTGCATTATTTGACATGATTGAAATTCCTTCATTTTTGTTTTGTTTTGTAGAGCCTGAAGTTACTAAAGAGAAAGCTAAACCAGTCCCTGAGAAGAAAGGTTTGACTTACTGTGTTGATTGATGATTTGTCATTATCAAAATGTTATTCTTTCTCTAAACATATTTGTAATGTTTTCATTTCAGAGGCTGAAGTCATCAAGGAGAAAGTTAAACCAGCTCCAGCAAAGAAAGGTATGGATGTCAAACAAATCATCCTGTGTATACTGTTGTTTTTCACTGTAGGATGTTTTTTCATAACACAATATAATGCTGTTTTATAGAGCCTGAAATTTCAAAAGTAAAGCCACCTGAAACAACAAAGAAAGGTATTCATATACTGTGCAGTTGTTGCTATATTCCACATGATAGAAACAAATCATAATGTTTTGTCATCCCTTTTAGTCGAGGTTGCAAAAGAAAAGGCGAAACCAGTCCCCGAAATAAAAGGTTAAGTATCTAGTTCAAAATTCACTTTGTATCTTATATGACCTCTTGATTTGATGCATATACTGTAGCAAGTTCTGCCAATTGTTTGACTGTAGCTATTGTGACTGCTATTTCAATTGTTTCTTTGCTTTTATAAATATTACAAAGAACATTCTGATAAATTATGTCAGAGAGAAGATGCAACAAATGTCTGTTTTTTAACATTAAACTCTTCTTTGCAGAACCTGAGATAATTAAAGAAAAACCCAAGCCAACACCAAAGAAAGGTATGCTTACTTGTATTCATTTGTGAAAATAATGACAATTTCTGTTGTAAGATATTGTTAACCTTTTGCTTTTAACTTCATATGTTATGCTATAAAATGTAGAGGCTGAAGTAATCAAGGAGAAAGCTAAACCAGCCCCTGAGAAGAAAGGTTTGATTTACTGTTACCTATGAAATGAATAAAATGAATATAAAATGTGATGTTAAAATGTTTTATATTATCAACATTTTAGAGGCTGAAGTCAAGGAAAAAGCTAAACCAGCCACTGAGAATAAAGGTAAAATTGTAATTTCATGTCTGCTTTCACCCAAACTAATCCAGTAGATTTTTTGCCAAAATTATATATACACTGTTATGTGGATAGCAGACGAACCCAATCGCAGACAGCAAGTCACTCAAACAGGGGTTTATTAAAGACAAAACAGAAAACAAAACCCACGATGGGGCAAAACAAGACAGGATAAGACTAGACTAAGATTCAGACTAATAACTAAGACAGGAACAAACAAACACTTCTTTCAACAGACTTCCAACAAGTAACTTACGGCAGATTGACAAAGAGTAGATCACAACATCAAACAGTTGCAAACAATGAACCGACACAGGACAGCAAACACACAGGGATTATAAAGGGAACACTAATGACAAGGACAGGTGAGACTGACTAGACAATAATGACGAGACGAGGATAACAAGGGGGCGGAGTTACATAACAAAACAACACAAGCACATGGCCCAAACAGGCCATGCGCTTGTACACAAAACACGGGTCTGTCATGATTCTGCCACAAGACCAGAGAAATCAAAGACATGATGGCAGAATCATGACTAGGGCTGCACGTTTTCAAGTTTTTCATTAACCGTTAACCGATGCCCTTAGCGGTTAATACTCGGTTAACCATAATGTGCGCGCCGCAACCCCGAGATACAGACACACGAGAAAGGGGTAGTTCATTTTTAACACCTTTAATAACTGCACAAAACATCTTTAACTTTTAGGTGGCAAAATATTGTTTTAGACTACCTAATTCTGTGAATTACACTGCACAAACCAAAAGTACTAGGCTACTGCCGAATGAAGAAGGGTTAGTTACCCCCAGAACATAAAATATTCATTTTATTTTATTTTTCGTGTTCGCATTTATATGAAACAAACAATGGGATGTGACAGTTCTTGAAGCGACACAAAAACTTCCAGAGACCTCAAACAGAAAGCACAAAGCTTTTCTTTAAAGTGAATTTCGTTTTGTATTAATTGTATCTTAATTTTAATCAATATTTCATCAACCAAATATATACCTGGATTTATTAAATAGTAGTAAATATAGCAGACATTAGATAATCACGACACGGAGCCGCCAGTGCGTGAACTGAGCGCATCTCATAAACGAACCGAAACTCCGCGTATAAGGTAGCCTACTTAACACACCTGAGAAATATATCTATATTGAAATGTCTACTTTTAAACAGAACAATTCAAAACGAAAGAAAACAGACTGCTCTTATTTAATCCGTATGAAAAGTGCATTTCTCTCTGGCGTGTTCACTGTGAAGATCGCGAGTCAGCATCGTCAACTTCATCTTTCCAGCCGAGTGAGCCGACACTGACAGAAAACACTTATTAATAAACAATTAAAATGTCTCCTTGCTATATTTGACATGTTCATAATCATTACTTTTGCCTGTTCTTTTTGACAGCTTATAGATTATTGGCAGCGCCACCCAGGCTACATTGAACGCGTCAGCATCGAAAACATTTTTTTTTAATAATCGCACAACCTATTTGATATTCCAATTAAATAGGCTACTCATCTACTCTCCGAACCAACTATTAAAAAAGTGTTTACTTGTAAGCGGTCTTTTTACATGTTAGTTTTTCCGTGAGCGGGAATTGAAAACCAGGAGTGGACTATGAGCGAAGTGATTACAGAATGCTTAGAGTGGAGAGAGGAACGTACTTTTGCTCCACTCCAGGCTTTGATCACAGCAAGGTCAGGCTACACCTCGTCTTTCCTTAATTTAAGACCTATTCAAACTAAAATTAAGACATTACACTATTTGAGAAATGAAAGCCTATTTACGGCCTTAAAATTATGAAAAGTGAACTTCTTGTGGGCATTACAAATGTCTGTGAGCGGCGCTCTGGCGGTCTCTGGTGATGCAACAATTCACGCCATTGACGCCACTTAACCAAGTAAAATGTTTCACTCGGTTATGCAATTTTTAATGGTTAATCGGTTAACCATGGACACCCCTAATCATGACAGAACCCCTACCTTAAGGAGCGGCTTCCAGATGCTCCACAAAGCGAAACTAAACACAAGACAAGAAGATAGATAAAACCAACAAAACATGGAAAACACTAATAAAGGCAAACATGAAAACACAATAACAGGGTTGGGATGGAACATCAAAAACAACATACAAGGCAAAGGAGGTGGAGGAAACACTGAGTTCATGGGGGGAGGTCCAGGGTGGATGGGAGGACTGGGGGTCTTGGGTCCACGGGATGAGGGTTGAGGACTCTGGGCAGGTTTTGACAGACACACACGAGGAGAGGATTTGGGCGAAACAGTCCGGGGCTTAGTGGAGACAGGGACAAACGGAGAAACAGTCCGGGGACTAGTGGAGACAGGGGCGACCGGGAAAACAGACTGGGGTACAGCATTCGTGGCAGCAGCAACAGACTCAGACATAGAGGACACAGAGGATGGGGAAACGGGACTCCTGAGGGGGGACATGGCAGGCGAAAGGGCAGGACCGGGTGCAGAACTCTGTGGCAGATACCGGGGCTGGAGACGAGACAGGACAGACAGGGACTTTAAGGATCCGGGCAAGACAAGACAAATAATCAGACAGGGTCTTTGCAGCAAGAAAGATGGGCATCTCCTGACGAGCCGAAACCGCTTGCAGAACCTCCTTAGCGGCTAGATGCGCCGCAACTCTCTCAGCGGGCTCAGGGACGGCGCTTGCTGAGGTGGGCTCTGGGACGGCGCTTGTTGAGGCGGGCTCATGGACGGTGCTCGCTGGAGCGGGCTCTGGGATGGCGCTGACTGCAGCGGGCTCTGTGACGGCGCTAACTGCAGCGGGCTCTGTGACGGCGCTGACTGCAGCGGGCTCTGTGACGGCGCTGACTGCAGTGGGAGCGTGCTCTAGGACAGGCAGAGATGAAGGACGAGAAGCTCCCCTCCTCCTCTTCTTCCTAGATCGAGGTGCAGATGCCGTTGGTGGACTGGTGAGTGGTTGGGGAAGCTCAACAGGAGCTGTGACTGGGGCATGGAGGACAGTCTCAGACAGGGCCATCTCCGTCGCAGAGGATTCTGATGCAGACTCCCATGAGGTCCGTCTGCCTCGCTTCCCAAGGAGACTCTCGGAAGTGGGATCAGCTTGGAAGTGGGATCAGCTTGATCTCTCTGGGAAACAACACCTAGGACACGACCCTCCGGGATCCCTGGCAGACAGGCTGAGGGTGGAGATCCCGAGGGAGAAGACAGTGGACACTCCCGGGAGTAATGATCCCAGAGTCGGGCATAATTCTTCAGGATCCACTCACCCTGGGACGGGACAGGACAATCTACCCTCTCTCCATCGATGGGAGCCGACAACCACCATTGTTCCGGTTGTAGCCAGGGCCGGGAGGACATACGGTCTGCTGGGTTCGTTCTTGGTCGGTTCATTCTGTTATGTGGATGGGGGATGAACCGCAGACAGCAGATAACTCAAACGGGTTTATTAAAGACAAAAACAGAAAACAAAACCCACGATGGGGCAAAACAAGGCAGGATAAGACTAGACTAAGATTCAGACTAATAACTAACACAGGAACAAACAAACACTTCTTTCAACAGACTTCCAACAAGTAACTTACGGCAGATTGACAAAGAGTAGATCACAACATCAAACAGTTGCAAACAGCAAACAATGAACCGACACAGGACAGCAAACACACAGGGATTATAAAGGGAACACTAATGACAAGGACAGGTGAGACTGACTAGACAATAATGACGAGACGAGGATAACAAGGGGGCGGAGTTACATAACGAGACAACACAAGCACATGGCCCAAACAGGCCATGCGCTTGTATAGAAAACACGGGTCTGTCATGATTCTGCCACAAGACCAGAGAAATCAAAGACATGATGGCAGAATCATGACACACTACCATTCAAAGGTTTAGTTAGATCGGTAAGATTTTTAAAATAAGTCTCTTCTGCTTACCAAAGCTGCATTTATTTGACCTAAATTACAGCAAAAACAGTAATATTGTAAAACATTTGTACAATTTAAAATTTTAAAATGCAATTTACTCCTGTGATGTCAAAGATGAATTTTTAGCATCATTAGTTCACTCTTAAGTGTCACATGATCTGTCAGAAATCATTTTAATTTGCTGATTTAGTGCTTAAGAAACATTTATTATTATATATGGAATTAAAACTTTTAAATGATATATATATATATATATATATATATATATATATATATATGTGTGTGTGTGTGTGTGTGTGTGTGTGTGTGTGTGTGTGTGTGTGTGTGTGTGTGTGTGTGTGTGTGTGTATATGTATGTATATATATTCTCTAAATATTTGTACATGATTATCTTTTTCAGAGGCTGCAGTCATCAAGGAGAAAGTTAAACCAGCAGCTATAAAGAAAGGTATGGATGGAATTACTGATTTTGACATTATTATGATAATTTATCACATTCAGAAATTACTTTTTTATAAACCCTAAGTTTCTAAAGAAAAGGCTCTTGAACCGAAACCCAAAAGAGTTTAGTTTTTCCTATAGGCCTTCTAGAACATTGTAAATCTAATCATAGCAACAACAAAAAAAATTGTGAAGAAAAGCTTCATTGTTTGACTCAATGAAACTGAAATATCCTTCCGTTTTCGGTTTTGTAAGTTTTTCTGCTCCTGTAAAAAAATGTATACATTGAATTAAATAATCTGCCTATATTGTTGCTTTAATAATGTATGATGATCATTTATCACACCAAACCGTATGATTTTATAGAGCCGAAGGTTCCTAAAGAAAAGGCACTTGAACCTGCAAAGAGAGGTACTGTATTATATGTGTGTGCAATTGTGAATACTTTTGTCATGTACAATGTCATATATGTTTTAATTTAGTAAGTTTTGCTCTGAAACATCCTTATTTATCTTCTAATCCCTTTCAGTTGAAGTTCCAAAGGAAAAGACAAAACTAGTTTCTAAAGAAAAAGGTACACATCTAGTATATTACCTAATATTGCTGATTTATCAGCACCGTAGCAAATGTTGACAATTATGACTTGTTTCTATGCTTGCTTTGCTAAAATTACCAATATATTTATTATAGGATGTTTGAAAACTGTTAACTTACATTACACAACATTACACAACATCTGCTATTTAAAGTTCTAAAGTTAAACTCTCATGTTTTTCAGTACCCGATAAAACTAAAGACAAACCAAAGCCAACACCAAAGAAAGTGTTGTGGCAAAAACTTCTGTTAAACATCATCACTGCGTAAGAGACACTCAGAGTCAAATTAATAAAAAGAGAAATGTTTATTCTTGCAAGAAGGCCCAGTCGCCATCACAGCCGTTACATTCTGTGAAGTGAGTGGCGCGCACCAGGAAGACATGAGACAGCTTTTATACTCTTTTCAAGGTTCCTTCTCACTCGCTGTACTTTTCCACCCAGATAAGGCCCCCACTTCTGTTCAGTTTTTCTTAAGGACACAAACTGGTACTGGAATAAACTAGCCAAATCTGACCATTCCTAAGGTCGAGATGTCCTGTCCCATATATTCCTGAGACGTCACGCACAAGCACGTACACACATATACTTTTACACATTGAATAGATTAGGAATAAATGACTATTAAAATTTCTACAACAATTCCACACTTTTTATCATTCAGATTACCCATAATCACAATAATAAACAAAAAGACAAATTTTAAGTCATATCATCACGCTACTCTTCATCTCTGTTTTCACATAACTGATCACTCTTCTTAAACATTTGTGAAAATAACATTTTGAAAAGAAAAAGCTTAGGCTGTTTTTGTAAGGATAGTCCCTTAAGTATTAGCAAGCAGATAAAGAATTCAACTAAAGCCGGGCTAGATAAACAATCACTGTTGTTGTACCCCAAGCATAGCTTGACCCTCAGTCACCTTAGTTAAATAAGAAATAGTGTACAGACTAGTTAGAAAAACAACAAATCATCAATCCACAGTGGTTACATCAAAATATAAAGTATAAGAAAAGTATAATAAAACCCTTCATTTCAAAACCCTCTCCTTGTACCTTATCACATAGCGGATAAGCACAGCTTTTAACCATCTGTTCATAACAAAAACATTCATAGGAAGAAGAAAAAGAAAAGAAAAACAAACACCAAATGTCTAACACATGTCACTGTAGCTTCCACTACTAGAATCATCATCATCACATTTCTTGTCATTGTCATTATCATTTGGATAAAACTGTCATTTTACCAATTTAACTGAGCTGGAAACACACAATATTGACAATCCTACCCCCGAAACCCCAAAGAGTAATCAAACAATCCATTCATTTTCCTAAAATACTTTCTAATTAATCAGTGACCAATCAAATCTCGTTGGCGTTGTTTAAGGTGAGATGTTTGGACGGTGGTGTTGCAATCTCCATCCTTGCAACCTTGTTTGTGGAGTGGACCATAGCCTCTGTCACCTGTGAATGGAGATCTTAAGTGTTTTGTTAGTGCTGCTGGTCGTCCTTCTGGTGTGACCTGTGGAATTTTCACCATTTGTTTACTGATTATATACATTATTAGTTCCAAATTTATTCTCAGCATCTGGCCACTCCAACAACCTGAAACTCATTCAACTATTACATTAACATTCAACCCACTTTACTCATGTCAACAACACAATATTTATACATTTTGGAACAGAATCATTCTGTTAGCTGCAATCCAATCCTGACATTCTGTGAAAGGAAAATTTTAAGTTATGCTCTGCTCCATTCTCTGTAAAGAAAACAAAATGTCGAGGTTATTTTCAGATAGTAAAACTACACGTAGTTTCTTTTGTCTACTGTTCTGCCGTGACCTTCGCTGCCACATCTGCCCTGGCGTTTCCTGTTGAAACAGTCCTGCAAATACATTTACAGAAAGCAAATTTTGTTTGGGACGGCCTTTTACCCAATTAGAACCAGTGTCCTCCCAACATATATTGTCCCTTAGTAAACCATATTTGGCAATTGTTATACCATCTCCCTCTTGATGCACGACACAACTCGAGCATCAATTTAACATAACATTTAACATAGTGTTTTGATAAAGTTTTGCATCAACACTAACCCAAACGTTGTCCTTCAGACAAATTTCCTCCAGACATCTTTATCTGCCTCTGAAACAAGATATTACACACTTAAAGCCACAATCTCATCTTCTTTTCGAAGTATTTGAAGGGCAAAGGCCCTGAGCCTCACAGCGTATCCTGCTTTTCAGGCCTGTTGTTTGGTCTCTTAATTCAGTCATCTACAAACATTTTCAAAGTCATCAATTGTTTCTATCAAGTCAGGTCGTGCTGTACAGACTTGGTCACTTGTCAGTCAAATAACATTCTCATCCTTCTGCCCACAATAATCATACATTTTTTAGGGGCTCTCTTCATATTTGATATTGACTCAGCCAATGTGTCACTTTGTTGTTGCCATCAAATCTATAACATTTTCATTTATCTCAGCCCATGCCAGATGGTGATCTACAACTCCACAATTCCAATTTACACAAATACTTAAACTGATCCAGAACGTAATTCAAATCAACATCATAAAAGACAAACGTAATTAATACCAGACAGAGCTTGATGACCAATCAACTTAAAGCTCGTCCTATCTTTTCGTCGGATCCACTCACAATTATCGCTTTCTTTAAAATTTGTCATTTGCTTAACCCATCCGTAATGATGAAACAATATACTCACTATTCAGGCGGAATATTAGTACCCTCAACTAATACATACAAGACCTAAAGTGCTGTCACCATCACACACACTCATACTAGACACACATATGTTAACTACTCATTCTCCATGTTCGCCTTTCTTTATCAATATTAACTCTTTCTTTTATATATTATTGCTAAAAAGATTTAAATTTTAAGATTTTAAACTTCACATTTTCTGTAGCTTTTACCTAATTTTACATGGTCTCTTAACCAGTTCCAAAGCATTTCTGTTCATTATTCATTAGATTTTCAGTCTGCTGGGTTGCTTTGTTTAATTTTTCCTTATCATTATTTTGCTTCAGCTTGCTCTAGCAGGCCGACAACAGAAAGACAGACACAGTTTACCATGCCTTCCTCCACTCAAACAGTCTCTCTCTCTTATTAACAAATAATAATCACATTAAATTAATCACTATCCTTTTACCATTAAATTTTGTTATCCAGACTTTTCTCAAATCAAAACCTGTCTTCATCTTTAGCCACCCACCATGTCAAACGACCTCCAGGAGTTAAAGCATATTAGTTCAAACTCAACACTTCTATAAATTTTCTTATACTTGCCCATGGGGCAGCCAATACATAAAAAGTTTTGTTCCTGTCTCCACAACAAACAATGGCAATCCCCTCATATTATCAGGTGGCTCTTGAACTCCCCCATAGCTCTTTATCTATAATTTTCTCTTCAGGGTGTTGTCCCCCTGGCTTAATTGCAGACACTTGTCACAATGAAAAACAAGCGTACGATTATGCGGTTTCTTCTGGCAAGTGGTATAGAGGAACTCACATTCTCTTGGGTCAGACTGCCGCGACTCGTCACAGCGCATCTCACCTCTCAATGCTCTGCTGACCCCAGTGGCCTCCAGTAGTCAGCGCTCAACTCTCATACCTTTCTTGCATGTACCACACCCCCGTCCTGAGGTGCCCAATGTCCGTGACCCCCTGCGTAAGGCTGTCCCCTGGCCAGGAAGATCATCCTGTCATTGAGTAGCCACGTACACACTGGTACCGCTCACAAACTGGTGACCGCTCTCTCCCATCACACAATCAGTTTTCTTTAACAGAACTCAGCTGCTTTCTGGAGCTTAGGAAAGGCACGTTCAAGAGTCACCAGAGCCATTCTGATTGCCTAATAGTGTTCACAGGGAGACAGGTTAATAACAGCAGTATTTAATCACTTAAATCCATTAACCATCTTAAAATCATCAGCCTAGCTACTTAGATTACCCTCAGTGAATTTAGTTCACAACCATACATTCAGTGTACTGTTACTGTACATCTTTAGCCGTAGCCATCGGGCCTGTTTCAATGGTGGAGACTTAAGATAAGACAAAGAAGTTACTGGTCCTAAAATAAAATAATCAAAAATGTTATTTCTATCATTTAAGGTCTGCATTATTATTTTAAAGACTTCTTTAAAGTCGTTCAGTTTTACTTTTAAAACATTCACAAATACAAATTGCCCTCTTCATGGCAATGATTTCTTTTACATCTCTGTGTCTGATTTTTCAACTGAAACACTGTGCTTTACTATAAATAGCTTATTATTACTTATGACACAGGGTCAGATAACAGCCTGTTAGCTGAAATTGACTGAGAGAGACTCTGAGGCACTCAGGATTGGTACACTGTTCTCTCATAAACTTCTAACTTCAACAAAATCATTAAACTTTTATCTATAATCTTTTAACTATCCCAGCTTAAGGCATCTTTGCCAGAAATGACATTTGTTTCCAAATAAACATAATTTTATAGTTGTCTTTATTTAGACATTACAGATTTCCACTCAAATGTGTCTGTCGTACTGGCCGTTTACAGCCACAGCAGACATCAGATTCAGATAAGCAACCTGTTTCATTACAGCCAATAACAAACTTATCTTTTGAAAGCAAAACATCAGCTTCTAGTTCTTTCATGGTCAACAGTTTTCAAGCTGTTTGTTTAATCAGATGCCTTTTACATTTTACATTTATCAACTGTTAATTCAGTAACCAACTGCTTCTGCTTATTTGATCTTAAATAATTATTCTAGTTCTCAATAACATTTCACATTTCATCTCAATTTTAATTGTCAAGTTCTCAATTACCATAGCTTAATATGTCTTCAAAGTTTTTTCTAGGAGTTTATCAATCTCCAATCAGGATTCACACTAAATTTGACAAGGCTACTCTGCATCTTTCACAGTTATTATAAATCATCCGTAAGATTTGTCTCTCTATATTACCTGAATCCTTTTTCAAAATGTTGCATTAAAACACAATCATACTTTTAGTTACCTTTCTGCAACTCCCATTTGTTGGAGTCATTAATTTTACATCAAACTGTATTCATCAATTCACTTATAATAATTACTATTATAGATATTTTCAAAGGATTCACTTTAAGACTTCAATCTTTTGACCTTGTTTTTTTTTTTCTCTTATTCTTTCTCAGACGAAATGTTAATATCGTCACTTAAACACTGATCTACTTTCAAACCCACATTATTACCAGAAATGTGTCACTATCACATTTTCAAACCCCTTCTCAGTGATCATTTACAGTTACATGTTAAATGGTCCTGCTGACCACAATTTAAACACTCTCTGTCTGCTCTAACTTACTGCACACCCTTGAAGCAGTGCGTTCCATTGAGGAATGCAAACAGAGCCACTGATAAGCAGTTCTCTGTATTCTTTTACAGTCCAACAGTGGCAGATACAACAATAGCCGAATCAAAATCTTCATCATTATTATTGGCACAACATTAATTTTCATAAGCTGCATGGAAATGCTCATTATGTTCTAATTTGTTTTCAATATCTTTTGCTTCAAGGACTTAATATCCACAAAATATCCGACATTATACATGATTGATTTCCAGAATCTTTGGACATAGCTGTCTTTACATTTTACCAGGTTTGCTATTATCATCAGCAACACTGATTACAGAACAAGTGCATATCTAACATCCAAAAAGCCGTGCTGAATAAGCAAACACATTCGTTTTTTATAAAACTATAATTTCCAATTCCTTTCATAATAAACGAAGATGGATGGTAAATCCATTCCTTTTCACTACCCCATTATAGACCCCTTAGGTTCAAAACAATGATTGTCAAACTAAAACTAAACCTAATTTCAATCTTTATTTTACCATTAAAAATATATAATTGTTCCCCGTACTGCATACTGCATTCTTCATGTCATGTTAATCCCTGTCAATCATACAATGCCTTATTTTATTCTAAAACTGACTTTTCATACCATTTAAACAGTTAATTTGACTTCCATAAATTCTGTCAGACATTTTATTTTCATCACATATAGTTTTCTACTATATTTCTTCTCAATCTTCCCCTACATGCCATTTTCATTCTGTATCCTCTCCTTTCTTTTCTCAAACATGCCAGTTCCTTCATTATCTAACCAGTACATGATTGTTTGCACAATCCCCACATAAACATATCTCACACACCAACCTTCTTGTTTTTCACTTCCCTCTTCCATCAAGTTTCTCACTTACAGTTCTCTCTTTTTCTATCACTCTATCACTCTATTTCACACAGACAGTGTTGTGGCAAAACTTCTGTTAAACATCATCACTGCGTAAGAGACACTCAGAGTCAAATTAATAAAAAGAGAAATATTTATTCTTGCAAGAAGGCCCAGTCGCCATCACAGCCGTTACATTCTGTGAAGTGAGTGGCGCGCACCAGGAAGACATGAGACAGCTTTTATACTCTTTTCAAGGTTCCTTCTCACCCGCTGTACTTTTCCACCCAGATAAGGCCCCCACTTCTGTTCAGTTTTTCTTAAGGACACAAACTGGTACTGGAATAAACTAGCCAAACCTGACCATTCCTAAGGTCAAGATGTCCTGTCCCATATATTCCTGAAACGTCACGCACAAGCACGTACACACATATACTTTTACACATTGATATGTTAGGAATAAATGACTATTAAAATTTCTACAACAATTCCACACTTTTTATCATTCAGATTACCCATAATCACAATAATAAACAAAAAGACAAATTTTAAGTCATATCATCACACTACTCTTCATCTCTAGTTTTCGCATAACTGATCACTCTTCTTAAACATTTGTGAAAATAACATTTGAAAAGAAAAAGCTTAGGCTGTTTTTTTGTAAGGATAGTCCCTTAAGTATTAGCAAGCAGATAAAGAATTCAACTAAAGCCGGGCTAGATAAACAATCACTGTTGTTGTACCCCAAGCATAGCTTGACCCTCAGTCACCTTAGTTAAATAAGAAATAGTGTACAGACTAGTTAGAAAAACAACAAATCATCAATCCACAGTGGTTACATCAAAATATAAAGTATAAGAAAAGTATAATAAAACCCTTCATTTCAAAACCCTCTCCTTGTACCTTATCACATAGCGGATAAGCACAGCTTTTAACCATCTGTTCATAACAAAAACATTCATAGGAAGAAGGAAAAAAAAAAGAAAAACAAACACCAAATGTCTAACACATGTCACTGTAGCTTCCACTACTAGAATCATCTTCATCACATTTCTTGTCATTGTCATCATCATTTGGATAAAACTGTCATTTTACCAATTTAACTGAGCTGGAAACACACAATATTGACAATCCTACCCCCGAAACCCCAAAGAGTAATCAAACAATCCATTCATTTTCCTAAAATACTTTCTAATTAATCATTTACCAATCAAATCTCGTTGGCTTGTTTAAGGTGAGATGTTTGGACGGTGGTGTTGCAATCTCCATCCTTGCAACCTTGTTTGTGGAGTGGACCATAGCCTCTGTCACCTGTGAATGGAGATCTTAAGTGTTTTGTTAGTGCTGCTGGTCGTCCTTCTGGTGTGACCTGTGGAATTTTCACCATTTGTTTACTGATTATATACATTATTAGTTCCAAATTTATTCTCAACATTTGGCCAATTCAGCAACCTGAAACTCATTCAACTATTACATTAACATTCAACCCACTTTACTCATGTCAACAACACAATATTTATACATTTTGGAACAGAATCATTCTGTTAGCTGCAATCCAATCCTGACATTCTGTGAAAGGAAAATTTTAAGTTATGCTCCGCTCCATTCTCTGGAAAGAAAACAAAATGTCGAGGTTATTTTCAGATAGTAAAACTACACGTAGTTTCTTTTGTCTACTGTTCTGCCGTGACCTTCGCTGCCACATCTGCCCGGCGTTTCCTGTTGAAACAGTCCTGCAAATACATTTACAGAAAGCAAATTTTGTTTGGGACGGCCTTTTACCCAATTAGAACCCAGTGTCCTCCCAACATATATTGTCCCTTAGTAAACCATATTTGGCAATTGTTATACCATCTCCCTCTTGATGCACGACACAACTCGAGCATCAATTTAACATAACATTTAACATAGTGTTTTGATAAAGTTTTGCATCAACACTAACCCAAACGTTGTCCTTCAGACAAATTTCCTCCAGACATCTTTTGCTGTCTCTGAAACAAAAATATTACATTCTTCACTTAAAGCCACATTATCATCTGCTCAACGAAGTATTTGAAGGGCAAAGGCCCTGAGCCTCACAGCGTATCCTGCTTTTCGGGCCTGTTGTTTGGTCTCTTAAATCAGTCATCTAAAAACATTTTCAAAGTCATCAATTGTTTCTATCAAGTCAGGTCGTGTGTACAGACTTGGTCACTTGTCAGTCAAATAACATTCTCATCCTTCTGCCCACAATAATCCTACATTTTTAGGGCTCTCTTGATATTTCATGTTTGACTTAGCCAATATGTCACTTTGTTGTTGCCATCAAATCTATAACATTTTCATTTATCTCAGCCCACGCCAGATGGTGATCTACAACTCCACAATTCCAATTTACACAAATACTTAAACTGATCCAGAACGTAATTCAAATCAGCATCATAAAAGACAAAAGTAATTAATACCAGACAGAGCTTGATGACCAATCAATTTAAAGCTCGTCCTATGTTCTGTTCATCTTCATCGGATCCACTCACAATTATCGCTTTCTTTAAAATTTGTCAATTCCTTAACCCATCGTAATGATGAAACAATATACTCACTATTCAGGCGGAATATTAGTACCCTAAACTAATACATACAAGACCTAAAGTGCTGTCACCATCACACACACATACTAGACACACATATCTTAACTACTCATTCTCATGTTCGCCTTTCTTTTATATTATTGCTAAAAAGATTTAAATTTTAATAAGATTTTAAACTTCGCATTTTTTCTGTAGCTTTTACCTAATTTTACATGGTCTCTTAACCAGTTCCAAAGCATTTCTGTTCATTATTCATTAGATTTTCAGTCTGCTGGGTTGCTTTGTTTAATTTTTCCTTATCATTATTTTGCTTCAGCTTGCTCTAGCAGGCCGACAACAGAAAGACAGACACAGTTTACCATGCCTTCCTCCACTCAAACAGTCTCTCTCTCTTATTAACAAATAATAATCACATTAAATTAATCACTATCCTTTTACCATTAAATTTTGTTATCCAGATTTTCTCAAATCAAAAACTGTCTTCGTCTTTAGCCACCCACCATGTCAAACGACCTCCAGGAGTTAAAACATATTAGTTCAAATCAACACTTCTATAAGTTTTCTTATTCTTGCCCATGAGGGCAGCCAATACATAAAAAGTTTTGTTCCTGTCTCCACAACATGGCAATCCCCTCATGTTTCAGGTGGCTCTTGAACTCCCCCATAGCTCTTTATCTATAATTTTCTCTTCAGGGTGTTGTCCCCCTGGCTTAATTGCAGACACTTGTCACAATGAAAAACAAGCGTACGATTATGCGGTTTCTTCTGGCAAGTGGTATAGAGGAACTCACATTCTCTTGGGTCAGACTGCCGCAACTCGTCACAGCGCATCTCACCTCTCAATGCTCTGCTGACCCCAGTGGCCTCCAGTAGTCAGCGCTCAACTCTCATACCTTTCTTGCATGTACCACACCCCCGTCCTGAGGTGCCCAATGTCCGTGACCCCCTGCGTTAGGCTGTCCCCTGGCCAGGAGATCATCCTGTCATTGAGTAGCCACGTACACACTGGTACCGCTCACAAACTGGTGACCGCTCTTCCCATCACACAATCAGTTTCCTTTAACAGAACTCAGCTGCTTTCTGGAGCTTAGGAAAGGCACGTTCAAGAGTCACCAGAGCCATTCTGATTGCCTAATAGTGTTCACAGGGAGACAGGTTAATAACAGCAGTATTTAATCACTTAAATCCATTAACCATCTTAAAATCATCAACCTAGCTACTTAGATTATCCTCAGTGAATTTAGTTCACAACCATACATTCAGTGTACTGTTACTGTACATCTTTAGCCGTAGCCATCGGGCCTGTTTCAATGGTGGAGACTTAAGATAAGACAAAGAAGTTACTGGTCCTAAAATAAAATAATCAAAAATGTTATTTCTATCATTTAAGGTCTGCATTATTATTTTAAAGACTTCTTTAAAGTCGTTCAGTTTTACATTTAAAACATTCACAAATACAAATTGCCTCTTAATGGCAATGATTTCTTTTAACATCTCTGTGTCTGATTTTTCAACTGAAACACTGTGCTTTACTATAAATAGCTTATTATTACTTATGACACAGGGTCAGATAACAGCCTGTTAGCTGAAATTGACTGAGAGAGACTCTGAGGCACTCAGGATTGGTACACTGTTCTCTCATAAACTTCTAATCATCAAACTTTTATCTATAATCTTTTAACTATCCCAGCTTAAGGCATCTTGCCAGAAATGACATTTGTTTCCAAATAAACATAATTTTATAGTTGTCTTTTGCCATACAGGGAATTTAGACATTACAGATTTCCACTCAGATGAGTGTCTGTCGTACTGGCCGTTTACAGCCACAGCAGACATCAGATTCAGATAAGCAAGCTGTTTCATTACAGCCAATAACAAACTTATCTTTTGAAAGCAAAACATCAGCTTCTAGTTCTTTCATGGTCAACAGTTTTCAAGCTGTTTTTTTAATCAGATGCCTTTCTACAATTTTACATTTATCAACTGTTAATTCAGTAACAAGCTGCTTCTGCTTATTTGATCTTAAATAATGATTCTAGTTCTCATAACCATAGTTTAATATCTGTCTTCAAAGTTTTTTCTAGGAGTTTATCAATCTCCAATCAGGATTCACACTAAATTTGACAAGGCTACTCTGCATCTTTCACAGTTATTATAAATCATCCGTGAGATTTGTCTCTCTATATTACCTGAATCCTTTTTCAAAATGTTGCATTAAAACACAATCATACTTTTAGTTACCTTTCTGCAACTCCCATTTGTTGGAGTCATTAATTTTACATCAAACTGTATTCATCAATTCACTTATAATAATTACTATTATAGATATTTTCAAAGGATTCACTTTAAGACTTCAATCTTTTGACCTTGTTTTTTTTTTTCTCTTATTCTTTCTCAGACGAAATGTTAATATCGTCACTTAAACACTGATCTACTTTCAAACCCACATTATTACCAGAAATGTGTCACTATCACATTTTCAAACCCCTTCTCAGTGATCATTTACAGTTACATGTTAAATGGTCCTGCTGACCACAATTTAAACACTCTCCATCTGCTCTAACTTACTGCACACCCTTGAAGCAGTGTGTTCCATTGAGGAATGCAAACAGAGCCACTGATAAGCAGTTCTCTGTATTCTTTTACAGTCCAACAGTGGCAGATACAACAATAGCCGAATCAAAATCTTCATCATTATATTGGCACAACATTAATTTTCATAAGCTGCATGGAAATGCTCATTATGTTCTAATTTGTTTTCAATATCTTTTGCTTCAAGGACTTAATATCCACAAAATATCCGACATTATACATGATTGATTTCCAGAATCTTTGGACATAGCTGTCTTTACATTTTACCAGGTTTGCTATTATCATCAGCAACACTGATTACAGAACAAGTGCATATCTAACATCCAAAAAGCCGTGCTGAATAAGCAAACACATTCGTTTTTTATAAAACTATAATTTCCAATTCCTTTCATAATAAACGAAGATGGATGGTAAATCCATTCCTTTTCACTACCCCATTATAGACCCCTTAGGTTCAAAACAATGATTGTCAAACTAAAACTAAACCTAATTTCAATCTTTATTTTACCATTAAAAATATAGAATTGTTCCCCATACTGCATACTGCATTCTTCATGTCATGTTAATCCCTGTCAATCATACAATGCCTTATTTTATTCTAAAACTGACTTTTCATACCATTTAAACAGTTAATTTGACTTCCATAAATTCTGTCAGACATTTTATTTTCATCACATATAGTTTTCTACTATATTTCTTCTCAATCTTCCCCTACATGCCATTTTCATTCTGTATCCTCTCCTTTCTTTTCTCAAACATGCCAGTTCCTTCATTATCTAACCAGTACATGATTGTTTGCACAATCCCCACATAAACATATCTCACACACCAACCTTCTTGTTTTTCACTTCCCTCTTCCATCAAGTTTCTCACTTACAGTTCTCTCTTTTTCTATCACTCTATCACTCTATTTCACACAGACAGCCTTATTGCTGCTTGCTACTTCAATCCTTATCGTATAACTTTAAGTTCTATAGACATCTAATGTCATGCATCCATTTACTGGATGAAGAAGTAAAAACATTATTTCTCCTGGCAGTTCGACATTTTATCTTCAAGCCAACATTTCATTATCTGTTCACATTTTTTACACACATGTTGAACGCAGACACTTTTGTTTCTCACTGCTCTGTTCAACTGTTCCCCGCACCACCTTTAATCTTGTGGCGCTCAATATCATACATTTCTGCCCTTAATTTTATCTCATTTGACAGAAAACCGGTGTACCAAATTTCGCAAGCTTGCTTTTGAGACATCCCCATACTGCTGCTTCTCTGTTCTCTGTGGATTTCTCTTCAACGCGCGTTTTCTTTAGTCTGTTAGGCGTCCCCAACAAACCCGATTCTTTTCTTTTAACCCAAATCGGTCGGGTTGCACTATTAGTGCCCTCCTAACTATGGTTTACCAAAAAATCTGTTACGATTGTTCTGGTTCCCCCTAATTAGCCTCAGCACCTAAAAACAAATTGCTCCGTGGTGGAACAACTCATTTTCAGGTTACCTATCTGTTTGAAATCTCTTGATCTGTCACAGTTCTCAATTAATCCCAGATTATTTATCTGCTTGAAATTTCTTGATCTGTCACAGACCTCAATTAATCTCAGATTATTTTCCCTCGTATCTGTTTGAAATTTCTTGATCTATATATAGATCTCAATTAATCTCAGATTACGTACCACAGAAACAGCCCTCAGCCAGTATGGTTCAGTTTCACTTTGAAAAATATTTTAGCCCATAAGAAAAATATTTTAGCCGTCTCTTACCAGAGATGTCTTGAGTTGCCACGGGTTCGTTTTCATCTGATTCCAGTGGAGCTTCTCCTGGCCCTGATAGCGGTCGGCCCCTCTCTCTGAAACTTACGAGGTAGAGCTGGAACTGCTCAGTCCAGGTGGCCAAACACCGTCCGCTCTCAGGTCCAGGAGGCACTGCCAAGGAATCCCACTCTGACACCAAATGTTGTGGCAAAAACTTCTGTTAAACATCATCACTGCGTAAGAGACACTCAGAGTCAAATTAATAAAAAGAGAAATGTTTATTCTTGCAAGAAGGCCCAGTCGCCATCACAGCCGTTACATTCTGTGAAGTGAGTGGCGCGCACCAGGAAGACATGAGACAGCTTTTATACTCTTTTCAAGGTTCCTTCTCACTCGCTGTACTTTTCCACCCAGATAAGGCCCCCACTTCTGTTCAGTTTTTCTTAAGGACACAAACTGGTACTGGAATAAACTAGCCAAATCTGACCATTCCTAAGGTCGAGATGTCCTGTCCCATATATTCCTGAGACGTCACGCACAAGCACGTACACACATATACTTTTACACATTGAATAGATTAGGAATAAATGACTATTAAAATTTCTACAACAAAAGGTATTCCAATTTATCAATAAGAATAAGGCCAAAAAAGTCCCTGGTCAGTTTTAAGATGATGCTAATGCTTTTATATAATCATTTCATTTTAGAAGCTGAAGTCGTCAAAGAAAAAGTAAAACCAGCCCCTGTGAAAAAAGGTTTGATTTACTGTTTTATCTGTTTATTTTACCTCATTTGTAAGAAAGCGAAATTTATGCTAACGAAATTCTTTTCCCCTCAAATTATTTTTTTCAGAGGCTGAAGTTAAAGAGAAGAAAGGTAAGTTGCCTATTTTTTTCAATGTGGGATTTTTTCCCCGTGTTAAAGATTTAACTTAAGATTCATAAATGTAAGACTTTTTACAGTCTCTGAATATTATCATTGCCATTTCAGAGGCTGAAGTCAAGGAGAAAGCTAAACCAGCCCCTGAGAAGAAAGGTAAAACATTTTTTGTTGTTTTTTTACATTGTGTGATTTTATTCGATATTAAGGGTAAATCTAAGATTCTATTCTTATGAATTGAAGATATTTTACAATCTCTATATAATATCATTGCCATATCAGAAGCAGAAGTCGTCAAAGAAAAAGTAAAACCAGCCCCTGTGAAAAAAGGTTTGATTTACTGTTTTATCTGTTAATTTTGACTTTATTTTGTAAGAAAACGACTAAAATTATGCTAAAGAAATTCTTCTCCCCAAAAAATAATTTTACATTATTTTCTTTTCAGAGGCTGAAGTTAAAGATAAAGTTAAACCAGCCACTGAGAAGAAAGGTAAGTGTTGCCATTTTTCTTTTCATTGTATGATTTTTCCCCCTGTGTTAAAGATGAAGTTAAGATTCGTAAATTTAAGACTTTTTACATCTCTGAATATTATTGTTGCCATTTCAGAGGCTGAAGATATCAAGATGAAAATTAAACCAGCTCCTGTAAAGAAAGGTACCGTATGGATGACAATGAAAAACAGTGTTTACTGTTGCTTTCCCGCTGTATAGTGATTCAAGTATCACATGGAGAAAAATACTGTTTTATAGAGTCTGAAGTTTCCAAAGGAAAGGCTCCTGAACCAAAACCAAAAAGAGGTGAGTTTTTTTTAATCCTAACACAAGCAGATAATATGTACTTTAAAAAAAACTAAAAAAATTCACAGTAAAAAAATTTTATCTTTTCAGAGGCTGAAGTCAAGGAGAAAGCTAAACCAGCCCCTGAGAAGAAAGGTAAAACAAAAATGTGTTGTTGTTGTTTTACATTGTGTGATTTTATTTGGTGTTAAGAGTAAATCTAATATTCTATTCTTATGAATTGTCTCTATATAATATCATTGCCATATCAGAGGCCGAAATCATCAAGGAGAAAGTTAAACCAGCTCCTGTAAAGAAAGGTATGGATGTTAATGAAATCACTGTGTGTAATGTTGCCTTCCCGCTGTAAAGTGATTCAAGTATCACATGAAAAAATACTGTTTTATAGAGCCTGAGGTTTCTAAAGAAAAGGACTCCTGAACCAAAACCCAAAAGAGGTGAGATTTTTTTTTTATAAACACAAGCAGATAATATGCGCTTTAATGTAACTGTGTAAATTGAGTTGTACTTTAATACTCTATTATATGTATTTAGTTACTTCTAAATTTGTAAACATTTTCACAATTTCAGAAGCTGGAGTCGCCAAAGAGAGAGTAAAACCAGCCCCTGAGAAGAAAGGTTTGACTTACTTTAAAATGTAATAAAAAAATTATTTAGGAAAATAGAAGATCATGCTAAAAAAAACTTTTTATTTAATATTATCAACATTTTAGAAGCTGAAATCATCAAGGAGAGACCTAAGCCGGCTCCTGAGAAGAAAGGTAAGAGTTACGGTTATTGTGGTTTAATGTGGGCTTTCATTCTTAAGAGAAAAAGACGAAACTCAAATTTACTCAAATTCAATGATGATGATAATTTTTTTCTCTTAATATTTTCATTTTTTTTAAGTAATCAAAAAGAAAATTAATCAAGTTCCTGTAAAGAAAGGTATAGATATCAATTAAATTCTCCTGTATATGTTGTTTTACGCTGTGTGATAACTGATAATTATTATTATATTAATGAATTAACTTTTTTAGAGCCTGAAGTTGTAAAAAAAAAGGCACCTGAACTGGCCCTAACAATTTTAGAGATTTCCAGAGATTACATGGCAAAAATGAGAAAAAAATATTTGATATAACTCAAGATTTTAAAGGCTAATGAGGTTAAGAAGGGGTTAGACTTCATTGTTAGGCATGCTTGAAACTGAAGTATGTACCTGATACTCTAAAAATGTATCAAAGTTAAGCCTTCATGTCTTGCAGCTCCTGAGTCAACCAAAGAAAAGCCAAAGCCTGCACCAAAAAAAGGTAGTGCATTTTATTTTTGAAAAACAATGTCAAAAAATATTTCTGTTTTGGATAGTTTTAAGATAATGCTAATGCTTTAATTATTTTAAATTATTATAATTTTAGGGGCTGAAGTCATCAAAGCGAAAGCTAAACCAGCACCTGAGAAAAAAGGTTTGATTTACTTGTAATGAAATGTAATGAAAATGTTTGAAAAAGAAAATTTAAGATCATGCTAATAATCTTTTTATTTAATATTATCAACATTTCAGAGGCCGAAATATTCAAGAAGAAACCCAAACCAGCTGTTGAGAAGAAAGGTAAGGGTTACTTAACATAGCTTGATGTCTGATTTCAAGTTAAAGACCAAGCTCAAATTTACTCAAAGTTTTTCTCATTCTCTAAATATGTTTTACATTTTAGAAGCTGAAGTCATCAAAAAGAAAGTTAAACCAGCTCCTGTAAAAAAAGGTATGGATATCAATGAAATCCTCCATGTGCTGTTGTTTTTATGATTTACGATGATTACTCATTACATGAATTAAAACTCTTTTATAGAGCCTGAAGTTGCTAAAGAAAAAGCCCCTGAACCGGCACCAAAAAAAGGTGAGATTTCCCCATGGTAAAAATGAGGGTAATGTGCATGCTTGAAATTGAAATATCTGCCTGATATTCAGAAATATCTGCCTGATATTCAAAAATATCCGTTAAACCCCCATATTTTGCAGCACCTGAGATAACTAAAGAAAAGCCAAAGCCAGCAACAAAGAAAGTTGAGCAGTTCATATTTGAAAAATGTCTAGGTTACGTATGTAACCCTGGTTCCCTGACAAGGGGAATGAGATGGCACATCTGATATTGCCACTAATTATAAAAGGTATAATTATAAAAGGGTGCCTGTAATACACGTCATCAAAACTTTTCTCTGATGGAGACGTGCAGGCAAGCCATAGACATGGCAATGAGATACGTTATCTCATTCCCCTCCTCAGGGAACCAGGATTACATACGAAACCTAGCACAAACATAATGGGTATAGCATAAATTGACTCTACAGATTACTTAGCCGGAGTCGGAACGCGTCAACCCCAAGGGCGCATCCAAAATGACTCATATAGACTGTATAATGGCATTACTTACTAAGCCAATATCTTCCAATAGTAAAGATGCAAAATTCTATGCTCTATAGCAAGGGAAGTCCTGGCCCTTTCAACCTTCCTCTTCCCCTTGCGGGACAGGCGTCAGCCTTATAAGGCCCCAAGAGCAGAGCTCTAAGAAAAAAGTGACTCAGCTATGAGTGCTTTTACCTTGACAAAGCCCTTAGGGAGTACCCGCCCGTAGGACCTCCAATATTCCCACTAATTCCAGGGGGAGAATGCAACACTCAACTTCATCAGAACAGATGCTAGTACGAGAGCGGCATAATATAATTGTCAAAGACACTCGCCATAAAAACTCAACCCCTAGGGAAATTGCAATGGGGCTCCAGGTCTACTTAAATACCCAAGAGCAATTAGGGTAAAGTGCTCAAGCCATGCTCGTACTTCTCGTACTCACAAAAGGGAGGAAAATGAGAGCAGGGTATAACGCAGTGTGCTCAGTAACTCTCATTACTCCAACTCTAAATCCCAAGGGAGCCACAGGGCCCTAATTAAAGACCCCAGAACACTGGGGGAGAGCAGATCATACCCTGCCTAGAGTAAAGGCACTCTACCTAAGACCCTATAGCTAGTGCTTCGTATTTTTCTTTTAGCTCTAGACCATAGTATGTGATAGACAACAAGGAGGGAAGCACCATCGACAAACTTCCTCTGCTTGTTAGCATTGCCTACATAACTCTATTCATGTAGCATCAACCCTTAGGGCCATCCATAGGGGAGATGTGTCCTCGACAAGAGAAAGGCAGTCTGCTTTTTCCTTTAGTTTGCCAATAACTCTCATTCAGCATACGCCAACCCAAAGGTGACTGCAGGGGAGTTTATATAAAAAACCCAAGTACACTGAAGGAGAGCAGCTCAACCCTGACTTACATATAGGCACTTCTCCAGTACATGCTATAGCTATTATTTTACTCCAGTGCAAACTATAGCATGCAATAGATAAACAGGAGGGATGCCCCTTAGGCAGTCTACCTCTACTTGTCAGGTTCTTGAACCTGGGTCATACTAGAGAGGCCTAAAAATCACCCATTTATAGGGGACCATACATCCTAATTCAAGATCCAACAGTAGTTGGGAAGGGAGGTGAACGAAGTAGAGAGAATCTAAACTGCCTTACATAACTCCATTCACTCTGCATCAACCCTGAGGTGGTATCTACCAACTCCCTCGAGAGCCGAACGTGCTTGTGCAGACTCTAGATTCCTATCCATCGGGAGAGAATCAAACAAGAACAGAGCTTCTTACCGTGAATCCATCATAATGAGCGCATCCAGTTCCCTCAGGAATCAAACCCGCTCCAAAAGAGTGTTATCTAAAGGCCAATTTACACTGCACCGACAAGACGGCAACAGACACTTCATATGGTTTTGTAAGATCAGTGTGTTACCCTTATCAGAGTCTATTGGCATCTGTCGGAGCTTGCTTTCACCAATTGAACATACTCGGGATTAAAATGTCTGATAAGTTACACACTGTTATTTGGGGACTGACGACATTGGTCTGCGACTGTCGGTGCAGTGTAAATTGGCCTTTACACGCACATACAAACAAGCGGCTCCTGAAAACAAAAAAGCTGAGGTTGTGTATTATAAGCAACCTTTTATACTTACGGGCACTCTGCTTGTGATGTCATGGACTCTCGTCAGCCAAAAAATGTATGTGTTTGTCACACATGCTTCAGACACCGGTCACCCTGATGGCTTTCCCAATAGCATCAATATCAGATGCGGCATCAAAGTTCCACTTTGAAAGGGAACAATGTTAAAACATATTTTTATTTTGACCAGTTTTAAGATCATGCCAGGGTTTCCGCGGGGCATTAAAAAGCATTAAAAGTCATTAAATGGATTTTGTGAAAATTAAGGCCTTAAAAGTCATTAAAAAGCATTAAATTTGATTCTTACAGGCATTAAATTTTTTTATAGTTTTGAAGAGAATTTTATATAAATTTATTTGAATATAGCCTTCATAATTAATAATTTGTATTTGCTGTCGCAAAATATGTACGTTCGTGTGATAAATACGGAACCAGTTTGGTAATTGCTGGAGCAAAAGTGCCGTGATGCGGAGGTGACGCACGTCTGTTGTACAGCGGTGGACAGGTCTGAACCTTGTAAATAGTACATTGTGTTTAATTAGTCGTTCAATGAGATCTAATATATGTTGCTAGTAGCGAGAATAGACCCGACTGTTACACGCATGCACTTAAATGGTCCAGTAGCAGAACTTTTGCCAAACATGTCAGAGGTTTTGGGTTCTAATCTGCAGTAAGAAGTATATATTTTTCCCCTCGTCAAAACCGATTGTTTATTAGTGGTTGTATATCAAGCACTGACATGTTTGTGTGCATTGTTTTGTGATTTCACCGTAACAAAAAGAGAGTCTCTCCGCAACGGATTGAATCGCGCGTCCGAGAGAAGAAGTGTTGTGCACGAGCCGCAACAGAACGCAGGCAAAGAACGTATATTGTTCTTCTATACTCTTTGACGCAGGGCTCTCAACTGTCACGCATTGAGCGTGACAGTCACTCATTTCGGTCTTTTGTCACGCTCACATTGTATTTTTCACGCTGAAAAACTATTTATAATATATTGAATATGCTGCAGCGCCCCAAATGTCTCTGGACGCGCCGCTATCACTATGGCACCGACAGGAATCAAGCGCGTCTCCCCTGCAGTTCTTAATTCTTAGTCGATCGAGCCTGCCACTTATCAGCCAATCAAAAAAAAGAAAGGGTCTACACATTAGCCAATTAGGAAATAGCACTATTGTATCTGGGTAAGATTCAAGATAAGTCATGATCTCCTGTTTTAATGTTACAAAAAATTCACAACTTGTTTGACAAACAATGGTAACTTGACTGCTGTTAGAGAAACGTTTCCCCGATAATTATCATCATTTTTTTATGAGTGTCTGTAACTTAGACAACAGTTTTACAGCCTGTTCACTGACAACACCTGCTCAGAACAAGTAGTCTAGGCCTAGTCATATTCTCGTTATCACACGATGAATGACATATTGTCACATTATAAACATTTCTCTCTCCAAATAGGCTTAATAATTTTGCATAGTCGATGTTATAGGTCACTTTTAAAATGATGTCATATTTTATAATTATATCCGGGCCATGGATGCATTAATCATTGCATCTGTCTTTCAAAGATGTCTGGTAATAAGCAATTAAGCATCCTCTCATCCGCCCTGAGAGGAAAGCCCCTAAAAAGGCCAGGTTAGAGGATGCTGGCCCAGAGAAGGTGGCGAAAAAGGGCCCATTAGAGGAGGAGACGGTGCCGGTAGAAGAGGAAGAGAATACTTTGTATTTGGTTGAATTGTCAGTGCCATGTGTCAAATCTTCTCTTTTGCAAGTGTGAGCAATTATTAATAACAAAAACAAAAACACTAATAATAATATTACTATATATATATATATACATGTGGTTAGTCATGGGTCGTATATGGCATTAAAACATTTTAAAATGGCATTAAAAAGGCATTAAAAAGGCATTAAATTTCATTTGAAGATACCTGTAGAAACCCTGCATGCTAATATTTTAAATATTTTATATTTAATATATCATTATTTTAGAGGCTGAAGTCATCAAAGATAAAGCTAAACCAGCCCCTGAGAAGAAAGGTTTGAGTTACTGTTATCTGTTATTAAATTGACATTATCCCTAAGCCAAAATGTGTTCTTCATCTAAAATGTTTTATATTGTCATCACTGTAGAGGCTGAAATCATCAAGGAGAAAGCTAAACCAGCTCCTGTAAAGAAAGGTATTGATGTCAATGAAATCATCCAGTAATTATGTTGCTTCCCACTGTACGATCATTCATCACATTAATCAATGCCTTTTTACAGAGCCTGAAGTTCGTAAGGAAAAGGCACCTGAACCAGTGCCAGAACCTAAAAAGAAAGGTATTAATATATAGCATAATCTATATTTATCTTTTTAACATTTGCAAATTTGACTACATAACTGACCACCATATGCATGTTTTCATATTTCAAGGTTTTCTCAGAAACAAATCCTTATTTCAAATCTCTTTTTCAGTCAAGGTTCCCAAGGAAGAGGCAAAGCCAGTCCCTGAAGAAAAGGGTACCTATCTAGTTGACGTTTTAATTTAACTTTTCCATTTATTATTATTAATTTGCTATCATAAAATTCTACTGCCATGTTTTACAGAACCCGAAATAACCAAAGAAAAACCAAAGCCAACACCAAAGAAAGGTATTTTGTGTGTGTGGGGAGATTAATGCCATTTGAATGTTAGAATGAACTTTAAGGTCCATTAAACTACAGCTATTTAATAAACTGTAACAAAAAAAAAAATCTTAGTTCTGTGTTTGACATTTTCTAAATATGTTTTTCATCATCACTAAATCAGAAGCTGTAGTCATTAAAGAAAAAGCTAAACCAGCCCTCCTGAAGGAAGGTATGAGTTTGTATTCTTCTATTTTTTGTGTGATATCCTCCTGTATACTGTGATAATTCTAGCAAATCAAGTTTCAGCCTTGAAAAAAAGGTTTTTCCAAGCCTTAAGGCAAAGTTTTTTTTTTGCCTTTATTCTGTTTTTATTATTATTATTATTTGCTGTTTTAGAGGCTGAAGTCATCAAAGAGAAAGTAATACCAGCTCCTGAGAAGAAAGGTTTGATTTACTGTAACAATCAAATTAAAACCATGCAGAATTTTATATTATGCTATACTAAGTTTTTTATTTATTCTGTTATATCTTGTATAGAGCCTACAGTTGCTAAAGAAAAAGCACCAGCACCAGAACCAAAAAAAGGTAAGTCTTTTAAAAGACAACAGCGTTACGTCTAGCGGCACGCTCACGTTGTTGTTTCGTTCAAACATTATGGAACATAGCAAGCAGATTTTGGGACAAAAGGAGAACTAAACCGATGATCAATATCAGTGTGGCGTTTTCGAGATGCAGAGAGCTCCACGTCCGTGACAAACTTCGACTTGACAGAGGCGCCACTCTTGCATGTACTTTATTAGACACTTGAGCAAATGTACATAAAACTAATCAATGTTATATAGCTCAAATGTTAGAATATGATGTATGTTATTCTAATGTTGATCTAGCTTATTGCTAGTCTCATACAGACAAACTTAACACAGAATAAAATTATAACTTTCAACACACTCGAATGCAGTTTATTGTGATGGTCTAGACAAAGTGAAACAGCGCTGCGTTACCTCACAAGTTTCATTCGTCTAATAAACTGACCTGTGCGAGTATTAATTCAGCACTTGCGGGTAGTTCTGTAGAATGAAGTATCCTTATTCCTTCCACTGGACTCGCGTGTGGCGCTGATCTCTCTCTTTTTATCAATCGCAACCTGCTTCATACCACAGTCATGTTAAAAACACCTAATAATGTTTATGGATGAGTGAATACATTGATCCATCAGTTTGACGACAAGTTCCATAATTCTGCTTATGCGTCATCAACCTACGCCTTTGTTATTGTAAGAGGTTAGCAACCCTAGTAGTGAAAAAAATACATATTGTAGCTTTAAAGCTTTTTTTACACAATTTATTCTCATGTTACCCTCTTATCAATTGCACAAATGTTACATTTCGATCGCCCACTTTAGACATTCTATTAACTATAAATAACTTTGCAACTACATTTCAATTATTAGCCATTAGAATATTAGTAGACTTTGTGCTTAAAGGGATAGTTCACTTTGAAATTAATTTTTGGTATGTTTTAGCTTACCTCAAGGGCATCCAAGATGTAGGTGTCTCCGCAGTAGTTTCAATTTTGATATTTTTAGGTCAAACCGTTCTTGTCTGTCAGTCATATAATGCAGGTATATGGGGTCCACCTCAAAGAGCATGCACAGAGAAGTCCAAATTAAACCTGATTTAATGACTCGTAAATGTAATGATGGCCTAAGACACGAAACGAGCGGTTTGTGTGAGAAAATGAACAGTATTTATATTGTTTTTACCTCTTGTAAACACAGCCACCCCCTCAGATCACTTGGACGTGGCTCTTTCATGCTCAAATCATGAAAAAGAAAATTCAGACTGGAGCATTCATATTGCGCGTTGCTTTTTCTCCTTTTCATAGTAATATGAGTGCAACATCTTTGTATATCTAAAGTATTTTTGATAAGTAACCCTAACCTAACAGTCTACTGATACTCTAATGAGAGTTAGACATGTAGTTGCATAATAGAAAAATGTCTAAAGTGGTCTATCGAAATAAAGTGTACTGTAACTGATAAGAGCCTGTCTGAATGACCACAGATCATTACAGAAATTATTTCAAAACACTTGTGAACACACAGATGATGTTGGTCTTCTCGGTCTGGATGTGGAGCTCCTGAACTCCATCAACCAAAAACTGTCGCTTCTGGATTTAATGAGGAAGGACATTGGTGAAATGAAAAGTGATCTGGAGTCCACTCAAAATCAAATTACACTTTTACGGATGGACAACAGAACAATGAAAGGTATTTCATGCATGCTAGAAATATTTAGAATTTTGGCTTTATCAGACTTGTATTTCTGGTATAATTTAAAAGTAAAGCTAACAGTACAAATAATGTCTTGATTTACGTGCTGCTTGCTTGTATCTTTTACAGAGCTGGAGACTGTCAGTGTGAAAGTAAAACCAGCGGTCTCCAAGGAAAAAGCAAAAAAAGGTATTAAAATTTCTTAATTTCACAAGCTAGTCATGGATTATAGTCATCGAATTACAACTAAATAGGAACCAGACTGTACATACAAGTTTTAAACCTAGTCCTAGACTAAAATGCATGTTTGAGCTGTTTTAACTGAAAGCTACTTGCACGGATATATCTTCAAATATGTCAGTGCCATTGTTTTGTCTCAAGATGCACACCAGTAATGTTTTTTTCTAAGGCACATTTATAAATGCCACTTACAGTAAATGTCCTAATTGAACTGAAAAGGCTTAATCCTGGCTTAATCTAACCTCTGTCTGTGAAACCAGGCTTACAAGTTTTTATATACAGTAAAGTGGGATTCCCTCTGCAATGTTCACATGCTGCGAGTGAGTGAAACTTTTTCTTTTATAGATCGTGATGCTCTGGTGAACGTTACTAAGGCAGCACATTTTAAAAAAGGTAATGGGCAATCATTCTATTATCCAACCTATTGTTTTACTTGTTTATTATCAGGAATATTGTTTTCTTTTGGAAGTTGACAGAGTCAGTTAATGAAATCAAAGCTTCGTAAGAGCAAGATTTTTTTTTTTTTTTTTATTCTAATTTTTATGTACAGTCTTTTATGTACTTTTTATCCATATTGTCTTTTCATCAGCTCTGTACTTTGCATGTATACAGTACAAGATGAGTGTAAATTATATCCGGCTCTCTTTGATCAGTTATGAAATGGAAGCTTTCATTCAGCTTAAAGTTTTTCTTCTCCTCAACACAGAACGTGATGAATTGAAAAACGTCACTAAACCAGCACTTGCAAAGAAAGGCATGTCAGAAAACTTCAGCAGATCACCAGGTATAATATATAAATGTTAATTGACATTTTTATGAATGCTTTGATTTTGTGGCCAAGACTATAAAAACCAAAATCAGATTTTTTTTTAAATGTTTATATACAGTATATTAATATTAATGTTTTTATTTTCATTTCTTTGTAAAGTACTTGAACTGTTTTTTAGATGAAAGGTTATCAAAACTAATTATTTATATCCACATTAAAAATAAATGAGTAACTTTTCTATGCTAGACAAAGAGGCTCCAAAAGCTAAGATCAGACCAGAGCTCAAAAAGAAAGGTAACATTTATTTACTTTTTACAGGAGTAAATAAATGTTTTTACTCCTAAAAACTTTTTTAATTGTTGGTTTTGTGTCAGTGTTTGTTAAAAATAAAAATCTTTTCTGATGATAGAAATCACACGTGAAAAAGTCAAAGAAGTTAAGGAACCTTTAAAGAAAGGTACTATGGCTGACTGCATAGAAAGATTATTTACTTTCAGACATTTAACAATGTTATTCTTCATTTCAGCAATAGTTCTGTATTTGTACACTCCAAGAATAATAATTATTTCATATATTCATTAACATACGTAACATTAATAGTTGATCATATGATAGCTGGCTAGTATATACTAGTTAATTCAGGAGTATAGAAATCTTTTCATCTACATACTTGCTAAAAATATATTTGTAGACATGAATTGTAATCAAATATTGCTTGAGAAGAAATATTGAAAGTATTAATCCCACTGAGCAGTCCAGCACATAATGAACAGGAATCCGCTTCCCAGTAAAAGAGAATGCATGAAGTATGCTTTAGAACATTTTTTGGATACTTTTTAATACAGCTATTTTCCTTTTCCTTTTTTTTTTTATTAGAACCTGAGCATGTCAAAGAAAAAGGTATGTTTTTTAGTCATGAGTGAATAAAGGCTTTTTATATTTTTTTAATCCTCGAGTCCCTTGGCCTTGTATGTTTTTAATGTATGCTTTTTTATGTAATAGTTAAGCAGTTAGGGTTTAATGTGAAGTCCATGTATTCTGATATTGTACTATTTACAACCCCTCCCATATACATTTTACCTGATATTTTAAATGTTCTGTAATCAGTAGTCCAGCCAACTGAGAAGGAAGCTGTCATAGACAAGGAAGTAAAAGGTAAGGTGTGTGTGTGTGGGGGGGGTGTTGGGTGGGTGGTTAGTTTGGACAGTATATAAATTATTAGTGGTGTCAACAATAATCGATTCGGCAATGCATCGCAATGCGGGAAATGCACAATTCAGCATCGATGCGGCAAAGTGCCATAATCGATTATTTCACTGTTTATTTTCTGGCCTTGGACAATAAAGTTTTGAAGTTTCAATTACTTCCGGGGGCATAATAACAACAATAAAGATGGCTGAGGTGGAGGGAGATGACGTTTGAAAATGCCATATTTAATACCCTGTACCAATCAATTTTATTTAATTTAATGACATTGATGTCAAAGATACAGGAGTTATAATAGCAGCCAATAAAATCTGTTGTTTAATATGCTTGTATTGCCTCATGACTGATGAAAAATGTGCCTTGTTGTGTGCAGTAGAATTTTGATGCATCGCAATGCATCGTAGAATCGAATTGAATCGAATCGTTACCTGGTGAATCGTAATCGAATCGAATTGTGAGGGCAGTGCCAATGCACACCCCTATAAATTATGTCTGGAAGGTCTCCATAAAACTTGAAAACCTAACATGTGTGTGGTGTAAAATAAGATTAAAATTTTTAAAACATGTTTTTTTTACTGTAGGAGTAGAACCTGATGTCACCAAAGATATTCCAGAGATAGAGGAGGGTAAGTTTTTGTCACTATATCAAGTTTGTACTCAAGAACATGGTGAAGCTTTATCTGCATTATGATCAAATCATATACCATACACACATTATGTGCTTGTTTTTGTTTTTTAAAGCAATCTCGTTTTAATTTATAAACCATCTTGACAACAGAAATATTTCACTTTATTTCCACTACAGAGGACATTCCCTACTTCCAGTGTTTCTTTGTGGATGAGGATGATACTCAGTATCCGTTCTTCCCCTTTTCACCGCCGCTGTGGTGAGTCCAGCCAAACCTCTGAGTCTGACGTTAAACATCATGGCAAAGCCAGTGGAGGACAGACCTCTGAAGACTGAGGAACCTGCTAATGTAATGCAGCATCGAGGTTCACAGTAGGTCCTACAGCATTACACCAACAACGACCTAGAAATGTGAAAGAGATTTGAGTTACTTCCTGGATTTCGAACTTCTTGGAAAACTTCTTTCTCAAATTTTTAAAGTCAAGTCACCTTTATTTATATAGCGCTTTTTACAATTCAGATTGTTTCAAAGCAGCTTTACAGTGATAACAGGAAAGTAATGCAACAAAGTTTGTTTCTAGAAGAACAGAGGTTGCAAACATTGCATTAAGTATTATCTTTAGACTATCCATCTTTTAATACCATGGATATGAGTATAGTTTGTCCAGACAGCACTGACAGGAAGTAATGAACCAACTTTCTTCCTTTCTGAACACTACAGTGGGGTTCAGGATACTAAGACCATACGATCTTTTATATATACGGTACATTACCTCATTTTGATGGGGTGCTAATTCAAAGCATTCCACTGTTTTCTGTCAGAAGGAAGGGAGGAATAGATCAAGATATAATAGATCAAGAAATATGTAAACAAATATTTCATGTATTTTTTCTTAGTAACAACGTTTACTAAACCGTTTACAGACGTAACAACTGCACTGAGAAATAAGGGCTTTGGACAGTAAGCTCAGTTCCACTGAATGTATAGATATTTAGATTATATTGATTATTTTATTTATTTTTTATTATTTATTTTTAGTTTTCCATACATTTTATTTAATATAATTTGCCAATAAATCATATAAGTTTATAAATCTATACTTCAGGCTCTATGAAACAAATGTTTTGTTCAGTGCTCTGTATGAAGGAACACACTGGATTTTGCATAAAGAAATTAAACTAAACAGTGTTGCTAAAGCCAGGAAAACGCATTAAACATCAAGGAAACTGCACTGTTTTAATCCAAGAGAATGTATTTCTTTTTACATTGCAAACACTACCGCATTTTTCCACAGAACATTAATAGTTTATGTAGGTGAAAATGTGGGTGTTTTGCAATATTACATGGATAGACCTACCTAATTAAATGGAATTCTAATTGTGTTATAAAAATAGTGTGTATTGCACATTATACTCGTACAGAAGATTTTTTCAGGATGGGATACAATGATGTGCCAGATGAAATGTATTGCATGTAAGCCCAGTGTTTCTCAGCACTGGCTTTGGTGGATCCCTGGCACTGCACCTGATTCTCATCAGCTCATTAGTAGAGCTCTCCTTTACTTGATTTAATGATGTTAGTGAGTGTTTAATAGTGTGTACTAATGAGACTCCTAAAATGTGCTGTGCCAGCGGGCCACCCCGGAGCCATTTCTTTTACTGCCACTTTTCTGCAGGAGTTCAGCATGTGGCTCCATAGAGGATAAACTCATGTCTGTACAAAGATCTTCATAAGTATGTGGTATTTTTTCTCTCTCTCTCTGCATATGCATACTATAGCAGTACCTCAATTGTAAAGAAAATGTGTATTTTTTTGACTTACTTTAATCATGGTAGATTATGGGCCTGTTGGCGTGTTTTCAGACAAACTGTGCAGCAATGAATACGTTTTTCAAACTAGTTCCTTGCATAGTGTTGCTTTTAAATATAATTCACAATAATATAAGAGAATATTTTTGCATGATGTTTGCATGAATTTTATTGTATCTAATCCAGATCATATTTAACTTGTTTTTGTAATTGGAATTATATAATTTCTCATGTAATATTGTGTGTCTTTTGCATGGTTTTGCGGTCAGATATTCAAAATGACAAAAGTTGTGATATGTATTAATATGTAGATTCTCTGTAAAAGTTATAGCCATAAACTGAATCAGATTTATCTATCAAGAGAATCAACAATATGGCCACCTATCAAAAAAGAGCCGTGTATGCAACTGTAAATGCCAATGCATACTGTAATAGACTCAAATTCTGCTGAAGGTCTGATTTAAGACTTAATAAATGTTTGCAATTATCAAACCAATTGTTTGAATTTTTTTTGTACAAAGCTATAGAAGTATTTGTTATTTACACAATTACTTCTTTACAAACTTTTTATGCTATTCACGTTTGTTTTTTAATAACAGCATTTTTGTCTTTTCTTTTCTTTGATTATTTTAATACCACCCAGGCCATTATGTCAACATCCACTATCACCAGTAGGTGGCATTACTGCAATAGGCTCTCATGTTTCCTTTCTGGTCCTTTTATAATTTTCCTATAAAAGTTCAAATGTAAACATAAAATCAATTGCTCATTAATAACATATTAATACGTGCATTCACATTAAACAATTTTTCACAATATTAAGTGATACTACAAACTGCATTTAAATGAGTGAAATGTAGAGTGAAATAGCTACAATTAAATAGCTTTTTAAAATAATTGAGATGATTCTAAAAGATTAAGGATTCAGAAACATGCACATTTTTGTAATCTATCCTCCAAAAAGCTGCCAAAAGTTCAGTGTGTTAACTGCATTGGTATGCACACCCTGCTTTGTGCTATTCAAGGTTTCTGCCAGACTGCTATTCAAGCATCCAAAAAAAAAAAAAAACTTTAGCATCTCCATGCCAACAGAGGCCATTCCTAACTGAGCATATCCTAAAATTCCCATTGCATGGTATAAGCTATATATTTGATTACATACACACATTCGTGTTAAAATGAAAGTACACCCTTTTGAATTCTATGGTTTTACATATTGAGACAATAAAAAAAATCATCTAGTTTGAACGAAAAATAAAACCTTACGCTGTGTTATTATTCATTTAACAAAAATAAATCCAAAATAAATATGCCTTTTTTAGGTACACTTTGCTAGTTCCGGGTTGGACCCCCTTTTGCCTTACATTACATTACTTAGTCCATATTTACATGAATCACGCAGTTGCTGCAGATTTTTCAACTGCACATCCATGTTTTTCCACGTCCCAAAGGTCCTCTATTGGATTGAGATCTGGAGAAGTTTAGTGAACACATTAAAACCAATATGAGCTTTGTGACACGGTGCGTTATCCTGCTGGAAGTATCTATCAGAAGATGGGTACACTGTGGGCATAAAGGAATGGACATAGTGAAACAACAATAGTCTGGTATGTTGTGATGCTCTTCTGCAGACCTTGGTTGCAACTAGTTGTAATTTGAGTTACTGTTGTACTATCAGCTCAAACCAGTCTGGCCATTCTCCTCCGACCTCTGGCATCAACAAGACATTTTCACCCACAGAACTGCTGGATATTTTCTCTTTTTCGGACCATTCTCTATAAACCCTAGAGATGATTGTGCGTGAAAATCCCAGTAGATCAGCAGTTTCTGCAATACTTGGACCAGCCCGTCTGGGCACCAACAATCATGCCATGTTCAAAGTCACTTAAATCACCTTTCTTCCCCATTCTGATGCTCAGATTGTCTTGACCTTGTTTACAGTACATGCCTACATTGAGTTGCTGCAATGTGATTGGCTGATTAGATAGTTGTGTTATAGAGCACTTGATGGTGTGTGTATCAGGCAATCATTTTTCAAAATGGATTGCAGTTGATACGTAGCATTACTATTTTGATGAATACTTTTTTCCTCTCCAAGTTTATTTGACATTTTTTATTTATTTATTTGTGACTATACTATGGAATTTTAAATAGTTCTCACTGGTTCGACGAGGACAAGAAAGTCAATATTGGGACATATGTAGCACAGATGGCTGTTGATTTTCAGCAATGGAAGAGTTTGCACATTGACATCCCTCCATTAATTCAAATTTGAAATTGAAACCAAATGAACACACATTCGTTTGAATCGCTTTCTCACACTAAACATTGCTATCCATTATGCAACAAGTCTACTCTAAAATTAAAAGCAGTCCCAGAGTGAACCGTGGTCCAGTCCTGGAACGGTGCCTGATTACAATCTGTGCATTGTCGACTGAAATATTTTCTCTTCTGTGTTAACAGTTCCCATGACAGACATGGAGGAGTGTCAGGGTTTCCCAGAGCCTCTTTGCCTCTTTTCTTTTCATTGGGGAACAACGGGGAGAGTTTCTTTCATGATGCTTGGCAAGAGCATAATCTGGCAGTGATGTCACTCCCAAACTTATAGGCTATTGGCTACGGAAGAACGGACTACTCTCGGCCCACAAAGAAGAGAGGCAAAATCAGCTTAAAGCTGAACCGTGGTTGGCCTACAGAAGAAAAAAAGGGAGAAGATGAAGGCAAGCATTCATGCTTCCTGACAAATGGCCACAGAGGCTTGACATAGACTGAGGGGCTGAATAGACCCCCCATATCCTCTCGCTTTTTTTCTCTCTCGCTCAGTCAGTTTGTAGACAAAATTAGTCTACACGGTAGTCTTGGCATTTTGGAAACACCTGTGGTGATCTAAAAGAAATGAAAGGTTTACTTTAATATAGGTTTTAGAATTAAATTCCTAAATTAAGCACGCAACTAATGTCTTTTAACCTACACTGCTACTCAATATAAATGCAGACGAATCATTCAATACACATTACAAATGAACATTAAATACTACACGTTTTTTATTATATAACAGAAAATGCAAAAGTTACTATTTTCGTGAGAAAATGCCATGAGCAAACTATATATTGAAATATTATTTTTCTTCGCATTTCATGTGCTCCGTACAAAAGTGTTGCATTGCCCTAAGAACATTTGCATTCACTCACAAAAGCACAGAGAAATAGTTTTTCCTCCCACCTCATATTATTTCCATCACAATGATTTTGCAAGCAACTGCAAAGTTTTTTTGGGGAATGCAATTGAAATCGTTGAATAGTTTTTCTCCCACCTCATGTTTTTCCATTATGAAATTTTACAAGTGCATGCAAACCTGCTGAAAGAAAGCCTAAGCTAAGCTAAAACTAGCCTAAGCAGGTTGTCTGGTCTTAGGTAATTTAAGCTGGATCCTGGATGTAGCTGGTCTCCCAGCTTGGCAAGGATATGTTCAGCCTGACCAGCTAAAACCAGTCTCACCAACCCCTCTAAAACCTAAACCAGGCTGGAGGACCAGCTAAAACCAGTCAAGCTTAGGGGATTTTTTTCAGCATGCAGGGAAAGTTTTAGCCCAATAATCAATAGCTACATTGAGAAACTGAGTAACATACGTTTTAAACAATATATTGCTATTACTTGTTCTGATTCAATGATTCACTCATTTCTGAATGAATCAAGTATTTGATACCTATTGCATGGTTACTACAAGAATAGTACTACAGATTACTAGAGCTTTCCGAATACTACAGTAATTCAGACATAATTGTGCGTACTTTTTTTCACATGCTATACAGTATAATACTATATAATTATGCATATAGGGCCTACAGATGCAGCGAGTCACTAACTGGTAAGTGAATACGTAACTATGTAACCTGGATAAAGATTCACTGAATACCCACTACTAATGTTATTAAGTTACTATAGCAAAATATACATATACAACAAAAAATACAACTTGAAATCAAAATGGACAATTCTTAGTTTTTTTTTTATAATAGAATACTGCCGTATTTATTATGAATGATGTGCACACACACACATATATATTAAATTCATGTGCTCCTATAATCTTTAATCAAAATAACTTCCCACCATCTCTCCTCTTCTCTGATGATGTGTTTTTGGCACAAGGGCAGGACAACCTGTTACACACATGACATCACAGCAATAGCAAACAGGAACCAATCAACAAAATCAAGTCCCACCCTACATTATTTCTGGTTTGAGAAGCCGTTTTACTCGGATATTCATCACAACAGAAAAAACCTTCTGTTTTAATGCCTACTTTGAATGCAGGAAGAAATCGCTTCATATCTTTTGATATTGATGTAAAATGCACGTCCAATCAAACATATTTTGGCACAAATTCATCTGTAAATGTTAGAAGCAACAAAACTGAACCAATGAACAGGTTACATGAACCTCAAAAATTATGATCCAAGAATACAGGGTAAAGGAAAACGCAACCCAGCTACATTCAATAATGGTTAATTTGTGTCGTTACTTTTTGCTCCCAATGCAAAACCAAACCCGGTTCTCAAAGCAATTTTCAAGTGAAGCTGCCTGTCTCAGTGTTTGTCCTGGCAAAACTGCATTGTGATGTGTGGTTAAACATTTGTTTCATTAATCAGAGCAAGTTGCTCGTGAGTCTCATGCTATTAGGTCAGCCGTGAGTGCAGCGAACAATGGCTCATTACTTTCCACTCCAATTACGGCGCTTTTGTGACTGAAACAGTCCATTCACAATCTGCTTCACTGTTAGACTGAAGCTGTCGTGACAGCCATGGGTCACGCTAAACCGTCACTGTGCAAATCTGGAACACACTGAATCTTGCAAAATATCATTTGAGCAATAGCAGCCAGGTCCTGACCGGACTATTGCATACAGGGTTGTTAACTAAAACCATAAAATGTTGCTTGAAATAAACTTAACTGCTGTTTACTTTGTAATTATAGCCTATATCATATTTGAGTGTATACAAGTGGCTGTGACAAATTTTGGCCTGTAACGTCACACTATGAAGCATCTGAACATGGTTGGTCGAATTGATCGAATGATGCTCCTACGTAAAGACAACACAGATTATAGGATTAACTTTGACCCAGTGGCAACATGTCTCCTGGCAGGTTCAAGTTGTGGAGAGGTTACTGCCGGTCATCTTCATAGGGCTGCACGATCATTCATAGCATTATATCAAACAGACACGGGGGGTTGTTCTCACAGACATTTTCAATACAGATGCAGATATCTCTGGCTTGCACTGAAGGGTCTTTTAAATAGACGTTTGCCTGTGTTCAAACTGCTCCAGAAGTAAAACAAACAGTCCATTCAGCCTTTTTCTCATGCACAACTCTGCAATTCAATGAGATCTCCATCTGAAGTGGGCGCTTGAAAACGCTAGAATAGTGAAATAGTTCAATAATCCTGGATAACAGATTAAGTTCAGTCTTCTCAGATATGACTCGAGTGTTGGCCATCCGCTCAGTGGATTAAGGCGGCGCAGCATCGACTCTTAAAGTCAAAATCTAATTAGCATCTAATCGGACTGGATTATGTGTAATGAAACTAAATTACATGTAAACAAATCAGTACCATGTGGTTATAGAACAAAAATTCAATTAATTGAATTGTTTGAACGCTAAACTGACAATTATGCATGATACCAATAATGCTTTGAAACAAAGGTCTGGGAAGGTATTAGAGAAGCTACTGTGCAGAAATATTATCAGAGAAAGAAAAACCCGTAACATCTCATAGACTGATTCCTTCAATGCACAAATTACTGAAAGTGTTCATTAGCACTGGATAGAAGTGATACAATTTGCAATAAAAAGCAATAAAATCTCCAATTACGAATATTGCAAGCAAACTGGGGATTGTTTACTTTAGAGAAAATGATTTAAATATACATGTCTTTAACTCTTTATGCAATTTTATTTAGTTTAGATTAGTTTTATGCTTTAAATAGTTCTTAAATAGTTTTAAATGATGTTTCTGAAAATCTGAAATCTGAAAATTCAGGAAATGTATTGTTTGTGTGTGTGTGGTGTGTGTGTGTGTGTGTGTGTGTGTGTGTGTGTGTGTGTGTGTGTGTGTGTGTGTGTGTGTGTGTGTGTGTGTGTGTTGTGTGTGTGTGTGTGTGTGTGTGTGTGTGTGTGTGTTTGCGCGCACACTGTAATGTTTTGTTTGAGTGAAAAATATCAGGAATATGGTATCAAACCAATTCAGTATCAAACCAACACTGTAAAAAAGTAGCTGCCTTAAATTTTTAAGTGCAATTAACTTGGATGTTTAAGTCATTTCAACTTAAATTGCAATAAACTGACTTTACATTTTTTTTAAAAATCTTGTATAACTTATTTAAAAACGTTAAATATTGCTCAAATTATTTTGATGAGTTAAAGTAATGTAAAAACATATGTTGTTATAACTTATTAATTATACATATTTTACAGTGAATAATAATTGAGCATTTGCATTAGACAATAAGAAACAAAGAAACAATCAGTTTTTGATCAAGTGTGTATTTCATTCAATTTGACACAAATGCAGGCCTCAGTTATACAGTCTACCAACATTAATGACATTCTGCAACATTCAAAAACAATTCACAATGTGCATTTTATATCAAAAGGTCTTACAAAAAATGTCTTAAAAAGGGGAAAACTCTCAGTTGAGAATACAATGTAAAAATTCCCTTGTAATATTGTCAAGTTGTCAGGGTAACACTGAAACATCAATCAGTTTGACGTTATGCCTTTTCATATGTGCGGACAGCCTGCACGCCCTCAAAGGTCAAGGTCTGGAAACAGCAAAGACGAGGAGAGCACATTTAGGAACATTAAATATCCATGACAATGATTAAGAGGAACAAACTTTTGAATTACAATTCTAAACACAACACACACACACACACACACACACACACACACACACACACACACACAACACACACACACACACACAACCACACACACACACACACACACACACACAATTAATGCTGCTTACCATAATCATTTTGCCATCCTTGATTTCTCTGACAAACTTCGTCTCCTTGCTGTCCCACTTCTGAACGTGGACAAGATTGTCTCCTTCCAAGGTTACAGTGGACTGAAATGAGAAAAAGTTGTGGATGATATAAACAAAAAGTATAGCCTATCATATACAGTATGATCAAATTCATGCAGAGTAAACCCCAACCTTCTAAAAAAACCACACACCTTTACATGTCTGTCATCTGCTGTGGTTTCGTCAAACTCCTCTCCCAGTTTGAAAGAAATCTCAGTGTTTTTGAAGGTGCTCAGCGTCTTTACCACAACTTTATCATCCTCATGACTGATGACAATTGTGGGTTTGGTAACATTGCCTACTTGCCTAGTGGCAAAACCAACACCTGTGGAACAAAAGAACAAAATTATTTTTATTATATAAAATGTACAGAAAATATAATTCATTGCACATAAACACCAGGCTGCACTAAGGATGTTAAGATGTCTTTCTGAGAAATACAAATAAAATCTTATTTTTACTTACCCAGTGATTTCATGTATTCATCAAAGTTCTGGCTGTCAACCAGTTTCCAAGTTGCACAAAATGCATCAACCATTATGACAGTTTAAAAGAAGTGATCAAAAACACTCTGGTCCTCGTACAGTCACAAAGTTCACAGTCTCTTAAGTGTCTGCGGACTGCAAAGCCCAAACTAATTAATACTGTCAGGGAGGCGGGGCTTTAGGGGAAGTTTGTGCTGATTGGATGGATTTGTATCTACTCAAGCTGTGATTTGTTCAAATACATGGCGAGAAGTGACACTGTATTTTCAATAGACTAATCCAATAATGGGTCTGTGATTTTGCTTTTGAGAAAAGATTAAAATGTTAATAATTACTTTTTATCTAATTAATCTAGATTATCATCTTAATAGTGTCCGAAATGATAAGGAATAAAACAAAATGCATACAATGTAGTGCACAGTAGAATATAACGATAAATACTTTTAATGCAATTTCAGGTCAGTGAGAAATGCTTTTATGTTTGAATTATACATGATTTCAGAGCTGGGCATCTCTGAGGCACTTTTGTGAGAAAAATACATTATGGAGGCTTTCAGCACAAAGAAAATGACTGATAACTCTCAAACAGTGACTCTCAAGCATTTTGTAGCACATCACAGTGCACCAATATGTAGAATGGCAAGCTGAATTTACATATAAAACTATGGTCCGACTATCCATAAATGTTTTTTAGATAGTTACAATTGTATTTTAACGAGTCACAATTATAATCTAACTAGTCAGAATGTGATTTCTGCAATTATAGTAAGAAATCTGATTTGAGATATCTCAATACTCTATTTAATATATCTGTAATGACTGCATCTATTTCAGTTGACACGTCACACATACGGAAAGGTAATTAGAGATATCTCTTATTCACTTTCGACTAGTCATAATTATATTTTAAGATAGTGGAATTGTACTTGCTCCTAGTCGAATCTGCTGTTGTGTTATGTGGTTCTGAATTAACTCAGCTCCTCCCCCTCACCTGAGCCCCTCCCTGTCTGCCTGTCTTGTTGATTATGCTAAGTGCTAACTGCTAACAACAGTCTCTGCTTTTGTTGTCACTGAGAGAAAAACTACTGGATAAATGACTAAACGGATTCTTATTAAATAATATCTGGATGCATTCATATGGTAAAAGTTCTGCAGAATGCATGTAGCACTGTGATCAAAAGGAGAAATGACACTGTGAATGCCGATCACCTGTAGTGTAATATTCAATAAAGACAGAGAACAGCAAACTGGTTGTAGGGAGGCCAAACAGTTGGAGACTGGAGTTAAAAAAAAAAAAAGGAAATGTCCTGTATCAAAAAGTCGATGCATAATTCGAAAATGGTGTTTTATTGGAAGGTGCACACATATTTACAGTGCAGAGAAAACAAAAATAAATAAATAAAAACTCTCCAAAATGAAAACAAAACAGCAACAATATGCTAATTTGGCTAAACCAAATGGCCCAAGTTTGCAACACTGCCCAATTCACAATCAGAACTGAATGCATTCAGCCAGAAAGCCTATTTTTAGGCTAAAGCCCCACTATTAGGCATACCAACAGGAGCAAACTAAAAAGTTTGTAACAGTCAAATTAAATAATATAAACACCCAACACAACAAGACTTAAACGTCACACAACAACCATTAACAGAAAAAGACAAAACTTCATATTCTCCCTCTCTGATATCACACCAAAATGGAAGCTTCCACAGGAAGGGATGTGGCTGTTGCTTTAAAAAGCAGTTTGACCTATGGGTTTGGTTGTACAGAGTGTGGGAAGTGTGAAATTTGTGGAAAAATAAAAGTAATTATCACGTGAATTATTGTGTGTTCTGGCAGTTTTTTCTTTTAGAAAAAATAGTGACAACACTTTAAGAAAAGAAACTATAAAGAGTTGAATACTAGAACAAAACAGCAATATCAAACTTAAACACAAAAACTCCACCTCGTGTACACAGAAAATAATTTTCCGGCAATGCACAGTAAGTGGTATGTCTGTAAATCATACAGTCAACAGGTTAGGGTGTGACACTGCTCGTCGGATATTATTTATTAAACATTTTGAAAAGACAAGAGTGAAGAACAATGGAATTATGCACCAAAAATGTGAAATATAGACTTGTAGGCTAAAAAAAAAATCATGTGACGGACAGAATCAAGAACGTATATTAGCCTATGAGTAGCATTGTAAAAATCTTCAATACATACTGTCAGCAGCCAAGTCTTTTACTTAAAGCAGCTGAGGGTTGCTGGATGGTGCTTGTTAATGGACTGAGAATAACATCTGGTTGTTATTTACTGCAATGTCCACACACAAGTTAATATGCTTGCATTGTACCTGAAGGAAGGTTCCTATTCAGTAACCAATTACCCAAAGAGAGACCCCTAATGGACACACACTTACATAACAAGGTTTAAATAATGACAAATTGTCTCTTACATATATTATGACTAGTCATAATTATTACCACTAGTACAAGTACAGACAAGGGGATTCAATGCTAAAGCGGCATGCCATAGTAGCTAGAGACGTGTATGCACGACTGTAGAATAAGATCCTCTTCACACAAGAAATTGCACAGCACTAAATCTGTAATAAACTGCTATTCAGTCACAAAATGAATCACATGGAACATTTTGTTATTACATATTTTAACCACGTTGTTGACATTGGCGAGACTTTACTAGGAAAAATGTCTCCCTCCAGGGGTGACATGAGTCTCCGACAGCAGCTTTAAAATGTCAGGGCATGATTGTGTTGCTCTTTGATACAATTAAAATATTGTGTTTTATATTGACTAATTCCTCTTAGGATTGTCTGGAAAAGCTCCCCAGCAAGCTCTATAAAATTGTTCTATAGATAACGTTCTACTGTGATTGGATCATCCTGATCAGCGTAGAGAAATGAACGTATCAAGTGATCCTCTGTTACTTCATCTGCTTTCTGGGACCAGTGGGCACCTGAAAAAAGAATATGATAAATTAATTACCAGTAATAATAAATAAATTAAAATAAACCAAAATAAATTAAAATAACTAGAAAATTGGTAGATGTATTTTTTAAAACTCATCGTATCTGACCAATCCAGAGGACCCGTCCGTTTTTATTAATTTGTTTAGTGATAACTGCACTTCTTAAAGTCAACCTAGATGGCAGTCGTGTTACATTGGGCACATGCGGCAGTTGCAGATCACCGCAGCGTCTTTCGACTTCGAGTTCCAGGCAAGTAATTTAGAACATTTTCCACCAGTTCACACGACACAAATATTAAAACATCTTTATGTCGTACCCCCAGTGAGTGAAACACAAAATAAATTCGGAAGAATCTTCACACACGTCAACATGTCATGGCATGACAAATAGGATAGGCTAGCAAATGTCAAAATATAAAGCACCATCCAGCTAACATGGGCAGAACGTTTTGCTAACATTCCCATTAGGTTATGAAAACATATCTGAATGTTCTCTGAAGATTCTAAACGTCATCTTTTATGTTTTAAAAAACGTTTCTTGGTTATACGAAAGTTTAAGGAAACATTCCATTTAGCAAACATTATGAGAACGTTCTGAAACAAGTAGTAGTAGCCTAACATTTAAAGAACATTATAAAGACCAGAGAACTTTGAACGAACATTCTTTTAATGTTACTAGAAAACATTTTTGAGAGAACCTTGCCAGTTCCCTGTTACCTAGGTTAAAGGTGACCTATAGGCTAATTAAACTATTTTGATGCCAACTTAAATTTAATTGTGGTTAATTTCTTGCTTCATAAAACTTTTAACAAGGACTATATTTCAGTTTTCTTCCAGTCGAGTCATCTACACAATTTGCATCATGGCAATTCTGGACAACAGGGAGAAAAACTAAAACTGAGGTCAGTTATTTGTCATGTCATGAGCCCAAAACAATAATGTCATGAGTTTTTGTTACATAAAAGTGAGAAAACTATGCCAACTGTGAAGCTTATTGTGTTCTCTCCTTTAGCCATGCCCTTTGCCTTTGTTTTCCAATAATCCCAATGAGTCTCTTCAAAGTTCATACTTAGTACAGAAGACAAATTCATCCTCAAAAGTATCTCAAAAATCTTGGAGCGGCTTGAAATCCTGGAGGAAATCACATGATCCCACTTAATGTTGAGTTTAACTTGACTTAACTTTAGTCTGTGCCTAAAAAAAACTGTCACCACAAACCATAAGGCCTATAACCACTCCCTTGTTTATCCAAATGTATCGCCAAAGAAGAGGCCTGGTTGTAACCATGGAGCTTATGGGTTTAGTGCGAATATTTAGTGTAATTACAAACATGGATGTTCATGAAAGTACTAGGCCTACATTAAAACCCTGCACACTGAGAACAAAAAGTTTTGCCTATTTTTAGACAGCTTGTGGTCCTGTTATTTATGCAAGTATGATATCAAACATGTGCTATTCCATAAAGTCACACACAATTAGACACCGCAAATTTATACATGGTACATTATAACGCAATCAGTATAGCAGAACGTTCTGAACTAACAGAACTAGACCCTGCTGTTTTCAATTAAACTGGCAGGCTGAAAGGTATGTCCGGCCGCCTCAGATCTTACAGTCGGCCAAGCAAGAGTAAAAGATGAGCTTGGCTGCACTTACATTTTATATGTGTACTCTCTAGGTTTCTATTTTGAACCTAAAAATGGAATTTAAAACAAAAATAGGTTTTAAAGTTTGTCAGGACAACCTCAATGGAAAAATCTTGACATTTGAAGATTTAGGCCTTATGAGGTTTGAAAACATGAGATTTGTTTTGGTTTGAATGTTATATATTCTTGTGTAGTTGCATTACTGTTGCTAGGGTGTTCTGAGCTTTTGCTATGATGCTTTGGGTGGTGACTAGGGTGTTTCCGTGCTGTGTTTATATTCTCTTTGCAGTTGGCTAGGGTGGATGGTTGATAGACAGACAGACTGACAGACAGACAGACAGACAGACAGACAGACAGACAGACAGACAGACAGACAGACAGACAGATAGATAGACAGACAGACAGACAGACAGACAGACAGACAGACAGATAGATAGATAGATAGATAGATAGATAGATAGATAGATAGATAGATAGATAGATAGATAGATAGACAGACAGACAGACAGACAGACAGACAGACAGACACACAGACAGACAGACAGACAGAGAGAGACAGACGGACACAACATAAACAGAATTACTGATGACTAACAGTGATGTATTTATCAGTTTATATTGGGAAATAAACAATGTAGAACAACTACGGTTAGTTTAAAAACTTTTCAAACACTTTACTTTTGAGACATAATAGTGTAATCATGTTGGTCGCTGGTGGTTCATCCAGGCTATAAAACTTGAGGCAGAGTTATTAAACCTTCTTCAAAGTCTCATTTCATGACTGAAGAACATTCAGGTTATATTTGATCATCCAAATAGGGAATGTAAGAAATGCCAATAATTTTACCTTGTAGGTTTTTTTAATTCCTTTGAAAATCGGCAATATTTTTTACACACGATAGTAAACAGCAAATATTTCCTTGTGTGCTACATAACCACACCTGGTCATTGATGCACATAGCCCAGATTTAAGTTAACTAAAACCTTTTTTAGAGTAAAGTGCAAATACACAGTTCACAGTTTTTTTTGTTTTTGTTGCCTTTCTCTTCAGCCACATGTGTTTGGCAGACTTGAGTGAAAGCATGTGTTTTCATTTAGCTCTTCAAATACATAGGAAACTCTGAGAACAGAAGAAAAGGTGAATCTGATTAACTCCTTTTAATTGCAGACTCTTTTAAGGCTTTCATTTATCAATCAGAGGGAGTCAGTTTGCACTGGGGAATTATATGAATATGTTAACCGACATTGATGTCAACACTTTACAAAAAACACTGATAAGCAGTCAGGTGGCTTGCTGTTGATATTTACTGGCCCACAGCAAAAGACTATGTACAGTTACTGTAAAGATTCCAAAAAACAGTGCTCCATTTATACGTGCTGGCGAACTTCCCGTAATGGAAAAATGCTGTCGGAAAAAAAGAATAATGGAAAGAAGTTAAGATCCTCCTGCTGGAGTAGAATGAATGGTCTTAATTTATTCCAGTAGGGTTAAACTTGATAGATTTCCTTGTGCTCCAAAACAGACTTGATTTCATTTTTAATTTTTGATAAAAAGTGTTAGCTGTATCTAAATCGCATATGTGTACTTTTGGTTTTAGTTCTAGTCAAGAATAACCCTGGGTAACATACGATATTCTGAACCCCATCTAGAGTAATTTTATAATTTCTAATTATATTAAAAATAAAAATGTGTATTAATATAATCTATTTGAAGCTTCAAAAAATAAATTTGTCTATTGAGGTAAAGGCAAAATGGTGTTTAAAATGAGGGAAATGCTGACCAGTTACAGAGCAATTTCCATTACATATTTTAAGCTAAATGAATGTATCACATATGCATCATCTAGCCATATACTTATTGTATTAAATGTTTATTTTAGAGTAAACCTGTGAAATCACTGTATCTGATTTTCGCAATGACGCTCATAAATACAGTTCACTTTAAAAAAAAAACTGTTTGGCATGAGTTACAATAGCAAAAACGAATAAAATAAATATGCTGAACCATCATTCTTTGGATGTCAGTTACAGTGTCCTTTTCACAGTTTATTTAAATGTTCACCACTTGTGAAAGAAATTGTCTATGGGCCTGTGTTTAAGGCTTCTGCTAGATGTCAAGATCATCCGGCCTGGCCCGACTGCTCGCTCGACTACTGGGTCGAGGTTCAAGCTCTTTGAGCAGCAGAAGATCCTTCCCCAGAGTTACTTTCTCAGGATATGGAAAGCGCTGGGTGTGACCCAGCTGGTTCTGTTCTGTACTGTAGTTAGTCCAGTTCTGCTCATTAGCCTGCTTGTCGTAATTGTCAGAGGAGTTGGACTTGTCGCCCGTATCTAGGTTGAACCCCAGATTAGGGACTGGGGCCGAGCAGTCGTTGTAATAGCCGTAACTGGACAGGTTCCTAGGGCAGGGCTTGATATTACAAGCGCTGTCAAAGTTTTTCGCAGACTCTCTGATTTGGTCCTTCATCCTCTTGAGAATCACGTAAAAAAACTCAAAGACGTTGAGGGCCAGAGAGACTAGCGAAACGACCAGCATGAAGATGATAAAAACCGTCTTCTCAGTGGGACGAGAGAGAAAGCAGTCCACTTTATGCGGACAGGGGAACCTTTGACACGTGTAGACGGCTGACAGCTTGAATCCGTAAAGGTGCCACTGTATCAACAGGAAAACAACTTCAAATACAGACTTTAACACGATGCTCATTATATACGTGTAATATATCCCTCCTCTCATTTTGATCTTCCCGTGATCTTCCAAGCCGTAATTGAACTTCCTCGTTTCGATTTTCCGCAGGAGCACATCCACATCTCCGCCTTTGCTCTGGATGTCTCTTAGTTTCTCTTCCTTTTTATTTAATTTCTCCTCCTTGTGCATGAGGAACACGATGTGGCTGAGGTACAGGAGAGTCGGCATGGACACAAATATGATCTGCAGCACCCAGAAGCGCACGTGGGATATGGGGAACGACTTGTCGTAGCACACGTTCTCGCAGCCGGGCTGCAGCGTGTTGCACTTGAACGCCGACTGCTCGTCTCCCCAGGCGGACTCCACCGCCGTCCCCAACACCAGGATCCGGAAGATGAAGAGGACGGAGAGCCAGATTTTGCCTCCTGCCGTGGAGTACGCCTGGACCTTGTCAAGAAGTTTCCCCAGTGCACTCCAGTCACCCATGATGAAAGATGTTCTGGATTGAGCAGCAGATGACCAACCTTCAAGCTGAAAAGGAGAGTAAATTCAATGAGTGTTATAAACACAGATGAACCCTGGTGTTATACACATCCGAGTGGTCTCCTCGCTCCCCATATCACTGCCAAATACAATAACACAAGTCCTTGGCTCATCTTCAGAAATGTTCATGGGTCAATCTCCACTCTGAATGAAAGTTCTGGGGTTTTCTGTCTTTTCAGCAGCTAACCTAAAAACCAAAACTGCTTTTTTAACTATATAAAAAAAAAAACAAAGGAAATAGGCCTAGGCTAAAACACATACTAAAGGACAACATATAAAATATATATATATATATAAAAAAGATTCACATAATCACAAAAATAGTCTTTTCTGGAATGCAAACTACTCAGGATTAACAATTTTATCACATTTTAGCAGAGATTGAAATTACTTAAAAATAAAACTATAGGCTATTTCGAAAAACAAAGATCCAGGGCTACCAAACGAACTAGCCTAAATTACGCCATAAAAAATTAAATAGGCATTAAAACAACAACAGACACATAGACAGACCTAATCCGTTAGGTTATAATGTACAAAAAATACCGAGTTTTTATCATGCAGTTATAAATTTAAACGTATATCCAATCCATCCATGTGGTACGAAGCGTATTTCTTACCAGGAAAGTCGTTTAAAAAAAAACTTCTTGACAGTTACGATCTGTAAAACATTTCAATTAACGTTATAGATTTCCCAATTATTAATAAGTAGTTTCGATATCAAATTAAGTTCTCCTACTGTGAATGTTCCCTCATGCCATCCGTCGGAAGGACTGAGTCCGAGAAAAGTTAAACGTCAGTGCTGACTCAAACTTCTGGACTTCCAGAACTTCTCCATCTCCGTTATATTTTTGGGAGGAAATGGTCTGGAACACGAGTGTTGTGAAGGTGGGAATTATCGCCATCTGCTGTAGAATAAGTAACACGCCACAGAAGTAAACGGGCTTCAAAACATAGACATAATATAATACATAGACGCCCTATTGGCCGCTGGAGCGCACGTCAACGGCGCCGCCATATTGGGGATGGCAACTTTCCCATACCTCTCATACTGGGAATGAGAAAAATGCCTGTTTTGTGCGCTGCTTGGGGCTGTACAAATCGCCACACAATTGAAAAAAGCTTTCGAGGAATTATCTTTCACAGGCAAGACTGAACGTTTGTTTTTGGTTGTATTTGGTCATTATTTAATTAGTAATAGTAACGTTCAGAGGATAAATTAAAAAATACTACTGTTATTGTGTCACGAAATGTAGTTTTAATAGTTTTTCAGTCGACAATGTAGTTGTTTAAAGCTTAAATATGTGGTTTGTTTATAAAGATAGCGCCTATTTAAAAATTTGATCTGACGGTTTCGGAGTTGTACGACGCGATCACCGGGCGCTCGGCGCTCATTAAGCCCGCAGAGGACAGCCTTACCTCGGCCAGAGCGTCTGAAGTGTGCCGCCGGCTCGGATGTCTCTAGTCTAGTGATTAAACATGAGATATTATTCGTCTTGTGGATATCTAACGGGCGATCTTTGGTCTCATTAATCTATAAATGGTTCCCTGGTAAATCGTTTTGGCTGAGGGCAAAGTGAAGTTTCATAACTTTATATTTAGGCTTTTTTAACGCTGTATCCTGCTGTATGTTTGACTGAAGCTACTTCTGTTATAATGGCTATTACTGATCAATAAAACTGAAATTTAACAAAAAGAGTTAAATATTAAATATAAGTCACTATTTAACTTATTTTTTATTGTGTATATTCTGTAATTGATATTTCTTATTCTATTGCTATTATTATAGTATTATTAATAAACCATATGCTATTATCAATATTTTTGTGATTGTATTATTGTATGATATTATATAATTATACTATTCATTACTATTTTATTTGCTGTATACTATTTGTTTATGTTATTGACTAAACTATTTACTATTACTCCTCACAAATGTTAGTTGTACCATAACATATGTATTAGCATGGATCCATCAGTTATCTTTGTTATTGCTCAAATCTGGTCAATCACAGAAAATGCTTTTTCCACAATAAGAAAACTTAAATTATATCTCAGTATGGGGGTCTTCATCATTCTTATCCAAGAATAAAAAGCCAGATACATGACAAGTCTGAGCTTTGACCATTCTTTATTAAAACAAATATTTTACAAGTGTAACTATTGAGATTTTAAATAACTAGAGATGGAACTTTTTGTACACCACATACAAACCACTGAAATCGGTTGATAAATATAAAAACAGTTTTTGTTTTTATCCAGAAAAAAACGCAGCTCACCCTTGATTACAGTGCAGTCTTGCCCTCCGCAAAATGGCGGACCCGTTGACGTATCGCAGCAACGTTCCAAAGCGGCCAATAGGGCGTCTATGTATTATATTATGTCTATGCTTCAAAATGTAACGGCATGTTACTGTTCATCTGTTGTTACCATGACAACGACAGGTATGAAAGCGAGGCTGTGAGGGATAGACATTAGGGCTGTTCGATTCCGGATTTTTTGGAATCGATTCCGATTCCGATTCCTGTTTCTGGAATCGAAAAGAATCGATTCCAAGAATCGATTCCACACTGTTATTTTCGATTCTTTTTTTTTTTAAATACCAACACCGTGTCAAACATTGTCACGTCTTTTACCGTGCCACGGTGCCACACAGCGAGAAACTTTGTACACCTGGCGTGACAAGCGAGACGTATTGCGTGCTGTTCTGTCATAAATAAAAAGAGGCATTTACTTCGGGGATTTGTCACGCGTGCTTCCTGCGTCAGGTGTAGACAGACACAGTGTAGACTATGAATATGTTCACCATATAGCTACATGGTAGATTCTATTTATATACATAGGCCTACCTACACACACGTACACACGAGAGAAACCGAAGTGTCCGAGCATTAGAAATTAATTGGTACATGGTAATATATAATTACTATTTAAGAGGCACGGAAGTTCGATTTATGGACAACAATAATCAGTAGGCTACAAATGTCTTATTTAATAAATATAAATAATTCGAACACATAAACATTCAAATGGTGGATTAAATAAGATTGGATTTATGTAGTAAGATTTTATAACTAATCACTGCACCACAACCAGGTTTTACAGTTCTTAAGCATAAAAAAACAATGACTCTGAATTTTATTCACTGACATCGGGATGTTGTCAGTGCAAGTCGGTATCACGAGAGCTGTGGAGATCATTCTGCAATTAACCAGGGCAGTGTTGGGAAAGTTCATTTTCTACATGAACTAGTTCAAAGTTCAGTTCACAAATTTTTAAATAAACTAGTTCAGTTCATAGTTCATATAGCCTACTTAAAAAAAAATGAACTATAGTTCATAGTTCTTTTTTTCCATATGTTGCTGCGAGCAATTATTATTGCCACAGCCCATATACAACCACAGAGCAATTATTTTATCGACTGGCAAAGTTTGCACAGAAATGTAAGATTTTTCCCATCCTCACCGACCTTGTCATAAAACTCGTTTAAATGCGACGCCTCCTCGCTCGCTGCTTTGTCGACGACATGCTGCTTTTTGTTTTGATGACGCATGCGGCGGTGCGCGACACTGGTGGCTGATGTTGCCAGATTGGGTGTTTTTTTCGCTACATATTAAGGCCTGTTTACGGTGTGTTTTAGCTGGGTTTTCGCCTGGAAGGCTCTAGAAATCTGGCACCCTATTGAACAAAGTTAAACAGAGCGCGCGTTCACAGACACCAGAATGAACGCGTTAACGTTCATCAGGCAGTAATTCAGTAAGTTCAGTTCACAGCACTGTTTGGTGGTTTGTAAAAGGCTGTGAACTAGCTGGCCTAATCATTTATTTAGTCTGAACTTTATTGCTTTACAGGTTACGTCTGAAGTGATTGTGTTGACAAATTAAACCGGCTACAGGCCGCGGTTTTTGTTAAAAAAAAAAAAATCTTAGAGAGGAGTCGATTCCTCTTAATGGAATCGATTCCAACCTTTGGAATCGATTCTCAATTCCCAACGCCTCGGAATCGAGGAATCGATTCTTTTTGGAATCGATTCCCAGCCCTAATAGACATGCTCCTAGATCACTTTTAGTTTCCACAGCTCGTCTTGTATAGTTTTTTGCCCACTGAAATTTCTTAGAAATATATTTTTTGCAGTGTTTCGTCAGCAGAACAATCCAAAAACACATTAAATAACAGTACCACTGAAGAGATGTAACGTTAACTCTTTCATTCCCGTTAAAAATCAAAGATGGCTCTGCTGTGAATAAGGTCCATTTGAAAGAATGAAGTCAGATTTCAATGGCTTTGGTCAAGGTCAGTTCTTCAGTCAGGCTACTTCATATTTAAGAGTTGTTGTCTTATTTATTTTTTTGTAAATTAAGTTGATTAGGCAAATTAATGAAAGCATTCAGATTAACAAGCTCAATTGATGTAACATAACTATATTTAATCTACAGGGCATTGTGTAGAACAATGTGTAGAACACATTTAAAAAAGAATACATTTTACTATATATCAAATGTTAATTATATTTCCATTTAAAAAAAAGTGCTTTCTATCTTTTTTTTTATTCAGTGAGCAGTGAGATTAATGTAAAGACAATAGACAAATTTTGTTTAACTTTGTTTATTCTAGAACAAATCACAACACGTCTCTTAAAATGTTTACATATATCAATTTATGTTAAGATATATTGTGTAATATGATTAAGCATATTCTACATAGCTATTTCCCAGATCATACTCTTTATATTTTGCAGGACTTTAATGAACAAACTGATTTGGTCATTGAAAATGCTTGGTTTGTTTGGGGAACCAAGAATTGTTTTTCTCTCGCAACTAAACATTCAAGATCAGGAGGTTCATTTCCTCGGGGTCATGGAGGACCTCAGAGGAAGCTCTCCCTCAACCCAGCAGTTTGGATTGGCCAACATTCTTTTCCATATTTGAACTTCTTCATTCAGTGAATCCATCCAATCAACTTTCTTGCCATAGCTCTTCCCTGCAAATGAATAGAGACACAGTTTTACGAAATGGCTTCAAGAAACCTTCCGTCAGCTTTTAAATCAGGATTTTAGTGTAGTTAAAGTGCAAAATACAGGTGGAGTGAATGAAAGTGTTGTTACTGTACCTGTTCCAAGACTGAGGCGCAGACCTCCGAGAAACTGATTAGAGAGTTTGTTGTGATCCCAAACGGTCAATTCGCAGCAGGCCTCACTGACTTCCCCAGCTTTGAACCCGTCATACACCATGGCATGGTTGTACACAGGCTCCTGGCTCTTTTTTACAACACGAGTCTTCTGGCGGCTTTTCTTTCTGGTGTCCGGTAAAATGTAGCTATATATATATAAAAAAAAAGAGGTGAATCTCACTGGTAAAGTAAAATTTTCAGGCCTCAAAAATATTTTGTTGCAATGTAATCTCAAAATAACTCATTACAGTAAAGAATTTTTTTTTCTCTCGATTCTGGGGTAAAATATGACCGGGACATGTCTTCCTCTGATTTAGTGGTTTATGGAAATAACATTTCTTTTTTGTTTTAAGTACTACAATAGTTATGTTAAACCTTTAAAAATTCAACTGTATTAAAACTTTTGATTTGACCATGTGTAAAATGAGGTTGTGAAAATGTGTCCTCTAAACCAAACAGAATGAATGAAATGGGTCATCTGTGTTATTTCCTTTCTCTCATGTCATTTTAATAGATGAAAACAAAACAAAAACACGACACTTCAAACATGACAAAGAGGAAGCGTGAGAGGGAGGGAGAGAATTAGAGATGGAACAATGGCTTTAGCTGCTTTGAAAGTCAGGTCCGTAACAGATGACAGGCACACCCTCACCACTTAACAAAAGAATCCACTCCCTGAGGCTTAAGGCCACGTAGTTCTTTTGCCTCCCGCAGCCAGACATGAATCTCCCCAGTGCTGCTCTTCGACCCACCTGAAATCAAATTATGTGTTTTAGAGCAAATACAGTTCGTTAGTCATGAGCAATATTTCTCAAATTAGATGTACAGAATTAAATGAAAAAAAGAAGCAACATCAATATTTGAAACTGTACCGGTAGACTCCTGAGGAACATATTTTAGTGAAACTGACAAAAATCCACTAGACTCTTGCGATTCTTGATTTTCTCCAGTCTATAATAATAATAAAAAAAGTAATATTCTGTTATACAAGAGGACTAGGTTGAACTGAGACATCACTTTATATGATGTTCCTAAACTCTCAATGTTCTTTAGCTTTCCTAATCACACAAATATCTGTAGAAGGTGTACCTTCTGTAGGTTGTACCAGGTGAGGGCTTCATGTCCCCAGTCCCAGGTCTTAAGACTAATCTCAACCTGTCCCAGGAACACATTTCGGCCCCTGGAGTCATTGTGCCACACCGACAGATTCAGAGTCTTTTCCGGAAGCTCTTCGCGCTTCACTTTGTACTGATTAGAGATTTACAGTACAGATTACAGTATAACAGTAAAGGTTATATCAAATAAACATAATATTTCTATCATTTTAGTGTCACAGAGAAACATACTCTCAGAGATTCCACATAAACTGGATTCACGGTCCGTTTCTTAATAGAAGTTTTCCTTTTGCTGCGGCGAGACTTATCTGGATAGAGGTAAGTCTTCACATAACTGTAAAGGAAAGTTTGTTATTCACGACAGAGAGATTCAATGTATTTCATTAGTATACGTTTTCTTTTAGATTCATAACTCACGGGTCCGTGCGTTGTTTACGAGTATTAGCAATAGCCAGATCCTGACACTGTTCAATCATAATGATCAGCTCTCCAACAGGGCTGTACATCACTGCAAACTCCACAGAGCCCTGCACCTCAACATTCCCAAAATCCCCTGCATCGCTGTACACGCTCAGCAAACTACTGGTGCGCTTATATGAGGGGGGAAAAATAGCAGGGATAAGTCTCTGGAAGACTATGATTTTTATTTTTGCACTTTCAATGCCTTCTACTTGGAGAGGAAAGTGAATGATGACAGGAAAGGGTGGGAGAGAGACGGGAACATGGGATTGGGAAATGACACGAACCTGCACCCCACTGGAGCACAACGGCCCTTGTATCATAAGCATGTGCGCCAGACAGCAAAACACCATTCAATGACATTATGGGCTATTTAAATGTGTTTCAAAAGTTTTTCAGATGTTTAATATGCATAAACATCTATTAATTTCGTCTATAACTTATAACAAGCGTCTATAACAAGCAATGGTAAATTGGCCTTTGACCAATGTTAAAAACAGAAAGTAGAAATGAAAATCGTCCAGCTTACATCAGTAAGAGACAATGCGCTAGCTGAATAGCCTTTTCTGCTAGAGAGATCTGACCCATAGCTGGACAGTGAAGTATCATCATCATCGTCATCTGAATCGACTCCTTCATCCTGCAACATAGAGGACAATATACACAAAAACAGCAAAGCAGAACATAAGGTTACTTTTTATAGTCAAGCAACTTATTCTGATCAACACTGCAGAGGATGATGAAATGGTATTTCAAGTGCTGCAACAGTACGAATTATATTTGTAGGACGGACTGTAGCTCACCTTCCAAGCATCTGCAGTGTAGGAAGCAGTTTTACATGTGGAATCCTCAAGTAAAGCCTCTAGAACGGACACCCCATGTTTATTTCCTAAATAAATCGAAGAATATAGCAGTAAAGCAAAACTCTACAGGGAGAAGTCTAACAGGTTAAACCTGAGCTTAGGTGAACATACAATACTGGGTGACTTTCTCAAATATCAGCCCTTAAGGGCACTTTAGAAATCAGACACGCCACTGTATTGACATGGTGACTAAGCCTCTAGTATTAGATATCATAACCAGGCATTTACCTTTCAACTCTGTTGGATTTGGAGACTCAGATGGTATAATGACTATTGTGGGAACTGTATTATCTCCAATCTCCTGCTTTGGCTCCTGTGCGGTGATCTTCTGCAGGACAGGCGGTCTTGCCCTTTGAGCTCTTGCGAGGACACTTAGTAGAATATCGGCACTGTCCTCCTCATCTTTTAATTCTGAAGAACCTTGACCCAGTCCAGCATCATCTTCACTTGTAGATTTAGCTGGTTGAATTGGTTCAACGGATGATTTGTCGATATGTTCAAAGTCAACATGCAATCCAGCATCTTTAATGTGCACTAATTTCCCATCATCTGTCATTGAAAGATACTCTTGGCTTAATTTTCTTATGTGGGTGTCTTTTGGTAAGTTCTGATCATTTGATAACTTTATTTTTTCTTTATCTTCATGGGCATCAAGAAGTCTTTGCACGGTTTTATTACTTTGTTTCGCTTCAAAATCTTTATTTACACTAACATCAGCTGTTTTATTCTGCAACAACGCCTCCTTTTTATTAGACGTTTTCTTCTTTGCCATCTCGACTGGGCCGTCATCGCCAGAATCAGTGGACGCATCTTTTCCCTGCAGAGTGTTAGAGGGAAATTCATGAGAACTCATTTCAATATCCCATTTTAATGACGGACTTTGCGATACTTCTTCAGCAGAGGAATGTTTATTGATCTGATCCTTACAAGCTACACTCTCAACTATTCGTGCCGCATCTGTCTCTGCACGTAAACCAGTGCTTACATTTTTTCCTCCACTTCCCTTCCTGTCTGAACTTGCTTCATCATTAAGAAAATCACTAGAGACCATCCTTCTCTTATCATGCTCATTAGTCGAGTCTGAAGGACTTTCAGACTCTCTAAATATAAATTCAGCTGAACACTGCTGATCTCTGCCTTTGTTATCTTGGAAAGCATTAGAAGACTCATTGGCCATCTCTGCACCTTCATGACCATCACTTGTGAAAACTAAGGAAGTCTGTGGTTGATTCTGAAACTTGGTCGATGAACATCTTTCTAAGAAAACATCTTGGCTAAAGTCTGAGTCTAGAGATTCAATTTGAAATGATGTCTGATCCATGAAATTTAAAGACGGACTTGATGTGTCCTGCTTCTCTTGGGTCTCTGTGTTCTTAACATGTGATTTTACCTCTTTTAGTTCAGGTCCAACACTATTGCTTTCATCATGCACAGGCTTCACTGCGTTCGGTTCGAGGGAAATCTTCACCCAGTTCTCCTCAAACGACTGATCTTTCTGTAGTGCTGGAGGGAGTGAAACTTTTCGCCTTGGCTCTTGATTTGTTGCATGTTTTGCAGGGCCTCTTTCGGGTTTAGTGTCTTGAACTGCTCTTAAGAAGGGAAAACGGTTGTTATTCGGTCATCAGAGAGCTGTTTGGGTTGTGCTCCTGTTGGATTGCGTTTTGGGTCATTGCCATTGAGGACATGATTGCCATCAATCGACACTCTTGGAGCAGATGAAGCCTCTGCAAATACAAACTCCAAAACAACAAATCACCAAGTTTCAATCTGGGTTTTTTTCAATTCAGTAATACTTTACATTTATTTTCTATGACATATTATTCAATGAAATTGAGTTAAATTGATGATTACATTTAATTAACATCCATTAAATTGATCAAAAGTGACAGTAAAGACCTTTACATTGTTATAAAATATTTATATTTCTAATATATAGTAAACACTGTACTTTTTAACCTTTTCCAAGAAAATATTAAGTAGCACAACCGTTTTAATAATAAGAAAAGCAACAAATCAGCATATTAGAATGATTTCTGAAGGATCATGTGACACTGAAGACTGGAGTAATAATGCTGAAAATTAATATTTGCCATAAGAGGAATTAATACATTTCAAAATATATTAATATAGAAAACAGTTAGTTTAAATTGTTATAATATTTTAATCTTAACAACCCCACATTTTTAACAGTAGTGTAATTTCCTACTAAGCACTGAAATTCTGTATTTACTCAGTTAATCATTCATATATATATATGTTTTATCACGTAATTCAAACTCACCATCATCCGTAAAGTCATCATCAGTATATTGATGATAAGTCTGTGAATAAATAGAAACAAAATAAAAAATATATATTTTTAAATATTTAATTGAATTTAACTTTGCTGAATATTTACAGAAAAGCTAAATATGATATACAGTATGTGACAAACCTCTTTACTAAGGGCTGGATGAATTAATCTAGGGTCAGCAAATGGACTGCAGTGGAAAGAAAAAATGTAGCATAATATTATTTTTTATGCAGTATTCAGACATAACGATAATATAAGGCATTGTCTGTCCTGGTTTAATCTACATATTGAACATCTATATATTGAAAATCCCCCCAAAATACATTTTGATGACATTTTCTGTGAAAATAAAGGCCATTACTTTGGAGGTGTGCTGTGCTCCTCCTTTTCTTGTTCTTTGTTCTCTACTATGTCATTCAGGAAAGGGTTGGCTTTATGGGCTAAGTTTAAAAAAGAAAGAGTATACAGTAATCAGTTCTGACATACTCAAAACTTCTTGAATCTAGAAGCAAAGTAGTTCATATTCACTTAACAGTGAAATGTAGTTTTATGGTTACAGCAATGAAGAGCAATACAGAGCATAATCAGGGCACAGTATGTTGACTCAAAATGACTGTCCAGAAAGTTTGAAATATCCAGACAGGTGTGGTGTGTGTACTCAAAGATAACATTCTTTTTAACAGCATCAGCTCAATAAGGAAGGCATGAACTCCTACATACCTGCTGTCTTCTTCCATCTCATGGAGGTCCGTACCACTGCTGTGACATCCGTCTGCAGCCCATATCGCTTGACCCTGAGCTCTTCAAACCACTCACCTGTTAATGTCTTCAGCTTTTGAAGGTCAGGAACTGACTGCCTCAGTGTCCTGGTATGACAGAAAAAACACAGAAAAGGATTCTGTATACTTTGGCCAAACAGTGGAATGTGTGTAAAAATCTTTATAACTTATATATTGCAAAATAAAAAATATATGAGTTATTTAGAATAAAAATATGATTTGTTATTTAGAATAAGCTTTGGTTCAGTTAGGGTTCACTAGCATACTTAGTGCTGTATTCGATACAATATTTCACACTAATTTGCTGGACAGACACCGCATTAAACAGGTTTAAATCTTATCCCTCAGAATGTTCCAAATTTGTCCACCTGGTACTAATAGATCTGAGACTGTGCAATTACAACTGGGTGTACCTCAGGGGTCAGTGTTGGGTCCTACTCGTTTTAGTATCCAGGGTTCGAAATGAGGGGGGTCTGGGGGGTCCTGGACCCTCCATAAGTCATTAAGGACCCCCCATAAGAATTTATTTTTGGATTTTGGGGGGTCCCCGACAAATATATTTTAACATTAAAAATGATTGTGAAAATTATAGGTCTTTAGTGACACTTTATATTTATACCAGTAATTATTTAATTACAGCGCGAGGCAGCTATAGGGCAGCTATTAGCCGAGTGAGTTGTTGTTGTGGTGCTCCCGCTAATGTACGGACGGTAACAAAGTTGCGCTGTTGGGGCTCGCGCAGTTAGCCTATACCATATTCATTTGTAGTTAAGAAACAATATATAGGCTACACACGACCAAAGTGCTGTTTTCCTGAATGCCATCACGATTGAAACCGAGATATTGATTTCATAACAGTTCAATAAACAAATAGTTAAAATAATTAAAATTAAGTTACTTACATTTTTAGACGCAATGGCTGTTTTTGTTCTGTTTCAGCAGCGAAAATCGTTCCAAACAACAGAACCACAGCGCATCTCAGAGCAACACTCATGATTCATTACTGAATAATTCAGCGTTTTGAACTATTCGCTCGAGTCAAAGATTCAATTACCCATTATTAAAACTCCTCATTCTGAATAAATCAGCCGTTTGAACGATCGTTTAAATGAATGACTCAATGACTCGCTCATTCAAGACGGTCGCCTGCCACCTCCTACTGGCGGTTTAGTTTCAAAGCATCATTCTTTTCAACATTCCTTAATTGTATATTCAAAAAATATTTAAAACAATCTCAGAATCTCATTTAATACGGTTATAATTTTTCAATGTAAATTATTTAATTTGTTTGGTAACAGCCGCTAGGCTGTCTTATTATTTTAATTGAATGTAGCCTATTAATACAATGTAAGAATTTGAAATTAAATTTAGAGCATACACTAAATAAAATTAGGGGGAAAGTGCCCTTTTTAAAGATACAAAAAATTATTCAGATAAGAGTGTTTACAAAAATGAAACATTGACTATTTAAGTTTAAATGGAGTAAAGCGTCTGTTTAGGCTATAAAGGAAATTTAATTTTGCCAAAAGAAGAACTTTTATTTTAAATAAATGTTGCTTTAAAAAATCTGCCTTCTTCAGTGTGATATGTTACCATATTATCATGCTTGATTGAATATTTGTAATGTGATGATCAGATGCAGATATCTAAATCAAAGAATATGAGTGGTTGGCGGATGGATTATTATTTATTTTTAACAACAGATTCGAGTGACTCAAAGTGCACCAGATTAATGAATTTATCTTTAAAATGTACAAAATTTTCTCCGGGGGGCCATGCCCCCGGACCCCCCTAGTGTTACGATTTTGCCACCTGACATCGAAGAAAACCCTGACATTGATCCATATAATTTTGCGTACAGTGTAGCAAGATAGTCTTCAGAATTGTTTTAATTACATACATTTTAGGGGACCCCCCAAGAGTCAGAAGTCATTTCGAACCCTGTTAGTATCTATATTTTTTCTGTGCTGACGATGACACCCAGATTTATTTTAACACTCAGCCTGATTTCACCTCTGCCTCTTCAACTCTCTCTGCTTGTATGTTGAAAATAAAGGCCTGAATGAAACATAACTTTCTTAAATTAAATTGTTTGAAAGCTAAAATGTTGTTAATCGGCACTCCAAATTTTTTTTAAATGTCTTAAATTTAAACTTACCGTGGACAATAGCCTAATCTCCTCTTCAGTCATTCACGTCTTGACTTATTATCTTAACGCTGAGACATTACCCCTGTGCTTCATCAACTACACTGGCTCCCAGGTCAAGCATGCATCGTTTTTTTTTTTTATTATTAAATGATTTTAACTGAAAAAGCAGTACATGGTTTGGCTACAGTTTACATTTTGTGAGTTGGTTAAACCATTTATACCTTCTTGTTATCTCCATTCTCTTGGTTCTCTATCTCTTTATCTTTGTAAACTCAAAACCATGGGAGGGAGGGCGTTTTTACTTGCATTGCTCCAAAGTTATGGAACTTGATTAAGAAATTCTCCTTATTTTGATTGTTTTAAGAAACAACTTCTTAAAAAACTTCTCTTCATCTTTTTTGTAGTTTTTAATCTGTAATTATTGTGATTATTTTTATATCATACTATGTATTATTTGTTATTTTGCATTTTATAACATGTTGTAACGCACTGAGTATGAGAAAGTAGCATTACAAATAAAATATATTATTATTACTATTATTATTATACTTAAGCAAGCACACTTTTTTCAGAGACCCACTGTCGATGTTATTTTCACAAAATATGGGTTAACCGGTGCTCACTTTTTGTTTATCATAACAACAAGTTGCAGTATGACAGCAAAATATTTACAATTTCAATGTCCCACCATGCCACGGCCTACTGACATCAAACTTAGCAATCTTTAAAGAAAGTATTTGAACTGTAATTTTGTCTTAATTACCAACATTTTTAGATATATAAAAATGCCAACATTCAAATACACAAATTGTTTACAATTATTTTATAAATTTTATAAAAATAAACAAATTTAAAAATTAGAAAAAAGATTAACCCGTGACTTCCTAAAAACTGTTATGGGGTAGGCTAAAACAGGAAAATACATCATCATTGTTTGGGTTTCTAAATAGTAGCCTACTGAAGAAAAAAAAACAATCTTCACTCAGAGATTGCTATTATTTCACAAACAACAAAGAAACGGCAACACATTGCATTAAACATAGAAAATCAAAATAAATTAAAAAACAAAAACAATAGTATTTTTTGTAAACAAACTCTAATGATCTTTGTTTTATTTACAACTTAGGAAAATCATATTTTTCATCATATTTTGTAGGCTACAATAAGGCAACCAAAATGTCTTGCAGTGTAGATCAATCAAACAACCACTTCCTACCTGACTCGTCCACTCTCCAGTCGCTTTAAATCTTCATCTCTCAGAAGCACTTGTCGGATGGCTGCCTCTTCCTCAGCAGACAGAAAGCTCAAGTCAATCAATTCCGATGCACTTTTTGATGGTTTCATCCTGTTCAATAAAAACAAAGGCTTTCAAGCAACCGAGCACTTCCCCCAAGGTAAGCTAGCTGCAAACCACCGCGTTTTCCTCAAATCAGAAATCTGTCAACCCACTTTCAATCCTTATGAAATCGTGCCTGCACAGGTAAACAGCTTCCGCGTGCTTGAGGAAGAGAGTTACTGTGTCACAGTCATTCACATTCACACGGTGTTAATAAAAAAAGGCACGGTGTGACGTCATATGTCAACATTTAGTTTGAGAATAGAGTTAATGTTTCCCTACCTGTGTCCTTCAGGAGTAACCTCCCTGAACCAAAACAAATGCAGAAGTGAATATGTATGTATGTATTTATTTATTTATTACATTTTAATATTCAATAAAAATAGGCTCTATGGTTTTGTTATTGTTATGCGATCCACATATGGTAAATATAGACCTATTATAATCTTATGATTCTGAGCTCCACTAAAAAAAAAAAAAACATGACACATAACACAAACTGTCAGATAATCGATTAACGGCTAAATATATTTTTAAAAATTGGCATGAACCATTATAATGAATCAAAATCAAAATACCTTTATGTTCCTTTTTCCTCATCCAGACCTTAAATTATTAAGCAATATGAAGTCATGTTTGTGTTGTAAGACACACCTAATTCAAGTTCCAACGTGCTTTTCTCAGTAAAATTATATTTAAAATGACAGACAGGCCTAATAAGAGGAAGTAGATTGAAGCCTTTCGACGTCAAGTAAGATGGTGAGATTATATCATCTTTCTTCTGATGATAATGTTTCTGGTTTCCTGTTTGGTTCAGGAGACTGTGTGAGTTTGCACGGGGGAGATGATAGACAAATTAATAAATGCTTTGCTAGTTTGAATGGTATTTTGAAAAGACAACCAAGAGTTTTAGAGCTTAAAATGTATCTAGGATCGGTGGTGCATTTGCAGTTGACTTTGGTGTGTTGCTGAAAGCACAATGTTGACCCACACCACACCTTTTAGATAAATCTTTTCCTGGTCATTACACAGCTAATGAAAGCTCAGAAGCCCGGAAATATCCCTTACTTTTTACTTATTGAAATGGGTTGGGTGGTGTATCATCAGTAAAAAAAATATCCCTCAAACTCAACCAGTAGGTGGCAGTAATTACTCAACAAAAGCACTTATGGACTCTTGTTTCTTGAGGTTTCATTGATAAATCAAATGCTGTCTGCAGTAACCAACGAACCAACGGGGACATTTTTTTGTAGACGCCATGAGGAAAACAGCTTATAAATCATACTAAGTGATGTTTTTAGAAAATGTAAAAATGCAGAAAGTTTTCTGTGATGGGTATTAAGGGATATAGTATACCATTTGTACAGTATAAAAATCATTATGTCTATTTAAAGTCCCCATATAACATGATGAAACCCCAATGTGTTTGAGCATACAGCGATAGATCAAATGCATAATAAATCACATCATTATAAAATAACAACAACTATTTTAATAAAATAAAATCAATTATATTAAAGAGAATATATTCAATAATAGCCTTTACATTAAAATATAATGCAACAGATGCTGGATAAAATAATATTATTGCCTATATGCACACACAACTAAACAAATGAATTTAATAAAATTATACAAATTAAAAAAGATATAACCAAGAGAATATACTTCATAAACATTATACCAGAGTGTTATCATATATTATATTATATAGAATATATGAACAAATTTAATTAAATTATAAAAATGTTTTTTTTAAATACAATAAAGAGAATATACTCCATATACACTATACAAGAGTATTATAGTATATGATATCAATTACATTATATAAAATGTGTGTATGTATACATACAATAGATATGTATAGATAAAATGCATAATAAATCACATCATTAAAAAGTATAACAACTAATTATTTTAATGAAATTAAATACAAATTATAATCATGAACTTAGTATTCAATACAATATAATGTAATGTAATATGATAGATGGATATTGTATAATATTAACATTGCATATGAATAGCTACATACAATTAATTATATAAAATAAAGAAATTATTATATTATATTATGTATACACACAACTAACCTTGCTAAAATGAGCAAATTAACACTAACTACAGTTGTTGGTATGCCTTAGTTCGTGCGATTATTTGTTTTGTAGATAATTCATAGGCCTTTTTGTATTTATGTCACGTATCTGCAGCAGAAAAGCAGCGTGTGTGTGTGTGTGTGTGTGTGTGTGAGGAAACCGTACTGCTCTGACGTCATTTACAACTCTCTCTCCTCGCTCTGCCTCAGCGTGTTCGTGTATGTGATGATGATGATGATGATGATGATGATGCTCGAATGTTACATTGTAGCGCTCAGTTCAATGTCATGTGTTTCCCTCCATTGAAAGCTGGCTGGATGATGTAGACCAATGATAACCGCGTCTGTCATGAATCGCTCATTTCAGACCCTAAGAACATTGATTGTGTAGTTACTAGCTAGTGCGTCAGGTGAACAGTAGCCTACTTTCACCTGCAAACGGTGGTCGACACGTATAGAGAGACGGAAACAGGATGATGGGTTTACATGAATTCATATGGATGACAGGTATACTGATGGCGCAGGATCAGGATTTTTGATCGTGACAGTGGGTGAAGATGGCGACTGGGACGGGCTGGCAGCCGCCGTACAGTATCAATCCTCCCGCTGCTGCTTCTGGATCAGGCATCAGTCCATCCTCCTCATCCAGCCATTTACTCTACGAATCTGCACTGACCATGGACTACTCTCAAGATCTGCACCTGAAGATGAGTAAAAAAATAGCACAACTCACTAAGGTTGGTATGATCGCGTTGCTCATATTTTAGGGAAATCGTCTGAATTTGGATTGCAGTGTCTCAACTTTAACATGAATAGCCTGCACTGTATTCTGCATGATGTTTAATCCTTATCCCCCATAGAGATGATGCCCTACATATTGCAATTTTTAACCGCAGTGTTTCCCCCCCCTGAAAAAATCTGTTTATAATCCCAGACAAGATTTGCAAGCTCCATTTAATCTATGATTAATTTCTACAAAAACAACGTGTTTTACATAATGAGTCTTTAATGCTGAGATAATCAGTCTAGTTTATTAACATCCACGTTTACCAATACTGCACGTGCCTTATTCATTTTTACTTCTGATTTCATTTCATTCTTCATGCCCAACATGAGAGCATGCAATATTTGCTTTAAATTCAAGACATTGCGTGTTTTCCAAAATTTCCATTCACTGTTTTTGTTTTGGTGATGTATGCGTGAAAACAACAAAATTAACCTCTTATTTTCCCTTTCAGATGATTTTCATTTATTCTTTCGATGTAAACAAAATCCAGTAGGCATGCAGATACAAGATTTTACCACAAAGTAGGCATGCATTTCACAGAAATGTGACTCTTCATTCTAGTAATGTTGTTTGTGTTTGGGTTCTTTTTGAACACAGCAAAAACATATACAGTTTACTATGCTATACTCTTTACACTAATAAGAAAAGGTTAGCATGTGAAAATTGCATTTATTTATGAGACCCCATAGAAGTTATGAAGTTGAAATTGCATGTGTTTATATCATACGTTTCTCTTAATTCATGCAGTAGCCTACAAACATGATAGTTAAGTGCTGTGTGTTTGATTTGATTTGAGGTGTGTTTTCGAGCTATTAAAATGTCCTCAGGTTTTGTTTTGTTTTTCAGACTCGAGTCAGACCATTTTAAATGCACATGATCTAATCCATGTGGTATTTTAAGAAAACTAAATCAATAGCTTTGTTTAGGAAAATCTAGTTGCATTGCATGTATTTTAAACTGACAGGGAATGTATTAATACACTAATTCGACTAGGTAGGGCTACTTTGCATTACCACAGTGTTGCAGAATAGGGAGTCCTACAGTATGTTAATAACATGGATGCGACAGAAAGGAATCAATTAAAGATGAAAAGGAGAACAGCGAGCGAGCGAGCAGCAAGTGAAGACGGCTTGCTTTGATGTGCAACTCTTTAAGCACATGGAGAGTCATGATTATGAAATGCTTGGCTGGAAAAACTGTTGGCAACCAAAAGGACTCTTGTTTATTAAATTAAGAGTTTGGTCTAAATCAGAAAGAGTTTTATAGAAATACAAGGAATGTGATTTGGTTTACAGGAGCTCTGAGGACTCTGAACATATATTATGCATGCAAGAAGGTACATAACAAAAACCTATAGTCTAAAAAATAAAAATTTAAATATTTGTACAGGAATTATTCACCTTAAAGGTGGGGTATGTGATTTTCTTTTTTGACCATTTTTCCAAAATTACTTGAAATCCTATTCCTAACCTACTTACTGGCTGTAAATTAGAAGCACTGAAATGAAAATTAGGCAATTTAATCATCTGTGGAACGGGCAGGACTCGAAAAACTCCAGCCAATCATTTTCAAGACCGTCTAGAATCATTTGACAGAAAATGCGTCACTCAAACGGTTGTACCATACCCCCCTCCCCCAACCCCCTCGCGCGCGTGTCCCGTTCGTGCGCATACTCAAAGCTCGTGACCCAGTCACAGGAAGTGCAAGTCGCCCCGGTAAAGAGAGAGAGTGAGAGAGAGAGAGAGAGAGAGAGAGAGAGAGAGAGAGAGAGAGAGCATCTTTTGCAGTTTTCGCTCGTGCTTGATTGCGCGTCCATGTTTTTCGAATGGGTGGAGTCAGGGCCAGCGTTGGAGAAGAGAAGGTAGGACCTTATGAGTTGTATATTTTCAAAATCTGCCGGCCGTTTTGCAAATCACATACCCCACCTTTAAGTCAGTTTAGTGTTGATTCAGTTCAGTTCATCAATTATGAAATGAGTTCAATTCAGATATACACAGCTGTACCGAAGACAGTAGTATTTGAATAGTTATTCAGCTCAAGTCAGTTTAATTTTGATTCAATTCATTTCAGCAGTAGTGTCAATGTTGCAAAATTCCTCAATTATGAAACAAACTTGATTCAGCTATAACCCTTAAATTCATGAATGTTTTGCCAATCATATATTTGCAAAACATATCTAACATGGCTGGATCTCTACCTGTCGCGATAATATAAAACTCTCCTGATAAACTCTCCTGATATTAGAGTAACAATTACAGAGGAATAAAATTCTCATATTTTGTTACCTTTTGGAACTTGGAAGAGTTCAGTCTGAGCAGATGTTTTATACCATCATCACTGTCTCCGTCAGAGCTCATTTCAATACATTCAGCATCTGGCTCATATTCGCCATCTCAAACATATTCTCAAAACTATAATTTTCAATCAGTATTTTGATCGCTGAAAGCTTTTTCACCAGATCCAACATCAAGTGACAGTGACACTATATATGATTGCGTTCAACACTTGCTCTGCAGTAAATCACTGAGCCATTTCAGTTTTTGCTGATGATATTTCCTATCCTTTTGTTTTCTGCCTGCAGTAACTATGAGTGAAACATCACTTCATTGTGTATCAGACATTGCCAGTCATCAAAGAATCAATTATTGTTGTGCAGATAATGTAAAATTGTGCAGGCATTCTTTTATAATTGCATTATATCGCGAGTTCGAAGAGAACTCAGCAGCCATATCACCCTGTAGCCCAAGACTGGTTGCCCACTAAAGCTAAGCAGGGCTGAGCCTGGTTAGTACCTGGATGGGAGACCTTCTGAGAAAACCAGGTTGCTGGAAGAGGTGTTAGTGAGGCCAGCAGGGGGTGCTATCCCTGTGGTCTGTGTGGGTCCTAACACCCCAGTATAGTGATGGGGACACTATACTGTCAAAATAGCACCGTCCTTCGGATGAGACGTTAAACCGAGGCCCTGACTCTCTGTGGTCACAAAAAATCCCAGGATGTCTTTCGAAAGAGTAGGGGTGTAACCCCGGCATCCCGGCCAAATTTGCCCCTTGGCCTCTGTCCATCACGGCCTCCTAATAATCCCTATATACTGATTGGCTTTATCACTGTCTCCTCTCCACCAGTAAGCTGGTGTGTGGTGGGCGTTCTGGCGCAATATGGCTGCCGTCGCATCATCCAAGTGAATGCTGCACATTGGTGGTGGTTGAGGAGATTCCCCCCCTTCTATGTAAAGCGCTTTGAGTGTCCAGAAAAGCGCTATATAAATGTAATGAATTATTATTAATTTTTTTTTCTTGTTTGCAATGAATTTATTGAGGAATACTTAGAAGGTTGATGTCTAACTTGAACTAAATGAATGTGGAGGAGGGTAGTGAATGACGTCCCGTGTGACTAAAGACTTGAGGTATGCATTTAAGGTTTAAAGCAGCTCAAAAGACGATAGAGTAATCATACAGCTCAATTCGGTACCAAAACTTCACCCAAAAATTACAATTCTTTCATTATTTACTCACCCTCATGTTGTTCCAAACCTGTATTTTGATGAAAGTTTCAACACTTTTTGTCCACACAAAGGAAGATTAGTGGGGTCCAAAACAACACTGGACCCCATGTACTTTTATTGTATGGACAAAAAACACCCAAATATCTTCTTTTGTGTTCCAAAAACACAAAATAATGAGTTTGAAACACAAAAAAACACAGAGTTTAATAATGTCTCATAGGTGGAATATTCCATTTAAAATGAACTCAAATTTCTTACTGAAGCTGCTTTTTTCAGCAAACATGAAGAGCGATCACATAATCACAGATTTTAAGGGTACAGCTAATGACAGATTTTTAGAGGGACTGAGATGAAAGACAGAGTCTGTCCAGAAATGGCTATGGATTTTCTGCAGCTGTATAAAAACTGATTCTTCATCCACCCATGTTTCTCATAGGTCATTTACGCTCTCAACACGAAAAACGACGAGCATGAAGATGCCATTCAGTCTCTGAAAGAGGCCCATGATGAGGAGGTGCAGCACATCCTGACGGAGACTCGGGAGAAGATCTTTCACTACAAGAGCAAGATCGGGGACGAGGCCGACCTGAAACGGCGCCTACAGTCCCTGGAGGAATCCGTGGAGCTGCACGAACACATGAAGCGTCAAGCGCTGGCAGAGTTCGAGATGTACCGTCAGCGCATGGAAGACACGCAGCTTTGCACGGAGGCCCAGCACACGCAGCGCGTGGTCTCCATGTCCCGTGAAGTGGAGGAGATGCGGCACGAGTTCGAAGAGAAGCTGCGCTCCTTCAGTCAGGTGCAAGCCCAGTTTGACCAGGAAAAACGGCGGGCATTGGAGGAGCTCAAGTCAGTTCACCGACAAGAAGTCCAGGAGCTTCTGGAGAGCCAGGAGAACCAGAGTGCATCCTCAAGCCTAGAACAGGAGAAACTGGCCGACCTGCACCGTACAGAGCTGGAGTCGCTCATGGAGCGTGTGGAGGAGCTCATGCAGGACAAGGTCCGAATGGTGGAGGAGTACGAGGCCAAGCTCAGCAAGGCTCAAGGGTTCTACGAACGCGAGCTGGAGGCCATGAGGAGAACGCAGCAGCTCACTACAGAGAACCTGCTGGCCTGGAGGAGGACGGAGGTGGAACTGAGGAAGGAGTTTCAGGCGCAGGAGGCGGCGCTTCAGAGGACCCTGTGTAAACTCCGGGCCGAACTACACAGAGCTCAGGATGAGGCGCGAGAGAGCAGGGACAAGACCAACAGACTGCAGGCATCTCTTAACAATGCAGAAGTCACAATTAAGGTAATGATTTGAGCACTTTCAGTAAATGGAGATTCATTGAAGGGTGCTTCTTCAAGGGTGCAATGTCAACTTCTATGGTGTTATTAAAACTGTTAGAATGTTTTTTTTTTTTTTTATTAAAGTCATATTAAAATAGTCTTGGAAATGTCTTACAGTGTATTCATGGTTTAATGTGATTAGATTTTATTGTAGATTTTATTGTTTTACCCTTTTTCCAAACCCAAAATTTAAATCTGTTAAATCATAAATATGACATTTTTAAAAACTATAATCTAAACAAGAAATGAAATAAAGAATTCAATGTACACCATTCATAAACCATTCAATGCTGTATTTAGTTGGTCAAAAATACAGTAAAAACAATAATATTCAACAATGACAAATAAATGCAGTCAATAACAAACCATAATAAAAATATTACAATTATAATTCTTCTTAATATTTTTTTGGAAACCGTGATGCTTTTTTTTTTTGGATATTTTTTTTACTGTACCTTTTGATTAATGTAATGCATCCTTGCTGAATAAAATTATTAATTTATTTTTTGTTCAAAATCTTACTGACCCCAAAGTTTTGGCAAATGGTAGTATATTTTTTAATTTACATTATTTTCACATACCATAATTGTGAGCCTAATAAAATTGTATCAAAAGTCTACCAAGAAGAAAAAATGACGAGATAAAAATCAGACATAGTAGAGTAATGTAATGCATGAGCTAAAGCCAATTAAGATATTGTGCATTATTTCCCAAATGTAACTTTACAAAAGTGTGAAAATAATATTTAGTTGTGTTTATTTGGGATATATAAAATTCTAGCGATGAAATTAGCCTTATCATGACAAAAGACTGTATTCCAAAATGTTTAAATTTGCATTACACAATGCTATTAAATACAATGCATAATTTGAGATGTGGTGGAAATTAAATAGTTGTGTAAATATTCGTCATGGTTCAAAAACAAAATGACAGAATTCTCCCATGATGCATATGCATTTATGTTCTGTACATTGTTCTTGGCCAAATTACATAAATCATAAATGTTTAAAGGGCCAAAAGTGGCAATACTCTTTAAAATGTATTGTGTGCTTATTTTAAAATGAAAAGAAACAACATTGAGATGTTCTATAAAAAATAATAATGCATCTCAAAAAAGTAATTTGAGTTTATTTTTCTTTGACAGGAGTTACACAAGCAGCTGGAAGAGGCCATCCAGGATGGAGAGATTTGGGTGATGCAGCTGAAAGATACAGAATATGAGCTGGATGGAAGCAGAGATCGAGTTCAGCAGCAGGCCAATGAAATCCTTCACAAAGCCAGTGAGAATAATCTCATGACCAAATTACATTTTTCTCCAGCATATGACTGTGAATCACTCAAACTGCAATGTGAGGTTGTTTTTTTAGAGAGGTTACAGTTTTGTGATAGCTTGTCAGGGATTGATTTTGCTGTGAATTTTCACTTGAATGCTCCTCAGTTTTTCTATTCGCGATTGACTCCTTCATATTCACAAATAATATGTCATAAGGAAGAATGAATCTAACAAAACACCTCATGTATTTCATTAACAGGTCATATAGGGTCTCTTCAAGCAACCCAAATGAGCCACGAGGCCACTATCAGGGACCTTGGCTCCGAGCAGAACCGCCTGAAGGAGAAGATCCTACAGCTGGAGGAGGAGAGAGAGAGGCTTCAGAAACAGATTCAAACTCTGGAAGAACAACAGCATCAGAAGATCCTCAGTCTGGAGAAGGCAAGTCTTTCTTCACCTTTACCATTTTCTGTATAATGGCAGAAGGGAGACAGGACTGAAAAGCTATTTGGAAGCAATTACTTGTAGAAATGTTGCAGTAATTACATACACTACTGTTAAAAAATTTGGGGTTGGTAAGATTTGATTTTGAAAGAAACTAATGCTTTAATTCTGCAAGGATGCATTCAAATGATCAAACGTGACATTAAATGAATTTATCATATTACAAAAGATTTATATTTCAAATAAATGCTGATCTTTTCTACTTTCTATTCGTCAAAGAATCCTGAAAAAAATTAATCCGTTTCCTCAAAAATATTTAGCAGCACAACTGTTTTCATCATTGATAATAATAAGAAATGCTTCTTAAAGGGATACTCCACTTTTTTGGAAATAGGCTCATTTTACAACTCCCCCAGAGTTAAACAGTTGAGTTTCACCGTTTTCGAATCCATTCAGCCGATTTTCTGATATTTAAAAGAATATCAGTAACCAGACAGTTTCTGGTCTCATTGACTTCCATAGTAGGAAAAAAAATATATTATGGGAGTCAATGAGACCAGAAACTGTCTGATTACTGATATTCTTCTAAATATCAGAAAATCGGCTGAATGGATTCGAAAATGGTAAAACTCAACTGTTTAACCATGGGGGAGTTGTAAAATAAGCCTATTTCCAAAAAAAGTGGAGTATCCCTTTAAACTCAAAATCAGCATATTAGAATGATTTCTGAAAGATCATGACACTGAAGACTGCTAAAAATACAGCTTTGCATCAAAGGAGTAAATTACATTTACATGTATATACTTAGTAGACGCTTTTATATACAAAAGACTTACAAAATTACATTTTAAAATTGTTTATAATGTTAAAGTTGTTTTGAATTATAATAACATTTTACAATATTATTTTACTGTACTTTTGAATAAATAAATAAATGCTGCCGTTGTGGAGTTGTAAGAGACTTAAAAAAAGAAGCCCTTAGACTTTTGTATGCTAATGTCTTAATGTAGGCTACATTGATGCAATATGACACATTCCGTCCATTAATAAATTTTTGCTTGATCAAGATTTTACGATTTTTACATTTAGTCTCCCCTAATCTTGAGATCTATATAAGCATACAAACCAAATATCATGTATACAAACTGTTGCTGCATTTTAAAGTCAGTCACTGCCAACTGGAAACAATTATCAGGTATTCAAATCAAGATATCGAGTTGACAAAGTGTAAATGAAGCTGTGCTGTTTTGGCAGACGCTTCGGGAGGAAAAGCAGAGCTATGAGATAGAGCTGGCACAAATCAGGGACAAATACGAGGAGGAAACGGCCTGTCTGAAAGACAGCCAGGCAGAATCCTTGGAAGAACTCAAGGAGAAACACCGAGTCCAGCAGGAAAGTGCTCGCAATGCCGCTGAGAGAGAGAAGAACCAGTTGCTCAGTGTAAGAACATATATATTTTATATTGTTTATATGAATTCAGATCTATTCTGAGCTTAAGTTTTTGCTTTATTAGCAGTTTCGTTCCAGATATTCCCTCCCTTATGTTCTCTTTTGCTTTTTGTTATTCTCTGTTATGTTTAATAAAAAATAAACTGCAATGTCTTAATGCAAAACAAATTAAAAATATGAATATCCAGTCCTATTAAACAAGACTGGTGGATTATCACTGTTCCCAAACCATCTATTGAAACCCTGAGAGGAATGCCAAATTACATTTTCTGCTGCTCGTTGAGTGATGTTGATTATGCAAACAGCCGTTTCTCATTGCAATGATGACAATGAGACAGTGATATTTTCCCCACTGTTTTTGTGATGCTCCATAGAAATAGCTCTCAATCATGACACGTATTGAGACTAATCTTCTTGTCATTTCATGACAATCACGGCAATATATTTTTTGAAAATCAAAAATCTGTGCTCATCAAAGCTCTTTTACAGCTCCTGTGTAATTAAATTGAAAAAGACTCCATCTGTCTTCGGCAGATTGTCCTCCTGTCTGGATTCACCTCTCATTTCAGTGCTCTGCTATGGCTTTTCTAATGTTTTCTTTTCATTTTTACTCTCCCAGGAGATGAGACAACAGTTTGAGATCCGGCGTCTGTCATTGGAAGAGCAGAGAAACCACCTGCAACAGCAACTGGAGACCATACGAGAGGAACTCACTACCAAGCTCAACATGGCCAACCAAGAGGTTTATATTAACAATGCTTTATATTTTTTGTTTAGATTAACTTTTCTGCTTCATCTCATCTCATGGACTTAGGTTATTTTCCATGGACCATGGTTATTTTCACTAAGCTCGTGAAAATGCTTGGTTTTAAGGGGTATCTACTACTTCGCCTTAGCCCTACCCCTCGTTCAAAATGAGAATTGGGATAGCCCTTACTCTCACGGGAACGTACAAAACTAAGGGGAAGGGGTAAGACAGAGAATTGGGATTCACCCTTAGATTTTTTTTTTGTCTGGTCCAAACTGGTTTATATGTTTGATCAGCTTCATTTCTAGCTGGTGGGCCTTGTTTTGAATTTTAAGTCAGTGTTATTATAGTTAACAACAACAATAATGTGTTGCTTGAAATATAATACAATTTAAATGAAATAAAATAAATGATAAAAAACTTAAACCTATTTTATTTATATAATATATATATATATATATATATATATATATATATATATATATATATATATATATATATATATATATATATATATATATATATATAATATATATATATATATTATGTTTTATCCCAAGTAGCTGCTTAATAATTATTATTATATTTTACACCGATATTGATATCATGTGCTTACAATATCAATCTAATATTACAAATTATAATTATCTATTATATTATATTATATTATATTATATTATATTATATTATATTATAATATAATAATATATAATATATATTATTTAGGGCTTCACATTAACTTTTTTGCTCACCAGCCACATTTTTGACATCGATGTCATATTTCTAATATTATACCATACCATACCAACTTTATTTGTTAAGCACTTTACAACAACCAAAGTTGACCAAAGTGCTGTACAGAAAAGATAAGCATTTGTACAATTAATAACCATACAATAAAACATTCAAACTAACAAATAAAATAAGATAAATGGAGTCGACATCTTACTAAGTGTCAAAGGCCAAAGAGTAAAGATGGGTTTTAAGAAGTGTTTTAAAAACAGATAAAGAAGAAGCCTGCTTAACGTGGAAAGGCAGATCATTCCAAAGTTTAGGGGCAGACACAGCAAAGGCACGGTCCCCTCTGAGCTTACGCTTAGTTTTAGGCACAATCAGGAGCAGCTGATCATCTGACCTGAGAGTGCGGACGGGTTTATAATAGTGTAGAACCTCAGAGAGGTATGGCGGGGCAAGACCATTTAATGCTTTATAAGCAAATAACAGAATTTTAAAATGGATCCTAAATTGAATAGGCAACCAGTGTAGTGAAGCTAAAATAGGGGAAATGTGCTCATGTTTACGCGTGCCCGTTAAAAGACGTGCTGCTGCATTTTGTATCATCTGGAGACGGGTGATGGAGGACCCACTAACCCCCACATATAGTGAATTACAATAGTCCAGCCGTGTAGTTACAAAGGCGTGGATTGCAGTTTCAAAGTGTTGTCTTGACAGAATAGGCTTTATTTTGGCCAACTGCCTCAAATGAAAGAAGCTTGATTTGACAACAGCTTTAATTTGACTGTCAAATTTAAGCTCAGGGTCCACTTTAACTCCTAGGTTTGTAATGCTAGGTTTAATATAGGGATCCAGGGAGCCCAGATCTGCAGGCGGGGTCCCAGTGGTGCCTCCAAAAACCATCACTTCTGTTTTGTTATCATTAAAATTTAAAAAGTTCAGAGCCATCCAGGCCTTTATGTCGTCGAGGCAATTGAGTAATTGTCCAACAGAGTTATCATTTATCTTTTTAACCCCTTACCTGTCGCCCCCCTTTTTGACAATCGAGTGCAAAATGACATACCCATAATAAAATGGTTGTTGCTAATGAGTCCTTCTGGCTACACACAAAACCAAGGTATCATTTAAAAGCTGACACTTGACAGTTTACTATGAAATACTAAGAATTGCTCTAGCAATTACTAATAGAAAGATAAAGAAGCTCAAAAACAATGGAAAAAAATATATTTTTGTATAATAAATTTTTATGAAAAAGAAAATTGCTTAAGGCAAATATGTACGGGCCTGGAAACACAAGCAATCTAAAGCCATAGTTCTTAACAATGTAGGTTTCAAATTTGAAGTTCTTACAAGCAAAAATGATTTTTTTACAAGCATTTATTTCAGCGCATGTCTAGGCACCTATCCAAAAAGGCCACTTGGAGACTCCAAAGGGCCACTTGGTAACCAACTTTTACCATGATCTATAACATGTTTTTTTGATCCTTTCAATATATTTTCTTATTATAATATGACAAAGCATAACTTGTATACTGTCTCTGGTGTATTGTTTACATCCTAATAGTTTATAAAAATGCATTTATGTGCATTTTTGGAAAGGCTCCAAAAGGACCATAAAGTGACACTTGGCACTTGCTTATAAAAAGTATATATAACAAAGTCTTTGTTTACTACCAATAATTTAATGGTTGTTTAAAGAATGACAGATTATTTAGCACAAAAAAAAAACGTTTTATTAATTTATACATCTGTATATAGTTACAAACTATAGTTTCTTAGTTATTAGCAATCAACACAGTGATAACATTTCTCAAAAAAAATGAATACATAAATAAACAAATGTACTACTTACAAAGTATTGCACAGTTTGGCAGTGCTGTTCTGTTGATGGTTTGTCAATTAGCCGGTAGTTAGTTCACCCGGCGGTGTCCAGCACACATAGAGGAGAGTTTTACCACAGGTTTGTCAAGCCCACTCGTCCACCCGATACATATACTCTCACAGTCCCTATTGCGAAATTGCTATCATTCTTTGGACTAAATATGAAGTCACACTAGGAGGTTGTTTTGTGCATGATAATTAGGGAGGTAGCAGAAAGCTGCATCACAGTTGTGACACTTCAGAGGAGAATTCCGGTGGCACACCTTACATTTGCGTCTACCTGCCCTGCTGCCGTTGGGGATGTGCACAGGACTGTGACACCCACAAAAAGTATGAGAAGGAGGGTCAAAAACCTTACTTTTGGTGGGATGTCCTGCCAGCTCGTCTCTTTCTTCCGTTCTTTCCTCTTGAACTTCTGGAGGCAGCTGAAGATGTTGCAGCCACACATGGATGCTTTACATGTTGTCCAGAGCCCTCTGGTTCCCAGTCATCATCTGAAGTTGTCTCACTGTTAAATTACACAAAAAGTATTAGAAATACACTTAACATAACTGATTATCTTACACATGAATACATGCATATTAATGCCTTTTCATATCAGAAATTCAAACAATCATTCACATACAGCAATCTTCCTCTACACCCACTCTATTGTTGCCCTGACTGCTAATTTGCACTACCAGCTTTGAAAATAAAATCTGTAAGGATGATTCACATACAGAAAATTCACCTCCATAGCCACTCTATTGTTGCCCATTAACACTACCAGCTTAAAGATTTTATATTCAAAGAATCATTCACATAGAGCAATCTACATCCATAGCCCCTCTATTGTTGCCCTGTTTGCACATTTACACTAACAGTTTACAGATTTTATATTCAAACGATCATTCACATACAACAATCTACATTCATAGCCCCTCTATTGTTGCCCTGATTGCACATTTACACTAACAGCTTACAGATTTTATATTCAAATGATCATTCACATAGGCTACAACAATCTGAGTCCATACCCTGCATATTTACACTACCAGCTAATAATGAAGACTGTGATCAGACAATAATAATGCCCTAAAATGCTATTTTTTCTCTCTCACTAAACATTACTTTACTTGCTTCACATTATTTGCTTACCACACAGTGCTGGGCTGCCTCTTTCCTCTTGAACTTCTGGAGGCAGCTGGAGATGTAGCAGACACACGGAGGCTGCACGGACGCATGTTGTCCAGAGGCCTCTGGTACCCTAGCTATCATCCTCTGAAGTTTCGTCACTGTTGAATTACACAAAAGTGATTAGAAACACGCCTAACACAACTAGTTACCTTACACACATATAATTACATTTTCTTCTATGAATTTTTTTTGTTTGAACTTCGTCTTGCGTTCTACATACAAAATAATAGCCTATAGCTAACGTTACAAAGTAATGTTGTACATGGTTTCTTCTAATTCAGCGCTTGAATAACAATTTCACTGCATTTCAATGTACTTATAAGCCGCAATAGTGCAGAAAATCAAAAACAGAAAGCAATGTAACACAAACTCACTAAAATGTTTAGACACTTACCGATCTAAAACTGGATCGCGACCTTCCAAACACATATCCTCTTCTCCGGAGTCGACGCTGGATACAGCCCTCTCTTCTGAATATTACACGGTTTCTTCATAACTGATTCGCGAAGTTATTCCAATGCAGCAGCAGGAGAAAATAACTTCCGTCCCCGACGTGAACGCATTGAAGCAGGCGAATGCAAACAGAGCGACTGCATCAGAGTGAGCGAGAGAGCAGGTGACCTATGGGATGATTATAGTATCAAAATGATTAACACGTGCAAGCACACTTATCAATGAACTTGATACATGTTGCAGAAATGTTTTATCCATGCCTTTCAACTTGCATGTGCAAAATTCAAAATTGAATGAATGTGAAGCAATTTGTACAAATAGAGACATTTTTGTGAATACAAATGTTTTCCTTTGTATTAGTGAATCATAATTTGCACATGCAACACAGAAGATGTGCATGTGTGGATCAGGTGACGCGCGTGCATTCATTGACGTCTTTTGTTTGCAGATCTCATTTGATTCATTTGGATTTTGAGACTTTCTTTTCGCGGTTTTTAAGCATTTCACAACCCACACACAAACAACTACAAATGAATAGGCCTGGTGCTAATTATTAATGTGTGCACAACTACCCATCTATTTGACAAATTCACAAATGTGCGTCACTACATTTAAACTAATACAATACAACTTGTGTGTGCAAAATCCAAAATCACATGAATGTGCAGCATTTTGTACAAATAGAGACATAGTTGTTAATACAAAATCTTGATTTTGTATTAATGTAGGCCAGAATTTGTGCATGCAACAAGTACGATGTGCATTTGTGGATCAGGTGACACGCGTGCATTCATTGACTCGTTTCTGAGTCGATCCTATTTGATTCATTTGGATTTTGAGACTTTCATTTCGCGGGTTTCGCCTTGCACGATCCACACACAGCTGTCTGAGAAAACCTGCTACCACTAGATGGCAGTATTCTGCTAAAACAGACAACGGCAGCATAATCAAGCGCTCTTCCGCATTTAAGACGCTTAATGAGAGTGATATTGAAGCACCAAATTTAGTACACAATAATATAGGCCTACCCTATTAATAAAGCATACTTTGTAGAGGCAAACATTACATCAGATTATGAACAGCACCCATAGAAAACCATTATAAAACGCTTCACGTGCAATCGCGCGTTGCATGTTCAGGAAGGTGTATTGGTTACCGAGTTTAATATCACCGTCTTACTGCATTGACGTTAAGCTTTTTCTTTATAATATGCTCTATGGGAGGAAAACTATATAGCCTACAGACAAGAGACTACATGAACGTACGGCGTTTCAAGTTAATAAAAGTTTCCTTCATGTTAAAAAAAGGTGAAATTTCGCAGTTGCGTTCATATTATATGCTTATTTTTATCTGACTACACATTGTATACATAGTATACAAGCTTTGAAATTTGAAAATGTCTGTTTTTAAATATTAAAGACGATTTTCGCAGTAGGCCTACATTTGTTTTCCCTTGACCCTTAAGCCACTGTTATAGGCTATAGTCTTACTATATAGCACGATGAGTTTTAACAATATGCAACCATTGTATATCGACATGAAATATTAATTGAAAATCAACTGGCGTAGCGGGCCTGTAGCTGCATATTTCTACATGAGAACGCTAACCACAGCTCATGATGCACAAGGGAACGTCTGCCAATTCCACTAACTGCGTTAAAACCACTGATCTATATAATGTCATTCTAGATAGATCAGTGGTTAAAACGTATAATTTGTTTTAATTCAAATTACTTTTAAAATTTAATAACAGACATTTTCAAATTCCAAAGCTCGTAGAAGGTTTCTGTAAGACTGACTTACAAGTACAATTTGGACAATATTTCCCTTCATGTAGCCTGTATTCTGCAGAAAAATACTGTAATTCACCAAAAGGGTTTTTTTCATGTTCAAAATGGTTGTAGTATGTTGCTAGTGACTAGACTGGCTTACTACAGGTGAAATTGTCCCAATACCTCCCTTCATATAGCCTATTTACAGTAAACAATTATTATTTTATATAGAAATTACTGTAATTAACCACACGGGTTTTTGGTGACTTACTACAGGTGAATAATGTAAAATTTCACCTGATTTATCACTACGGACTACAACCTTTGGAACATGAATAGAAAAACAATTTACAGTAATTTAAAAAATTGTAGGCTAAGTCAGTCTGCCCACTAGACTTCCAAGCAAGGTTATAATATAATGTTTATATTATAATATAATGTAATGTATGTATATGTATAATATAATAAGATGTTCATTTGAATGAATGACTGGACGTTTATATTTTTTTGACTGTGAGTGGAATTTGCAGAGGGTCCCTTTATAAAATGTGGCGAATGTCAAACCTAAAACTTACTTCACTGCGCTCTCGGACCGGTTGCTCTCCCATTAAACGCAACTGCAGAATTTCATGTTAAGCCTTTTCTTTTTAACAGGCTCGGGAAGGAAAATTGTATTAACTTGAAACGCTGTGCGTTGCGTTCATGTAGTCTCTTGTCTGTAGGCTATATAGTTTTCCTCCCATAGAGCATATTATAAAGAAAAAGCTTAACGTCAATGCAGTAAGACGGTGATATTTAAACTCAGTAACCAATACACCTTCCTGAACATGCAACGCGCGATTGCACGTGAAGCGTTTTATAATGGTTTTCTATGGGTGCTGTTCATAATCTGATGTAATGTTTGCCTCTACAAAGTATGCTTTATTAATAGGGTAGGCCTATATTATTGTGTACTAAATTTGGTGCTTCAATATCACTCTCATTAAGCGTCTTAAATGCGGAAGAACGCCTGATTACGCTGCCGTTGTCTGTTTTAGCAGAATACTGCCATCTAGTGGTAGCAGGTTTTCTCAGACAGCTGTGTGTGGATCGTGCAAGGCGAAACCGCGAAATGAAAGTCTCAAAATCCAAATGAATCAAATAGGATCGACTCAGAAATGAGTCAATGAATGCACGCGTGTCACCTGATCCACAAATGCACATCGTACTTGTTGCATGCACAAATTCTGGCCTACATTAATACAAAATCAAGGTTTTGTATTAACAACTATGTCTCTATTTGTACAAAATGCTGCACATTCATGTGATTTTGGATTTTGCACACACAAGTTGTATTGTATTAGTTTAAATGTAGTGACGCACATTTGTGAATTTGTCAAATAGATGGGTAGTTGTGCACACATTAATAATTAGCACCAGGCCTATTCATTTGTAGTTGTTTGTGTGTGGGTTGTGAAATGCTTAAAAACCGCGAAAAGAAAGTCTCAAAATCCAAATGAATCAAATGAGATCGACAAAGAAAAGACGTCAATGAATGCACGCGCGTCACCTGATCCACACATGCACATCTTCTGTGTTGCATGTGCAAATTATGATTCACTAATACAAAGGAAAACATTTGTATTCACAAAAATGTCTCTATTTGTACAAATTGCTTCACATTCATTCAATTTTGAATTTTGCACACGCAAGTTGAAAGGCATGGATAAAACATTTCTGCAACATGTATCAAGTTCATTGATAAGTGTGCTTGCACGTGTTAATCATTTTGATACTATAATCATCCCATAGTGACCTCTCTGCGTCACGACAATCACGTGTGCGCAAATTTCCAGGAAGCAAATGGTTGCGCAGACAAAGGAACACTGTTATAAACGCGAGATTATGCAAATCTGCACATTGGCGTATTCGTTATGGCATAGGCTTCACACTGGATGACAACACAAACGTTTCCCATTGCTATTGGTTTATTTTTTACTACATATATTATCATTATGCATGATCATACGTCACCAAAACCGCCTGTCATCCTTCAATACTTTCTAAAATTACATGGCCAGTTTTCATTGAACATCTTCTGGGCCGACCTCATTCATTTCCAGACACTCCACTAAATACACTGATATGTTATGTTTCATTGAATAATGCGCTAGATGTGGAGAGTTCGTCGAATAAACAGGACAACGCCCTCGTGATTAGCAAATTTCAGGATGTAAACAATATACATTCTATGGACATTTTTAACAGTTTGCATATTTTTGGACACATTTTTACCATGGTGATCATATACTGGACTCTTCCCAAGGTAAAAAGATCGATGTCATCATTATTCTGCCAAGCATTACATTTCCACAACACAAAAAAGGTAAAGACCCCCCCTCTCTTCATAGTTGTATCTTATTGTTTATGTTGATACAGAATTACAAAAAACGGTTGCAAAGTTATCTTGATTGTATAATGCTTATAACGAGACGAATATACAGTGTCGTATCTTTCAAACAATGTATTGGTTAACCTTATTACTTGCCAAAATGATATTGTAAACACAAGATAAATGTAAACAATAAAAGTTGGGATCACCGGTGATCCCATGCAGAGCAAGGGGTTAAGAGGTACATAAATCTGACTGTCATCTGCATAACAGTGGAATGAAATGCCATACTTTCTAAGTATAGAACCAAGTGGAAGCAAATACAAAGAAAAGAGCAGAGGGCCGAGGACTGAGCCTTGTGGGACCCCACACAAGAGAGGAGCAGAGGAGGATTCAAATTCACCTACGCTAACACAAAAAGTTCGATCCGCTAAGTATGACCTAAACCACTCCAGTGCTATGCCACTGATGCCCACCCACTGCCTTAAACGTGAAATCAATATTTCATGATCCACTGTGTCAAATGCTGCAGTTAAATCTAAAAGCACAAGGATAACACAGTCGCCAGAGTCAGTCGCTAAGAAGATATCATTAAAAACTCTTAAAAGAGCGGTTTCGGTGCTGTGCAAGGTTTTAAAACCGGACTGGAAAACCTCTAGTATATTATGTTCTTCCAAAAAGGCCAATAATTGACTGTGCACAATCTTCTCCAAGATTTTTGAAAGGAAGGGCAATTTGGAAATAGGCCTGAAATTAGCCAGAACTGACGGATCTAGAGCAGGTTTTTTAATCAGAGGTTGAACTACTGCATGTTTTAAAATTTCAGGGACCACACCCGAGGTAAGACTACTATTTATAACTGCAACAACAGATGGTCCTATAATGGGGAAAACCTCCTTAAATAGTCGAGGGGGGACAGCATCATTCGGAGAACCCGAGGGCTTCAAGTGACCAACAACCTCCTCTAAAAAAGAAAAAGTCACCGGCTCAAAATGATCAAAAACAGCCGAGCAGGGGACATAGATTGACGGGTCTGAAGCTGAGGGTGCAATTTGAGACCTAATAGAAGAGATCTTATCAATAAAAAAGCAAAGGAAATTTTCACACATAGCAGGGGATGCCTCCATACAAGCATTCTGCGGGGCATTTAAAAATGAGTCAATGGTGTTAAACAAAACACGAGGCTTGTGACAATTTGCCAGAATAATATCTGAGAAATGTTTTCTTTTAGCATCTTTCACAGTTTCTTGGAAACGACGCCAACAATCCCTTAACATTTGAAGAGACACCTGTAGTTTGTCCTTCTTCCACTTGCGCTCAGCTTTACGGCACTCACGTCTAGCAGCATGAGTCATATAATTTAGCCAGGGCTCAGATTTAGTTTTAGGCTGCCGGGATTTTAATGGAGCCACAGTGTCTAAAACAGTTTGGCAGGTGGAGTGAAACCATGAGCTAAGCTCTTCTGTGTGCAATACAGACTCAGGAGTGATGGTGTTCTGACTGAAAGCAGCCGAGAACTGAGCAGCAGTGGAAGGGTTAATCATGCGACAGCGCCTTGCAGCAGCGCGAGGTTTAAATGTATGACAGGCAAGAGGAGTCTCAAATAATACAGGCATATGGTCAGAAAACACTGCGTCACATATCTCTAGATTAAAAACAGGCAAACCATATGATAAAACAAGATCAAGTGTGTGTCCATGTTCTTGTGTGGGTCCAGACACAGATTGCACAAAATTAAAAGAATCAATGAGGTTTAAAAAACCCTTTGTCATTGGCTTATCAGGACAACACACATGAACATTAAAATCCCCAACAATTAGAACACGATCATATTTAGGCATGATTTCAGCCAGGAAATCAGAAAATTCATTTAAAAAGTCCTTATTGTACTTAGGGGGCCGATAGACCACAACACACAACACTGTGTGAGAGCGACCAATCTCAAATAAACTCAGCTCAAAGCTGCTGAAAGCGGATGACAGCAATATCTGCTTACATTTATAATGACTCTTATATACAGTCGCTATTCCTCCTCCTCGGCCAGATTTTCGCGGGCAGTTAAGGTAGCAGCAATCATGGTTTAAAAATTCTGTGAAAGCGCTGGACTCACCATCACTCAGCCATGTCTCAGTTACACAGAGGAAATCCAATCCTTGGGACGTGAAAAAATCCTTTAAGACAAAAGTCTTATTTGCTAGAGATCTAGCATTTATCAGCCCAAACCTGGCAGGAACCGGCGGATCCGCGGCGCTGGAAGTTTGTGAAACCCGACACAGAGACCGCAAGTTGCTGTGATTGACTCGGCGCCAGTGGGGACGAGGAGAGCAGGGGCCGCGGGGCTGGAACACCTCTTCCGGGCCGACGACAGGTACCAGCCAGGTGCCGACAGAGTCCAGCGAGCGTCGAGGAATAACGAGGGTAGACACAACTCCAAACTCAGTCCAAAAAGGCGTAGAACACCATGCAAGACGAGCCTTCAGCCTCACCAGCCGGCCACTACGTTTTCCTCGGCGGCGGGTGCGCTTTCGTCGGCGCTCACGCCGAGAAGGTGGAGCCGGGGCATGCCAAAGGTGAGTCGGGAGCCTCGCCAGGAGCGGGGGCAAGGTTTCACGTCCACCATCATCCAATTTTACTGAATTTTCAGCAAAAAATCTCAGATCGAGCAGTGTTTGACGATCATACACCAGCAGAGAGTCGACATCCCGGGCAAAAAGCAAAACAAACAGCAAAAACAGACACAGTAATGACAGTGACAGACGGCAAGCCACACACACTGGCGCCATCTTGGTTATTCTTAATATTATCTCATAATTTGGCAGCAGGTATATTAGGCTGCTGTCACTTTAAGACCTGACGCATGGACCCATTACGTTCACCTAAAACCTAACTGACTGTGTTAACGTGAATTAGGGCTGGGTATCGTTAAAAAATTTTCGATACCAATTTTATGAAATCCTTTATAACAAGATTTCAGGTCCGTGGAGCAGAAGAGGAACCATGCTGGCAATAAGTTATGGATTTCGTGTCAATAGACAAAACTGTTTTTGTTTTCAACATTAACAAAGTTCAGGCATGATGCCAAACGACTCTGAGGCTTTATCTCTGCAATGCTTTGGCACATTGTCACCAACCGTTGCACATGGCAAAGTGGCCGCAAAGTAGAACAGTTTTTTTTTTTTACCCCATGTTCTGTTTATTTTCAATATTGTGACAGAAATGCTATACTGTTAAATAATTTCCATCTTTAAAAATTGTGAGTTAAACATTTTATTTATTACCATAAGACATGTATTTAAGAGAATGTACTGCATAGTAAGAATGACCCACATATTTTGAGTTTATACATGCATTTGATTGTCTTTGTTTCTTCTCTCAGGTGTCCCATTTAAAGGATCTTGTGAAGGACAGTGAAGAAAATCTGGATTCTGCTGAGAGCCACATCTCTTGTCTTAAAGACAGCCAGGAAAAGCTTCTCATTGAGTTGGATGCCACTAGGGCAAGAGTGAGAGAGACAAGCAATATGCTCACGGATCTACAAGTAAAGTGCTCCACTTTTTTTTTTTTTTACTCCATTTATTATGAATTACATGCATTTTGAGTCAGGCTCTCGTTGGATATAAAAATAGAAGAGCTAAGAGATGTTGATATAAAATTTTCAAGTTCTTTCACGCTTTTAGAAGTGTGAAAAACCACTGACGCATCGCACCGTTTAGAGGTAGAAACGGGAATTCGGTGTGGCAATCACTGCAATAGGAGACGGATAATAGAGCGTGGCGGGGATCTTAAAAGCAAAATTAAGCCTCATTCAATTTTTAAGACACCCAAAAACAGCTGCTTTTGTTTTGCACTAAAGCCTGCAAAGTGCAGGAAGAGCCTTGCATGTCTAAAAAGACATTTGTATAATCAGCTCTACTGGAAACTGCTTTCTCTCTTTGCTTTTTTCCATGATGAATCATTATCCACTCACAGGAGGAGATAGAAACCCAGAAACAGCAACATGAAGCCAGGGTCATCACTATCAAAACAGAGGAGAAACAGAAAATGGACAAAATCACAGAAGAGCTGGATCTCAAGTGGACCGATGCTCTAAGGTTCTGGACAAAACATACAAGTCATGCATTACTGTAGACATGATGGAGCTAAAAACAGAGCGAGACATTTCTGTGCACAGTGCGTTAAATTGAATAAACTGTGTACACGCAGTGTTTGGTTTTTAGAGAGTTCACACGGCAAATCAAATATAAAATAGGAGCAGTCTGTCCTGCATCAAAGCCTGTGACAAATCCTCTTACACAGGCATGAATTTGGATTAAAATATGCTAATTACAAGAGTAAGAGGTTAACATCGAATCGCAGAACAGCACACAATATACAGTGAGCTGAAGGTTACTGAGACATCGGTGAGGTTCTTATTAACATTTAATATCTCACTTTTAGACTCACTTCCATGCTGTTTAAGTAATGCATCATTGAATCTGTTTCAGTTGAACCCTCTCTTTCTCTTTTTGGTTTCAGGGATGAGCTGAAGGGTCTTCGGGAAGAGCTTACAGCTGAACATCAGGCAGAGAGACAGCTGGCCCTGACACAACTTTCCCAGCAGAGAGAACTGGAGATGATGGCAGCCAGGGAGAGCTGGCAGAGGAAGGTGGAGGACCTCCTGGAACAGGTAACAGAAGGTCACACAGGTGACTTTTTGTCATATCACCCTGTAGCCCAAGACTGGTTACCCACTGAAGCTAAGCAAGGTTGAGCCTGGTCAGTACCTGGATGGGAAACCTCCCGGGAAAACTAGGTTGCTGCTGGAAGAGGTGTTAGTGAGGCCGGTGCTAGCTCACCCTGAGGTCTGTGTGGGTTCTAACACCACAGAATAGTGATGGGGACGCTATACTGTCAAAGAGCGCCGTCTTTCAGATGAAACGTTAAACCGAGGCCCTGGCTCTTTGTGGTCATAAAAAATCCCAGGATGTCCTTTGAAAGAAGAGTAGGGGTTGAACACCGTCATTCCGGCCAAATTCGCCCATTGGCTTTTGTCCATCATCATGGCCTCCTAATCATCACCATATATAATGATTGGCTTGTCAGTATATATTGTCTCCTCTCCACCAATAGGCTGGTGTGTGGTGGGCATTCTGGTGCAATATGGCTGCCACATGAGACTGCACATTGGTGGTGGTTGACGAGATCCCCCCCCTCCCCCCTCTATGAAAGTAATACTTTGTGTGCTCTGAAAAGCGCTATATAAATTTAGCAAATTATTAGTGGGTGCTTGCCAAAGGCAAGGCACTCACTATTGTTATTGCTCGAATTTATTCCACTTTTTTTTCGGCGCGCTACTCCTCAAATTAAGACACCTTCAGCTAAGCAACTCCTCATGCTTAGCAACCAAAATCCAAAGAGGGATATCTTCCATTCTGAATGTCACAGAGGCATGGGGGTTGGTTTATATCATTCATACTGACAAGCAGCCTTTGGAGTTTCATGATTGGCAGCTGCCCAGCCACTCCCTAGCAACCAAACAGAGTACCCTAGCAACCGTTAGCAAGACCTATATCTCTGCATTAGAACATTGTATAGAGATGTGGGTTGGCTCTTTTGACTCATGCTTGCAAACAGTACTTCCAACATGCTACACATGTTAGCAGTGAATAGCTATATGCTAATAGCGATTAGTTAAGTGCTAAATCATTCTAAGAACTCTATAAAAACTCCACAGTAACCATCTGTGACAAACACTATAGCGACCACCCAGAACACCCTAGTAACTGCCTTGAACACCCTAGCAACACCATAGCAACCACCCAGAATACCCTAGCAACCACCTAGCAACATCATAGCAACCACCCAAAACACCCTAGCAACCAAGTCAGAGTGTATTGTCCACAGTTAACATTTTAGAGGGGTATACACTTTTGTAAAAAAAAAAAAAAAGTACGAAAAAGTAGAAGTTTTGCAGGTTTCTTGTAGCATAAAAAGTGATATAAACAATTGTGTTCTAAAAACTTGCATTTGTAAGAACAAACAAATGTAACTAAACAAACAAACATCTGTAAAAAAACATTTCTTAAAATCTAACAAAAATGCAAGAAATCAAAGCAAGTGTTTGTAAAACAACACATTGCTTATATTCAACACTTTTGTTGCATTTATGCAAATATATGTATATAAACAAACATTTATAAGAGCAAACAAAAAATTAAACCAAATAAAACATCAATAAAAAAATCAAACAAAAAACTTAGCAAATGTTCATAAAAATCAAACAAAAATTTAACAAAATCAAAACAAATGTTTGTAAAAAATTAAAAAAGAAGAAAAAAACAACAGGCACATCTTCTGTATTTAAATTATTTCTATTAACTTGTGTTACTGGATCATTCATTATGGCAAAATAAGTAGCTGAGTACTTAATGTTGAAATGCATGTCAATGATCAAGTGTGCTAGTGTTTCTGGCACCAATACCATGAACATTTCTGAATGTATCATTCATGCAAATTTTGCAGCTTTGTCTGACTGTACTGGGAAAGTACATATTTTTTTATTTTAAAAGATCAAGGAAAATCCTGTTCTCCATCATATACTGTATGTCCTCCTAAAATATTAATTTGGAGTGGTATGTCATCTGAGAACGTCTCTGGTTACTTACGTAACCTATGTTCTCTGAATAGGGAACGAGACGCTGCGGAAAGCGCAGTGGGATATTCTCTGAATGTGCCGATTGTCTGAAGCCTTATAGAATCACGCCAATTCATTGGCTGATGGCGTCCGCGCAATATGGCTCCGCCCCGACGCTCTTACGTCGCATCATACGTATTCGCGCGCGCGCGCCATCTGCTCCTCAGATTTCTCTGCCGAAAAGAAACTGTCAGCAGCGCGAGGAGCTTGGCCGCTAACGCAGCGTCTCGTTCCCTATTCAGAGAACATAGGTTACGTAAGTAACCAGAGACGTTCTCTTTCATAGGTTCTCTCAACGCTGCGGAAAGCGCAGTGGGAACGGACTACCAAACTCGCCAAGCTAGAGCGCTTTTATGACTGGTAGATAAAAGAGACAACGACCGAAACGAGTTCAAACAGAAAGAACCTGGGAACCCGGGGTCATGTCAAGATCCAAGCTATAGAACCTTACAAAAGTATGCGGAGAGGACCAGCCTGCCACAACACAAATATCCTCCAAAAGTGCTCCTCTGAAAAGAGCTTGAGAAGATGCTACACTTCTGGTGGAATGTGCTCTAATGTTAAGAGGTGAAGGCAAGCCACGCACCCCATAAGCCAACGAGATAGCCTCTGTGACCCAGTGAGAAATCCTCTGCTTCGATGCAGCAAGCCCACGGCGGCTAGCACCGAAACAAACCAGAAGCTGGTTAGATTTCCTCCAACCGCCTGAGCGGTCTACATATATCTTAAGAGAACGAACTGGGCAGAGCAAGTTAAGCTCCCTATCTTCCTCAGATGAAAATGGAGGAGGGTGGAAAGCATTAAGGTTAACTACCTGAGAGCGGAAACTTGAGGAAAGAACCTTGGGGACATACCCTGGTCTCGGCCTCAAGGAAACTTTGACCAGGCCAGGGGCAAAGTCCAAGCAGGACTCGCTAACAGAAAGAGCTTGTAAGTCTCCCACCCGCTTTAACGAGGACAAAGCTAACAAAAGAGAAACCTTAAGAGTCAGAATCCTATCCGGAGCTGACTCCAAGGGCTCAAAGGGGGCTTTCGTCAAACCCTCTAGGACAACAGAAAGATCCCATGAGGGGACTCTAGGGGAGCGAGCCGGTTTCAGGCGCTTCACCCCACGCATAAAGGCAGAAACTAACCTTAATTTGCCTAGGGGAATCTCATCCGATTCCCTATGCGCTGCAATAGCCGCGACATAAACCCTGAGAGTGGTAGCGGCTGCTCCAGCCGCAAACTTCTCCTGCAGGAATTCCAGTACTGAACCAGCAGGGCAGTTAACTGGGCTCTTATCATGTGCCAAACACCAAGTCTCAAAAACCTTCCATTTGGAAGAATATAATCTCCTTGTAGAAGGAGCTCTAGCACTCGCAATAGTCTCCTGAACGTCAGTTGGGAGACCAGAGCTTAATGCTAACGGCCTCTGATCGGCCAAACATACAGCTTCCACATGTCTGGGCGAGGATGCCATATCCTGCCCTGTAGCTGGGACAGCAGATCTTCCCTGACCGGGATCCTCCAGGGGGGAGACTCCAGTAGAGGAACTAGCTCCGAAAACCATGGCTGAGATGGCCAGAACGGAGCTACCAGGAGGAGGCGGACTCCGCTCTCTCTCACTCTGGCCAAGACCGCCGGGATCAGTTTGATGGGCGGGAAGGCATAGAGTTTCTGCGTTGGCCAAGGGTAAGCGAACGCATCTATCCCCAATGGGGCCGGGGGACTCAGGGAGAACCAAAGAGGGCATTGGGATGACTCTTGAGATGCAAAGAGGTCCACCTCCGCCTCTCCAAAAACCTTCCAGATTAGAGCCATCGTCTGGCGGTTCAACATCCATTCTCCCGATCGGAGTTTCTGTCTCGACAGAAAATCTGCTGCGAGGTTCAGAACCCCTGGGACATGAACCGCTCTTAGAGATAGGAATCTGCTCTGAGACCACAGGAGAAGGTGACGCGCATGCCTGTCTAGGGTGCGCGACCGAGAACCTCCCTGCCGGTTCACATGAGACACCACTGCCATATTGTCCGTTCTGACAATGACATGGTGACCCTCCAGAAGAGGGAGGAAATGAAGCAGAGCCAGAAAAACGGCCCTTAACTCCAGGCAGTTTATGTGCCAGGAGAGAGCCTCTCCGGTCCAGACCCCACACGCTGGTCTGCCCTCGAAAACCGCTCCCCAGCCGGTGAGAGAGGCATCCGTCGTAATCATCTGGCGACGAGATACCGCACCCATGCTGACCCCTTTCCGAAGAAAAAGAGGGTCCCGCCAAACTGACAGGGCTCGAAAGCAACTGCGCGATACCTTCAGTAGGCGAAGGGTTGACCCGGAGGGTCGAACCCCTGAGAGTTTCACCCACCACATGAAGGGTCTCATGTGGAGTAGGCCCAGCGGTAGCACGGAGGAGGCCGCAGCCATAAGGCCCAGCATCCTGCGGCAGGTGCCCACAGACACATGATGGCCTAGTGAAAAACGAGCCAAGCATGTCGTCAAGCTGGAAATCCGTGCAGGGGCCAAACGGGCCTGCATGAGAACGGAATCCATGTTCACCCCCAAGAAAACGGTGCTTTGAGCCGGAGCAAGAACACTCTTCTCCGAGTTCAACCTCAAACCGAGAGACTGGATATGACTCAGAACGACGTCTCTGTGGTGGGCCACTAGCTCCCTGGATTGGGCTAAAATGAGCCAATCGTCCAGGTAATTTAGAACACGGATGCCCTGGAGCCGCAATGGGGCCAGAGCTGCATCCATGCACTTTGTGAATGTCCTTGGAGCTAGAGATAGGCCGAAGGGAAGGACCCTGTACTGGAACGCCCTTTCTCCAACGGCGAACCTGAGGAATTGCCTGTGTCGCTGTACAACCTGGATGTGAAAATAAGCATCCTTTAGGTCTATCGTCACGAACCAATCCCCTGGCCGAATCTGAGATATGATAGCTTTCAGCGTCAACATCTTGAATTTCCCTTTGTAAAGGGCGAAGTTCAGCCGGCGGAGGTCCAGTATGGGACGCAAACCGCCGCCCTTCTTCGGGACCAGGAAGTAACGGCTGTAAAAGCCCCGCTCGGTTTCCCCTGGAGTAATCTCCTCTATTGCTCCTTTGAGAAGGAGGGAAGAGATTTCCTGCTGCAGTACAGAAGCCTGAGCGGCGCTGTCTACTACAGTAGGAAACACCCCGTTGAAACAGGGGGGATTGCGGCAAAACTGAAGAGTGTAGCCGAACCGAATTGTGCGAAGAACCCAGGACGATACCCCTGGTAAGCGTTCCCACTCTGGAAGGAAATGTGACAGAGGAGGAGGGATGTTGTAATGCAGACGACATACCTGTGCCGTGTTGACGCTCCTGGGGTAAAGAGGTTGACTGTGCAGGAGGGACATCGGCGTCCTGGCACGTGATGGGAGGCATCGAGATAGGGGTCATGGTGACCAGGTCCGCCTGCTTCGGAGGAAAACGGAAAGTGCCTCCGAGGATGCGGCCGGTAGTTATAGAGAGCGTGGGGGGTGAGGGGAGAAAGCCGAAAGCGTCTCCTTCCTCCCGCACCAGACTGAGTAGAGAAGGTGAAATATGGCCTGCACTTCGAGACACTCTGAGTGGCGAAGGTGACAGGGCAAGGAAAGGAGAGCTGGGAGGTGGGCAGAAACGCTTGCGCGGTCTGACCCAACCCTGAGGAACCAGAGGAGCTCTCCTTTTTCTGACCGGAGGGTCAGGAACGGCTCTGCGCCGCCGGAGCAGTCGGTTTGTCGGACCGCTTCAACTGGAGGCGCTTGTGAGGCCGTTGACGGGGAAACGGGCGACCGCGGGCTCCCCAAACCGTGGCAGGTGGGGGATGCCCTGGTTCGCTTCTTCTGGAAGAGAACTCCGGTCTATGAGAGGGACGTTCTCTGGGTCGCACCGGGGGGGGAGCAGAAGGTTCCCTAGCCCTCCTGGGCATGAACTGTCTGAACGCGGCCGATTGGGATTTGGAGGAGCGGAATTTCTCAACCACTGTGTTGACCGCCTCACCAAACAACCCTGTTTGAGAAATGGGGGCGTCCAAGAGGAAAACCTTCTCTTTATCACGGATCTCCGTGAGATTAAGCCACAAGTGGCGCTCCACCGCAACAGAACCAGCCATAGAGCGACCTATAGCACGTGCGGTATGCTTGGTGGCTCTTAAGGCTAAATCCGTAGCCTTACGAAGCTCCTTGACCGCTTCAGGGGTCACACCGTCACCCTCGTCCATTTCCTTCAGGACGTCCGCCTGGTAGGCCTGAAGAATGGCCATAGTGTGCAGGGTCATGCCTGCCTGCCCAGCCGCCATGTAGGATTTTCCAATCAGAGAGGAAGTAGTCCTACATGCTTTAGAAGGGAGAAGGGGGCGCGACTTCCAGGACGGCGCAGACGACGGAGCAAGATGGTCGGCTAGAGTTTCCTCAATCGCCGGAATGGCGGAATAGCCCTGTTCCACAGAACCTACCAGGTTGGTGAAATCAGCAGCAGCCGCATTAGTGAGGCGCGAAGAGAAAGGCTGCTTCCAGGATCTGGAGATCTCATGATGCAGATCACTGAAAAATGGCAGCTTCCTCCGTTGAGGCCTAGAATTAGGGCCACTGAGAAGCCTTTCGTCGAGTTTCGACGACTGAGACTCACGTGGCTCGTCGGGCCAATCAATAGTGAGCTTCTCCGTAGCGCGCGAAAGCACGTCAACGAGCTCCGCGTAGGCCGCAGTAGGCCGCGCTTCCTGGCCGCTCGGCGGAATAACCTCGTCGGCGAGAGTAGGCCCGAAATCCTCGGAGTCGGAAGCCTCGGTAAAAAGTATATCCTCCAGCCCGAAAGAAACCGCGTCGCGTGCTCCCGGGCTGGGGCGCAAATAATCGTGTGAAAATTCGACTGGCATGTCTCGCGCGTGCCGAGGGGAGGGAGGGAGAGAAAGAGCGGGGCTCGTCTGCTCGAACTCCGCATCCTCAAGCTCTACATCCGAACCCCAGGTCGCGGATCCTCGAGAGGCCTCGGGAGCGCGACAGGGGGAGACGAATGATTCCCTCTCAAAGACCGCGAGCCGCAATTTGAGGGTTTTGAGCAACAAATTTTCACAGAATTTGCATTTAGACGATCCTATAACTGCCTCACGCGCATGTGAAAAACCCAAACATTTAACGCACTTACTGTGTGGGTCGTCGTTAGCGATGTAACGAGCACATGGCGGAGTACAGCGTCTGTAATCCATGGCAGCTTCACCGTAAGGAGAAACAGAGTTCCGCTTGAACAGTCGCAGAAGCGCCGAGAATAATCCTAGATGTAATTGTAGCTCAGAAAAATCACGAGCGAAGGGCAAACGTGACCGCTTCGTTCTGAAGGCAGAGAAATCTGAGGAGCAGATGGCGCGCGCGCGAATACGTATGATGCGACGTAAGAGCGTCGGGGCGGAGCCATATTGCGCGGACGCCATCAGCCAATGAATTGGCGTGATTCTATAAGGCTTCAGACAATCGGCACATTCAGAGAATATCCCACTGCGCTTTCCGCAGCGTTGAGAGAACCTATGAAAGAGAACATAATAATTCCCATAGCTGTTGTTCTTATTTGAGTAACCGTCAACAACTTTCATCAGTCATTTAGTTCAGAATGAAGTGAGGTTCATTTTTAAATTCTGATGCTGTCAAATCTCGTTTGGTCTTGTGCAATATCATGCAAACTTGCGTGATTGAAAATCTATATATTCCGAATACAAACACAGTCTCTAGTGTGCAGCCTCATTTCCCATGATGTTTTGCATGTTTGGCACTTTCTGTAATGCAGGCACGGCGTTATGGGTGGGCCTGAGGGGCCTAGGCCCACCCACTTTTCAACAGGCCCACCCAAAACATTTCTTCAAAAATGTTTTGTCAAGAATTATTAAAAAATCGCCAATAAGCTCATAATTTGTGCTAAAATAGTCTAAATGCGCGAGTGTGAGCGCGCACTGCATGGCACGGCGCGCGGGCACAAACACTTGCGTTTTCCTATCAACAAAAAATAGGTCATACATACTGGTCATACAGAAAATAATAATATATTATTCGCAACTATTTTTATTTGTGTAAACTCACAATAACAAGAAAACGTTGTGCTTTTGTAAAATAAAATAAAACAATCAGGCGGTTTCATGATCTCCATGAACTGGAGCGCGAGAACTGAAACAAAGTATAGCCTATAGGCTAAAGCTTGACATGTCCACTTTAAAACGAACAAATTCGAATCGAAAGTTAATACCTTCTGCTTATGTAATCCGTAGGAAAGGTGCATTTCTCTCTAATGGTGCATCAGCCTTACAGCGGAGATGGAGATGTTTTTAGCCGACACTAATTTAGAAAACAGTTTATTAATAAACAATTAAAATGCCTCATTATTTTTTCGTTATCATTAGCCTATAACTCCCCTAAATCACCTTTCTGTATGCTGTGGTTCTTCTATGGCTCTTCTCATTCAGCACTGCGGGAAAAATATCATTTCCAGGTTCTAATTTGGCTTTAGAAAACCATTTAAGTCTCCATATTTTTTCGTATTAATTTGTGAATATTTTAAATGTTTAATAAAGGGGCAAAAAGTTATAAACAAAAATCTGAAATTTTGTCGATATTTAGCCTATTTTTTTGCGCAGCATTTGTGTACAGTTCAAATTTTTTAAAAAAAAATGGTGTTCAACTTTGCGTTTTAAATAAAAAACAACCAGCGTTCATTTTTCGTTTTGCGATTACGGTTAAATAAGGAAAAACAAATGGACACAAATGTACACTGACCATTTGAACATAATACGAGACAGAGATCTTTATTAAATTCATAAAAAAAACAATAATTACAGGAATACTGGATTCTAAACCTCAACGAAATGCCACAATCAAGACCTCGGAGCAGAAATGAGGGAGAAACACCCAGAAACTCCTTATGTGCCGTTCGCAGTATAGGGGGCTTTCCCTTTCCCAATTCTGATATAAAATCAGAATTGCGTGAAATAAAGCCGCGATTGCGTGTTGTAAAGTCAGAATTGAGTGAAATAAAGGTGCAATTGACCGTTCGCAAAAGCCACGCCCCCTAGTTATTGTTGCTACGCCCGTCAAACAAATGGTCAAACACGACCAGCGCCACAGATTGCCATGAATGGAAGAGGTATACCCGTGCGTGTCAGTGACCTTTTTTCGAGCAATTACCTCCGCGATATCCTCCAGATCGAGGCAAAATGGGTTACAGTATGCAGTGGAGGGATATATTCAAAATATAAAAATAGGCAATGAAGGAGACATGACTACTATTGAGGCTAATACCGGTCTCAAGCGAAATCTGAGAAACCCCATGACCTGTACCTCAAATGCAACCAGTAAATTACAGCCTTGAAGAAGATTTAATACGCTGGTTCAGTCGCTAATTGTTTGGAGTTAGAAATATATAATTCGCGCTGCATATTTAGTAATTTTGCCTCAGATACAGGATTATACATTCGCTTTAACAAGCAGGTTTTTCATTACCACGGCAACCGCTTGCGTGTCATGCTGAATCCGATTTTCGTGTTTAAAAAGTAACTATACATAAGAGACGGAAAGATGCAGATAACCATACATTTAAGGTTATTTCTATTCATTACGATATTGATTACGTTATATGAACTGATGTTGTCAAGTAAGCTTCATGCGTTCCCCGTTGCGAGCGTGCACTCTTCTAAACTGTAGTCTACAGGTCCTGCACTGCTAGTGACTGCTGCTCATTTCCCCCCGAAAATATAATGTTAACAACAACCCTTTAGAAAACGTACTTCCTTTGTGGGTCCTCTTGATCTGCTCTCTCCATGTTTCTTTGACTAATCTCAGTGTGTCAATCTCATGCACGCTGTTCGCGAGTGAACCATGTTCCACACATGTAACTGGGAGTGGGGCCGTCCACACTGTTTTATCCATTGTAGGCACCGTTCACGTTGTGTTTTCGGCTTTGGGAACGAAAAGAACACAACTCCTCCAGACAATCTCTCGGAGTATCTAGTGTCCGGTTTACAAACGCAGTGGGCGCACCGCTTCACCAGCTTGCTTGGAGTCAATGTTTGACGGAGCTGCTCACATAGTAACGGTTGCTATGATGTGTGATTGGACAATGGCCGTTTTGGGGGAGGGGCCTGCGAACGGTCAATTGCTTCTTTTATTTATTTATTTATTTTACCCCAGAATAGTTTATATCTCACAATTCAATTCTGACTTTGTAACACGCAATTGCGACTTTATATCATGCAATGCTGCCTTAATATATATCAATTGCGTATTATAAAGTCAGAATTGCGAGATATAAACATGCAATTCTGTGGAAAAACATTGATCAAAATTCAGATACAATTTATACAAAACGAAAATCTTTAAAAAAAAAAAAAAAAGTCTTTCTACAAAACAAAACTCGTCTCCAGAAATATTGGAGCTTCAGCGCTTATCATTAGCATGTGAAAGTGTGAAAATAATTTCCAGTAAACAACAATATTGCAACAGTCGTTGTTTAGGTACCTTAAACGCGCACGTACAGTATCTGAGTCATCGCTGCAACCAGATGAAGGAGAGCTGAGATCAACATCACACATCTTCGTCTCTGCCACCCGCTAAAGTGCGACTATCGCAGGACGACCAGCGCTGTTGCTAGGACGGCGCCACCGCCTCTGCCTATATGAGTCCTAATAAATGCAATTTCAACTATTTCTGAAGTGCTTCTTTTATAAAGAACACCTCTTTTTCTTTTATCGGGAAACGCTGCCCAGGTATGATGCGTCATGGAGATTCCAAAGCGCTCTTCTTTGGTCAGAACCAAGGAGAGCGATCGCGGATAGGTCCGTCCTGACTCCATTCACCGAAACTTTTTAACAATGCAACAAAATATTTAAAGAGCTTTACGCTATTAAAATCTATATTATGTATAGCCTACGTACAGATATATTAGTCAGTCATTTTTTATTAGGTTAAACAGTGACTGGATAACGTTTTTAATTTAAGGCCCACCCACAATTGGTCTGGCCCATCCAAACCTGGAATCCTGGCGCCGTGCCTGCTGTAATGTGACAGACCTCCTCCTGTACTCTGTCTCTCTGTCGCTTATGTCAAGAGCCTTCAAAAGTTGCTGCGTCAGACATCTGTCAGCATCTCTAGATGTGTGTTGTCTGTCTTAAGTGCTTCCTCTGGTCAGTGCCCGTCATATCATGTAAAACGTCTGAGAGGCGGGAACGAGACATTACATCAGCTTTGACGTACAGTATATTGGAACTCCTCCCTTCTCCACTTTTACTGATATCGTATGGGCTAACGCCAGCTGGGGACAGCTGGCCAATTGTCGTGAAGCATGCAGATACTGACAGTTTCGCGGGCAGTATAAAAGATCAGCTAGAAAGCTGATCAAACAGCGAGCACGACGGCTAAGGTAATGTCTCGTTCCGCCTCTCAGGGAACCGAGGTTACGATAGTAACCAGAGACGTTACCTTTCAAGGCAGTAACTCAAGATTACGTCAGCTTTGACGTATATGGGAACTGTATTAAATCCCGCCGTGAGAGCAGTGAAGATAAGCCCTGAAACGAGGTCAAGTCAAGCTACACCCACACGTAAGAGACAGGCAGTTTTTTAGCCAATAGCCCATAAGAGTTCAGCAAAGGGAAAAAGGGAGGAGTTCCTATATACATCAAAGCTGACGTAATGTTGAGTTACTGCCTAGAATAGGAACTAGGGATCTATCAATGAATTTATTTTGACATTGGCCAATATTTGCATTTTTTAATTGTTTTGTTGTTGGCATCAGCATATTCAAATTAGCACTGTCAATTTAGCACATTCATTAACTGTGGTCATTAATCATATAAAACAGTTAATTCATTAATTAGATGAAAAACACAATTAATCATTATGTCCCGACTCTTGTGTATACGTCCCCTTCATCGGACAGATTTACAGCTCTATTGCAAAACGTACTGCTATGACTATGCTATGACAGTGATAAGCTTATGTTCAATAATATTCAATAAAATAAACAATATATTGACTTGACATCTAAAAGCAACATTTTGTAAATTATATTTGATGCCATAAATAGATTTATGTCTTATAAATGTCTTTATTTTAGCCATTTAGGAAATATTAATATATGTGATTAAAAGAATTAATTAAATGAATTAATTAATCATAATTAAATCAATTGACAGCCTTAATTTAAACGTTTCTATGCCTGATTTCATTTAAATTCTATTTTATCTTGTTTTTTTTTGGGGGGGGGGGGGGGCAATAGAAAATTTTTATAATATGGACAATTATGTTGGTAATTGGCCATAGACAATAATTATTAGCCAAAATTTCCATGAGGGGTGCATCCCAAAGCAATGAAGTCTTGAGATACTATTTCCTTCATAGTGTATCTGTACCAATGAGATTACAGTTTGGTTTTGAAATCAACTTCAGTGTGATCCTTCAACCTCAAATAATCCTGTGACCTATAAGTCCCTCGACAGTTTGTTAAAGGAGTAGTTCACTTTTAAAATGAAAATTCTGTCATCATATACTCACCCTCATGTTGTTTCAAACCTGTATGAATTTCTTTCTTCTGCTGAACAGAAAGGAAGATATTTAGAAGAATGTCAGTAACCAGGCCGTTTCTGGTTCCCATTGACTTGCATAGTATATTTTTTTCCTACTATGGAAGTCAATGGGAACCAGAAACTGCCTGGTTACTGACATTCTTCTAAATATCTTCCTTTCTGTTCAGCAGAAGAAAGAAATTCATACAGGTTTGAAACAACATGAGGGTGAGTATATGATGACAGAATTTTCATTTTAAAAGTGAACTACTCCTTTAAGACAAATCTGTGTGTGAATTCATGTGCAGTGTAGTCCAGGCACTGAAGTCTGCCTTAAAAGACTCCTGCTTTGCTCTCAGTTTATTACCTCCGTGTCTATTTTCGGCCTGCCGTTTGCTGCATGCGGAGACGTGCTCGCCATCTCCTGTTTATTCTCTTTCTTGGTGATTAGCAAGACCTCTATTTATTATTTCTTTATCTTAGGCCTTATCTCATTTTTATGTATCAGTCATATTCTTTTGGTAGATAAGCCGTTTAGATTATATTACTTTTCTCATTTAGGGTATCCCTGGGGTAATACTACGCAGCAGATCTGAATTAAATATATTTTTCCAGCATAAAACAGATAATAAAACTCAATAAAAAGGCCGCACCAGCAGTCAAAATTATTGTAATAGCATGTTACATGCAGTTGATGTCATATTGCATCTGTATAACAGGGCTATTTCTGAAAGGGTTGCTCTCAGTCTCAGTCTCAGTTGATTATTCAAAATATCAGCTTTTTTTCCCTGACTGTTGTCTACTTCACCAAATCTAAGTCATCCACGCGTCACAATTTGCATCTCTGGCTTGCGATCTCAGTCGTTTGAAGCTGTTCTCTGTGTTTCTGTTGGGTCAGATCTCTCTGCTGAAGCAGAGCCTGGAGCTACAGATGTCGCAGTCGAAAAGCGCGCTGCAGCAATTACAGGCGCAGTTCAGCCAAGAGCGCGAGCACCTGGCGCAGGAGTTGCAGGAACTGGCACTGGAGCATCAGCACAGAGAGTGCCGTCTGCAGGATGCCCACTGCTGCGCCTTGCAGGACATGGAGGACGCACAACAGATCGAGCTTAGGGTACCCGCATCTTACATACAACACAGGCTACACGGATGCAAATTCACACATGTGGAGTTACACTTCTGGGAGCGCATTACAGAAAGATCCTAACCTTAGAAACCTATCTTATCTGTTTGGTAACCATAGCAATTTCAGTTAGGACCTAATTTAGGACAAAAACTATTAAAATGACATTTATTAAGTGCATCTTAACTACAGTTAGGAAAAGGGTATTACAGAAGCATTCTAACGCGACAGAAAATGACATCACATTTATTAATAATACAAGGTAAAGAACAGCGATGTTTGATGGTGGAAAGACTTTGTGAACACCCAAATTATGTGCTGTACTTTGACGTCAAAACTCTATTGCAAATAATTACAGACTCCTATGAAATATACTGATAGGCTTTGACTTTTCTACCAAGCTTATCAAAAAAAAAAAAAAAAAGTTGTTTGGCACCATTGACTTCCATAGTAGAAAAAAATTACTATAGAAGTCAATGGTGCCAAAGTTCCAATCGTTCTTCAAAATATCTTCCTTTGTGTTCAGCAGAAGGGGTTTTATATAATTGTTTTTGCTTTTTAGGTTTTATCTGCACACATTTTGTATTTAATATTTGCCCTATTTAATATTTAAGGATTTCCCTTGTGTATTTAAAATGTCAAACAATGAATATGCATCACAGAAGAGTTTTTTTCCCCACCACACTGTCATTTCCATTCCAGCACATCATTGGAATTTTTCTGAAATATCTTTGGAAATTTTTGGAATAAAATGACCAAATCCTTTGTCTCGTTAAGGCTAGTTTCATAGCACATTTGATGTATTTTTTAATAAAAATGAAATGATATTGTTCACACTTATTAGCATAATTAGAGCTTGACTGGAAATGTTCACTTGGTATTTTTTATCTATGCATAAAAGCTTTTTGTGTCCTTCATATAACAAAAACATAGATTATATCATTCCTATAATGAATATCAAACTCCATACTGTTCATAAACATGCACACAGCTCATTGATTATACACTACCATTAAAAAATTTGGGGGTTCAGTAAGAATTTTTTCTGTTTTTGAGAGAAGTCACAGTATATGCTCACCAAGGCTGCATTTATTTGATCAAAAAATACAGTAAAAATTATTATTGTGAAATTTTATTACAATTTAAAATAGATGTTTCCTATTTTAATATATTTTAAAATGTAATTTATTCCTGTGATGGCAAATCTGAATTTTCCTCCAGTTTTCAGTGTCACATGATCCTTCAGAAATCATGCTAACACGTTCATGCGAAACGTTTCTTATAATTATCACTGTTGAAAACAGTTATAATATATTTTTTGGGAATCCGTGATAAAAAAAAAATTCAGGGTTCTTTGATGAATAGAAAGTTCAAAAGAACAGCTTTTATTTGTAATTGAAAACGAATTAAACGTAGTTCTTTCTTTCTAAAAATCTTAGTGATCCCCAACTTTTGTTACATGTTACCTGTTTTTCATCTAGACATGATGCCTCCTGCCTGTCATCCTGTATTGATTGTCACCTTCATTGTGTCCTCTTCCCCTTCATAGTACATGTCTGTTTCCTTTACTCTCTGGATTTGTCACCCCTGCATTATCACCCCACACTGAGACTCTCCACTGTGCATGACATCCAGATGGTAAATTCCTTGTCTGCCGTCTTCTCCTAAAACACATTATGAATATTAAAACATGTTTCTCTTCCAGGAAACTGCAGCTGTTGTTTCATTTAAAATTGTGCGTTACACAGAATATTTTATGATGGCAAGCTCAGACATTTGAAGCAGACACGTGATGCAGTCTCTAACAGGCTTTTCTTCATCTTGCGCTGCGGCCAAGAAAGAAGCTTATTTAAGCTGATTTGGCCACATTTGGATTACCAAGTAATGGAAAAAAAAACATTAATAGTTGCTTTCATCTCCGTTCTTTTATGTCAAACCTTGAGAGACTTTTTTGGTGGACTTTTTAAATGTCTTCTCATTCCTCCCAGACGTGAAGTGACATGGAAGCAGGAGAAAGATAAACTATCCATAAAATAGCAGTGTCAACAGTCTAACTGAATGATTCTGTAATTAGATGATACTATATGGCATTGTTTTTTCACTATATTGAAAATCTTCTTAATTTATTTTCTTCTTCCCAAATTTCTGCAATGAATTCAGTTGATAGTAATATGAGAATGATCTCCCTCCTAAAATAAAAGGCATCTGTAAATATATAGGCTACTATATTTACAGTGAATTGACATTCATTTGCACATTTGTGATTGGTCTTTTCTTTTCCTTGAAATCAGTAAGGTTTTTTGGAAGAAATTGTTATTTTCATTCATACAAGGAATGTATTAAATTGATCAAATGTGACATTAAAGACATGTATAATGTTACAAAGGATTTCTATTTCAAATAAAAGCTGTTACACTTTCTGTTCATCAAATAATCCTGAAGAAAATCAGTTTCTAAAAAAATATTAAGCAGCACAACTCTTTTAAACATTGATATTAATTAGAAATGTTTTTTTTTTAGCATCAAATCAGCATATTATAATAATTTCTGAAGAATCATGTGACACTGAAGACTGGAGTAATGATGCTGAAAATTCCGCTTTTTTATTGTAATAATATTACAGAATATTACTGTTTTATAGTATTTTCAATCAAATAAATGCAGCCCTTCTGAGCATAAGAGACTTCTTTCAAAAGCATTTTTTTTAACTTACTGACTCCAAATATTTTGAATGGTACTGTACATATATTTTCTTACGCAGAAAAAAGAGCTCGGAGTGTAATGACAGTGGCAAAGCAGCATTTCAAAAACCTAAGCTTACCTAAAACCAAATCTAGTTTCCTCATTGACACCTTTTGTTCACGTCGCATGATGCAGCATTGATAAGCAAATATAGTCTTTTGTTTTATGCATTGCATGTGTGATTCAGTCTTTTTAATTCTTTATCTCCTCTGTGTCTGTACACATGCATTTGCGTAGGATCTGGAGGATCGTCTAAAGCAGGAACAGAGAGAAGAGTTACACGCTTTGAGAGAAGCTCACCGACAGACCCTGGAAATCCTTCGGCAGCAGTCGGACCAGGAGCTGCAGACGCTGCGCTTTGAGCTGGAGGATGAAGGCAAAGCCATGCTGGGTGAGTCATGCGCTCAAATTAACTACATCACCACACACCAGCCTACAAGATTTGTGCCTTTTATGGGTCATTAAAGTCTTGTAGTATATTCATATGCACTGTTATCGTGAAAGTAAATGGCCATTTTCACAGTCTTTTATATCCTAAAGCGACTCAAAGTGCACTTATTACAGAGGAAATCTGTTTGCTCAAGGGTATGATTATAATAGCTTATAAAGTAGGGGCTTGAACCTACAACCTTTTGTTCACCACCCCAGAGCCATTATACCACATTAGGCTCTTAGTAGGCTCTAAATGCAAGCAAATAACTGTGTAAGGAGGATTTGTTTTGTACTGTTTTTTATGTGTGTGTGTGTGCTATAGCTTCCCTGCGGTCAGAGCTCAATCATCTCCACGCCACTGCCATCGAACACCTGAGGCAAGTCCACTTGAAGGAGAACAATGCCACCAAACGAGAGCTGGACGACACTATTGAGCGCTGCAAAGAACATGTGAGCATTTTTGAAAGTTACAAAGCTTGATACATCAATGCTAAACCTAACAGGCAGACTTGCCATTTTGGGCTTGATGGATGGAGACTCTTGATTAATTCCAAAATGAGAAAGATATTTTGGTTTATTTTTTTGGTCAGTCTTGCATTTAATAAGAAGTTTTTCTCTCATGAGAATCTCTGACATCTCATGCCTTGCGGATAAGAACATTTGAACCGGAGCAAAATTACACAGACCACCATACAGTACATTAAATGCATCATCTCCAATTTCCAGCCGCAGTGTTTTTAAAACATTTTATTTATCTATACAAATGGGAAAATAGAATATTTTAATATATTGTGCATGTATGTGGGATTTTTTCCCACAGATGTATAATATTTAAGAGATCATTTATGTCTGATATAATCAGTGTTGTTATTTTTTAACTAAAACTAGGAAAAATGTTAGTACTACAACTTTTTCGATTTCAGTGACTAATTTTAAGTTTTATAATGAAAACAGTTAAAGTAAACAACTTTAAATGTTTTCATTATAAAACTTAAAATTAGTCACTGAAATCGAAAAAGTTGTAGTACTAAAAATAAAAATGTCTTAGTTTAAAATTAAATCTGAAAAAATACAAATTAAAGCTAATTAAAAATATTAATTAATATTATAATAGTACTGAAATTATACTAAAAGAGCATTGTTTAGAGTTAGTGGTTTGTTCAGACCTCTTTCATCATTCACTGTGGTTTTAAATCTGTATGACCTTCTTTGAAACATATTTTGAGAAAAACATAAGTGGGTTTTGTCACTGGATCTAATGTTGTTTGGAGCTCAATCTTTTTCAGAATATCTTCTTTTATGTTCCACAGAACATAAACAACATGAAGGTGAATAAATGATGACAGAATGTCCTTTAATATTTTTAAATATAATTAAAAGTAATAGTAACCACCAATAAAAAACAAGTAGAATACCAAAATCTCACCTTTGAATTTGTAAATGTTTCGGCATGAGGGCCAGGAATTTGCTTCTTGTCTTTATAAAACCAGATGCCATATTTGGTGCTCTTGGTTTCAAGACAGTTATGGTTTCTAACTATAGAGAGGCTTGAAATGGATGTCAGGCCATTATAAAATGTCTCTAAGCTAAGCTGCACTTTACAAAAATTTGAAGAATAACCACAATGAATAAAGTATGAGGTACTGCGTTCTGAATTATGGGAGAGCTCGTACCGTGACTTGCACCCCTTCCCCATTTTCATATTTGATTTATAATCTCCCTCCCTGTCTGTCTCTCTAATACTCACACTCATAGTCTCACTTTCTCATGTTCGTTTCACTTCAGCACAATTGAATCTCTTTTTATGTGACCTATATAGATATTTTGAAAGCCCCTGGGTCAGGCACAAAATCTTCTAGTGCTTTTTTAAGAGAATCATTCCAATGCAATAGATTTATGAAAACTGCATTTGCTGCCTTCTTAAGACACACAGTCATCCATCTGTTAAAGTCTATCTGCTCTTGTGGATTGGCTCTTCAGGAACACGACCTTCTAGGGCGTTTATCTGACCTGAAGCAGGAGGTGAGCTGCAGAAGGAACCGGATCGCTGATCTGGACCATGAAATCCACTCGCTCAATGAGACCATCAGCACCCTGACCAAGGAGCTGGAGCTCAAAGGGAAAGAAGTTCTGCGGGTGCGCAGTGAGGCCAATATGCATATCAGGTACCAACTTTTTAACATCTTCTGAGGGTTTATTTTACCGTTTTATGAGGCTGTTTTAACTTCTAGAATTACAGGACTGTCAGTTACGTGACTTGGCAGACTTGGCATACTTATTCAGACAACCTGAAAAAATGGGTTTTCAATTAAACTTGGCTGCATGTACAGTTATTAAATATATATATATTTTTTAAACCAATGCTACCTGACTAGACCTAAACTTCAACACCCATAATGCACTGGGCATGTTGCCGTCCAAGGCCACTCCCACCAGTCTCTTATGGATACGCTTGACCAGAGTCAAGTAACGCCTTGCTTTAGTAGAAAATACTTCTAGGCAAACATTTTATAATGGTGTCGACTTGTATAGTTCCCGGGGCAAGAATTCAAAGAGTAAACATTTAGTGGGAGTGATTTACTTTCGGTTTCCAGTGAAGGATCCAGCGTGTATTAGGCATTGGCTAAAGGCGGCAAAGAATCGTAAATATGGAGAGAACGCTGCTACGGAAAATCTGAAAAACCTCTGTGTTTGTCAACATTTCAAACTAGATGACCATGAACAGTGTTTAAGCCAAATGGAGGGGGAAAATTGAAAGAGTGCCGCTTTCACGAAAAGCCCTGGATTTGTCAAACTAAATGTTAATTTCTCATTCCAGGAAAAATGGAGACATTGTAACAATACAAAGCGGGTTGTTGAAATTCGACGACGTTACACTTTAAGACAAAACTTAAGCATTAGAATTTCTTCTTAACATCCAACTTGTCTTAAATCCCCAAAGGTCAGATATTGAATGAATGTATTGGGATGTTTCAAATATTTAGCATTACAACATAACACTAGCTACATGAATGAATGAGACATTTATATAGCACTTTTCATATCTACTACTGTACACCCAAAGCGCTTTACAATCATGGTGCGACGGCAGCCACAGTGCAACGGCGCCAGTGCGCTCACCACACACCAGCTATTGATGGATAGAGGAGAGAGAGTGATAGAGCCAATTCAGTGGATGGGGATTATTAGGAGGCCATGATTGGCAAGGGCCATTGGAGGGAATGTGGCCAGGACACCGGGGTTACACCCCTACTCTTTACGAGAAGTGCCATGGGATTTTTAATGACCACGGAGAGTCAGGACCTTGGTTTAACGTCTCATCTGAAGGACATGTATTGTAATACATATTATAATTACTGAAGTGACAACCATGATTAATAATGTAAAGAATGATTATGCGTGACATGACTTTTTTTGCGGAATTCAAAATGCCGTTGCAAGGTTTTTGTGAATCCAGCCCTTGATCCCATTCCTCACTTTTATCCCACATCACTTGTCTTTTCTTTCTGTCACGTTCTGTTTGTTTTTAGTTTCATTTTCACAGACCTTTAGGGTATTTTTACATGACAATGATGTGCTTAAAACTGAGAAGTTTTTCTTTTGACGACACCATTATCAAAACGATCCCCATTCACACAGATCCGCAAAAACGACTAAAAACGCTTTATTCTGCTGCCACGCCATTAGATGGCAATGAAACACTATAGACTTAACATGTACCTGTAATACGCATGTGCATGACTTCATCGTCACGCCAAAGTTTGCGTTTTCAGGCACCCAGACCTCCTTTGTTGTGTAAACAGACGGCAAAAATGCATAAAAAGTCTAGAAAAAGTAGTTTTTAGTTTAAAACCAGAGTTTGTATTTTAGTTTGTTTCTCTTCAGTTACCTGTTTTCATGGACATTCATTAATGTGCACACCTGTCTGTAGTTGGTTCATCATCCCTGTGTATTTAAGTTCCTTTTGGATTTCTATTCCTTTGTCTGGTATTGTTGTGTTCACGCTGTCACGTTGCCTTCTCATCGGTGGATTACCTGTGTTTTGTTTTGTTTTGTTTAAATAAATACCTTTTTGTTTATTAGAACCTTTACGACCTTTTTCCTTCATCGTCTTTGGACTTAACGTTACACTTTCCCTATCTATGCCAATAAAATGGCAAAAACATTAAAAGGAACAGGAAATCGCGGCGCTCACTGTAATACTTTCATGTTAAAGCAACACTATGTAACATTGTTTACCTTAAAATAATGTTTCCAAAATCTTATCAGTGGTCAGTGGTTATCAAGTCGTAACAGGGTGAAAGGCACTTCTGCATAGCCTGACGGGGTCTGTATCGCTTTTACTGGCACTATGTAACTTCGGGTTTCGGGTAGGAACCCGACCACAAAAAGAACTACAATATTTGACTGCTTTACGCCAAGCGCTACAATAGTCATTATTCCGTTTTTCTTCGTTTCTGATGTCGCAATACATCATCCTTTCATGAAATCATGTAACATACTCTACCTTGTCTGTGGACATTGTTCATTCTAAAGCCGGTGCTGGATAAACAGCGAGCGTGCGTGCGACAGTAGGCTAAATTATTTACAACAGCGGCAATGGACAATTTCGTTTGCAACCAGTAGGGCGACCGAAGAGGAAAAGTTACTTGGTATTACTTTAAGGTTAGAGTACAAACGGTGAATATTACCGTTATTCCAGTTTTTAATAGCCTCATTCTATGCAAAACCGAGCAACAGACATCTTCTGCGTGTGCAGAATCTTTTTTGGCTTTCATGAGCTATTAAATTATGAAATCCTAAAGGTCAGTCTAGCTGAAACAGAAGCTAATTTAATATGAGAGGAAAGCGGATGGAGCTGTTTCCCACGCAGGAGCCCAATGCCTTCAGCCAGAGCTCTCTTCTCTTGACATCCTCAGCTGCATTCTTCTGTTACGACTGTATAGAAGTATCAAGGTCAGTGGCGGTGTCTAGCTGATACAAACAAACAAATTTCCTTTGGTTTCATTCTAATGAGGATCTAATTTATGGCACATGAAAAGAAGGGTTTCTTTGGGGAACTGAGGAAATTTGTTCTAATAAATAATGGATTATATCTGAGGATATAAATAAACGAAATAAACTTGAATATAGTTGTTGACCACCATATTTTGTTTATTAGAAAAATCATTTTGATAACCTTTCAGTGAACAGTTCTTAAAAGTCATCTTGCTGTGAAGAACATTTACTATAAAGACCTTATGGAAAGGTTCCATGGATGTTAAAGGTTCTTCATGGAACCATAGATGCCAATAAAGAACCTTTATTTTTAAGAGTGTGTATATATACACCATTTTGCACGTGTTAAAGGGTTTTGTTTCTACTTAGGGCTCACGAACAGGATCTCTCTAAGCGCCTCGAGAGGGAGATTGATGAGCTGAACGCTTCTCATAACAGAGAAACCCAGATCATGCTGTCAGATTTTAACAAAGCTCAGGAGCTGCTAAAAGACAAGATCTCTGCTCTGCAGATTCTGTGAGTCCCTTTATCTCAGTTACAGATTGAATATCAAATTAAATTGAATTTCAAAACACATAATTTTAATGTAATATCCTTATGCATATTTCAGAAGCAAAGACAGCTAGATGAATCACTTTAGCTCTGTTCCAAAACCAAGCGAGCTGCCCTTGCTGTGTACGTTTCTAAGGCTAAAATGTTACCTCAAACATAATTGCTTTACATGAGATCACTTCAGCACTTCACACATCAAGTTCTAAGATTGTTGATACTTAGTATTGAGCCATTAGCTTAGCAGCATGCTAACGCCAAATCACGCCTACAATTTTTAAGTACAATCAACTTGGCTATTTAAGTCATTTCAACTTAAATGACATTAAACTGACTTTAAAAAATGAGTTGAATCTTGTATAACTTACAAAAAAAAGTTGAAAATTGCTTAACTTATTTTGATGAGTTAAAGTAGTTATGACCACTTGTTGGTCATATCATTTTTTTATAGGAATGGATTTGGTGACTTTTGGCCCACAAACGATGGACGTTTTGATTGCATTAGCGTCTGACGTTAGCATATTGCTTAGCATACAAAAATACTTATAAAATAGTATGTTTAAGTAGATTGAACTGTTGCCAGAAGTGCCTGAACATTTTGGCTTGGAGGGCAGCTTGCTAGGTTTAATGCCAGAGCCATTGTTTTTACTGCAGTATAATTGTTAATGTGTACGTGTGTGGGGTGAGCAGGTTGGAAGGTACGGAGGAGAAGTTCAGGAATAGAGAAAGCCGACCGGAGGACCTCCAGGTGATTGCTGATCTCAGAGAAATGGTGTCCGAGAGAGAAACCCTGGTCAAGAAGCTTGTGGTAAGTGTGCACAGCAATGGGCCGCAGAGGTACAGCACCACATTAAAAGTGATATGTGTACTACTTCATATGTTTGTTTGTTTTTGTTTTTTTGTCCCAAACCATTACATGTCTTAAGACAAAAGTCGAAATCAGTTCATTGATTTTTCTGCACAGGGCCTTTCGGTCTGACTGTGCCTCCTTTGTTCCAGGATGACAAGAAGTTTTATCAACTGGAGCTGGTGAATCGAGAGCCTGGCTTCAACAAGGTGTTCAACACCAATCCCAATGTCGGGGTCATAAACCCCCTTATAAAGGTTAGAGAGATATACAGCCACACTGATAAAAGAGTACCACATAAACCGGATTTGTTCTGATAGTAAAAAAAAAAAGCACCATAAATCTTTTTAAAAGCACTCCATCTATACAGTTGATGGAATCTATGAATATAATAAAAGAATACTTCAAAGGTTTTGCCGTATGGGAAGTGTATTTTAAACAGGTACTGCTGGAATGGGATGTTCTGTAGAGACTATTTATAGCCTTCTACTGATCTTTTAGTTGGTCTAACTTTTTCTTTCTGTTGCATTAGTTGTGTTTGTGCATTTGTCATTGTCTGTGTCTTATATCCATGTTCAAACATCAAGTTCTACCCTGCTTTCCAAGTCATAAGCTCTGTTCCAAAATCTAATGTGCTTCTAACATAGGCATCCATCCTAACCGAGATAAAACATAAAAATGTATCCATTCAGAGCACTCTACAAATCTACTCATCACACAAAAATTGTTCCGCACAGGAGATCGATATAATACCTGGAGAAAACTATCCATTAGCATCTACTCAGTTCCACTAGAAATTGACATGGCATGTTTTTAATGCTGCAACACTCATCTGTGATAGTCAATTATTTATTATAGTATATTATATATATTAAATATGTATATATATATAGATAGATGTTGACATATTTTTTTAAAATCGTACCCCGAAATTTTGAATGATTAAAAGTTACTTATGCTCACCATAAAGGCTGCACTTATTTAAAGCTACACTGTGTAACTTTTTTAGTTTATTCTTAGCTAAAAACACTTAGTTCTTTCAAAAATATATGTGCTTATTAATGTATATTTACTTCGTTCAAGTAATAAAGTATTCTCGTGAGTGTATAATATGCCATTGAAAATATATACGGGTAAGGGGTTCCAATGTCGGTCGCCATGTTGCCCCTCCATCTTGAAAGTACATTAGCCAAAGAGGGACATACAGCTTCGCCTTTCGCGTATCACTTGAAGGAACACTCATGGATGAGGTCGAACTTGAAGCCATGTTAATCTTGGACTACATTGGCCACCGTAGGAGTTAAACCGAAATCGGAATTGAGAGGAACAGAAACTAATATTCACTGGATACCTTTTCACTGCTAGATGGGGGTAAAAATCACAGTGTAGCTTTAATCTAAATACAGTAAAACAGTAAAATTGTGAAATGGTATAACAGTTTAAAATAACTGTTTTCTATTTTAATATATTTTAAAATGCAATTTATTTGTGATGACAGTCGAATTTTCAGCATCATTACTCGAGTCTTCAGTGTCACATGATCCTTCAGAAATCATGCTAATTTGCTGATTTACTGCTCAAGAAACATTTCTTATTATTATCAATGTTGAAAACAGTTACATATTTTGTGGAAATCCATGATACAGATATAGATATCAGTATATTTATAACAGCAGGATTTTTTCCAACTATTTTGGTCTATTTTTCACCAATACTTTTTGTATTTAATGAAACATAAGGCTATTTATAATAAACATTTATTTCACCTAATCAACCATCTTTTTTTTTTTTTTAGATTTGACACCCTTTTCTGGGAATCAAACCCATGACCTTGGTACTAGTGCCAACAGTAAAACTACATAAACTGATTCATTTAATAGTTATCAAATTTGAGCAAAATTAGTTAACTTACCTTTTGAAAAAGCTTTTGCTTCAGGACTGCACATGTGATGCCTTAAAATGCCGTCCAGTTGGGTAGCTCACTAGGTTTTGTAACAGGGCTATAATCTGTCATTTCTGTTTCCTGTCCACATTCAAAATGATGTCCATTACCTTGTCATCATTTAGCTTGAAGCTACAGTTCGCCACAATCCCTTTCTGTGTGTGTCCTTTTAATGTAGCATAAGTATAGAGAACCTGCGTACAGTTTCGCCAGCTCTCCGAACCTAAGCGTTGTTGGGGCAGAAGGGATGGCGGGCGTCTCTGTCCCGCCTGCTTGCCTAGAGTCTGTCCCCAACTCCCCCATTCACCACCATGAGCTCAGGTCTAACAAACCTCAGCCCCCTCCAACCCCTCCGCCTCAGGCTGACTCCACCCGGAGGTGAGATTGTCCTCACGAGAGACATGCTTAAACCACAGAACTGTCTTGCCATTGGTCGGATCACACAGTCTCAGTCCTGTCCTGCAGGAATGGTAGACAAACCGTCAGTCTGTTGTGTTGATTAGACGTTTTAATACGAGAACACGGCCATTTGTGTCCAGAGTGAATTGTGGGTGTGCTCATCTCACTCTTTAATGCATCTTGCCGGTGAAAGGCACACATTCAAAATGTTTGTATTTTATGCTACTTTGTGTGCATGATCAATTCTGTTTCAATGTCCTTATTGTGTCAAGTTTGGCAAGAATATAATCACAAATCGGACTGAGAGTTCACGTAAACTGTGTGTGATCACACAATGGCATTGGAATGTCAACGCGAGCATGCGGTTGATGTCATCACGTCATCACATAGCAGTCACGAGTATGGCTCCGCCCATTAGCTGTACTCCGCCCTTCACATCTCATGCATTTTGTTGTTTTGTGGTTGCTATTCAAATGATGAACAGCTATTCCTGGTATTTCTGTCCATGTTAAAATCAGGCATGGGAACATGTTGTACACAGCTGAGAGACGGGAGATAATATTAGAGCGTTTCTGGTAGAGGGGCATATTTTATTTAGTATTTCAAAGGAAACAGTTCAGCATGGCGCCTGTGATTCTTTGATGCTTGAACAAGGAGGGCTTGTTTCCTATTTGTCAAGAGACACTGCACTGTGTGCTGTGGTAGTTACAGATGTCAAATTTTAGGATTATTCTTGATGTCACCGAAAAAGCAAAGGTCTATTGTAATGATTACTATATGGGAATAATATAAATACACATATACAGTGGCCACCAAAAGTATTTAGACTCTTATTGGATGTATTGCCATTTGCCCCACTTTTAACTGTCTGAATGTGATTTCAGATGAGAAATATGAAATTATAGTTTTTTCCATAATTACCTTATTAATTTCTTTTAACCCAAAGTTAAGGTGATTTTAAAGAATGTATTTAATATGGCCAATTTGTGTCTTATTTTGTTGCATTGATGAGCATTGTAAAACCTTTATGTCCCCAGCTAACAGGGAACGTTCTCAGAACTTTGGCTCACATTCAAGGTTCTGTCATTTGAAGAAACGGTCTTTCAGTAACATTAATAGAATTTCTGTTCATTAAAGTTATCTGGTCTTTAATAATGTTCCCAAAATGGTAGCACAAAAATATAATTTATAGTTGGACTTTTGACTAACTTTTTTTTAAAGGTTACTACATCACAACATTCAAAAGTAACATTCTCATAATGTTTGCAAAGTTATAAAATGGAATGTTCCCTGAACATTTGTATATATAAAAAAACACATTTTAAAGCAACACTATGTAACATTTTTTACCTTAAAATAATGTTTCCAAAATCTTATCAGTGGTTCATCAAGTCGTAACAGGGTGAAAGGCACTTCTGCCATAGCCTGACGTGGTCTGCATCGCTTTTACTGGCACTTTGTAACTTCGGGTTTCGGGTAGGAACCCGACCACAAAAAGAACTGAAAAATTCGACTGCTTTACGTCAAGCGCTACAATAGTCATTATTTCGTTTTTCTTCGTTTCTGATGTCGCAATACATCATCCTTTCATGAAATCATGTAACATACTCTACCTTGTCTGTGGACATTGTTCATTCTAAAGCCGGTGCTGGATAAACAGCGAGCGTGCGTGCGACGGTAGGCTAAATTATTTACGACAGCGGTAATGGACAATTTAGTTTGCAACCAGTAGGGCGAACGAAGAGGAAAAGTTACTTGGTGTTGCTTTAAAATACTGAACATTTTGAACATTCAGGGAACATTCAGAAGTAATGTTTTCATAACTTAAGGGGAACGTTAAGCGTTCTTAGAATATATTTCTGTATTTTAAAAGTATGCTTGCAATATCTTTTTTTAGTACAAATCCCACTTCTAATCTATTGCAATGCCAAAGTGTGGCTTAAGTCTCCACATACTTTTTGCGGCCACTGTACACAAGTATAGCTTTTCTTAGTATCGTCATGTAATAAAGTAGGGACTCAATGTGGAAGTGTTTGATTAGGATGAGCAACTTCACTTTCCTTTAATACTGCTGCAGTGTAACTGGTTGTGTTTGACTTTTCTGTGTTTTGTGCAGCCCTCGTAAGACTGAGGATTCAACTGTAGCACCAAAAGAACAGCAACTACAAGAGCTATTTTCACAGTACTTCTCCTTTTAAATTTTTCAAGACACTCAACTGAAGAGCATGTGAAACTGCAGTTTTCAATAGTCCATTCGTCTGTTCTTGATATCTCACTGTGAGTTTGTTATTTTCCCTTTTGATATGGGCATATACTTGATTTAAAATGAGATGCACATTCATTTCATATACTATTCATAAATAAGTATTTTCTGGATGGACTAAAACTGTTGGAATACCAATGTCTTGCCAGTTTTGAAATAAATTGCACAGACACTTATATATTTTGTATTATACTGTCTTGTTGCAAAAGAACAAACCATCAATTGCATAAGAACAAAGAGTTTAAATAAATATAATAGTATCTATAAATATATGCTTTACCAGCATGGTAACAGGACTGCATGTCTTTGAACACTTTTCCCCCCATTTACAGAATGTTCCGTGATTTATGACACAACGCTTGTTTTCACTGTTATACGGTAAGGGTGCTATTATACATCTTCTGAAAGAGTAAGGAATATCTGGATCAAAACACAAGCGATGCAAGCATTGCTTACATATATGTAAACTAACATGATTATCAAACGTTCAACATAAATCAAAACGGCCTGAGTTTACTGAATGAAATGTCGACCCAGGAAGAGGTATAGGACTGTGCAAGCTTTGGGGGTGTTGATAGACTCGGTCTGTTTTGATTATTGTTCGAAATCCAACCCGGATTGTCTTTGACAAAAACGAAATTATCTCAAGTTTTGATTTTTAAAAAAGAATGCATGAAGCTTGAATAAAATGTTTTGTTTGTTTGTTTAACTCTTTCCACCGCCAGCTCCACTCTTTCCATCTGAACATGCAATATATCAAAAGAAAAAACATCCTCTGCGTTTGAACGCCCAAAATAGTTTTATTCTAGTTTGATGCATTCTATTTTTAAAGCAGCACCGGGTAACTTTTCAAACTTCATAATATATTTCCATGTCTCTTGTGATGGTACATCGACTTGCAATAGGTTGAATGACACGTCTGCCATAGCCTGACGGGGTCTGTAGCATTTTTAATCGTACTTTTAAACTTCGGGTTTCGGGTAGTAACCGGCAAACAAAGAGAACTACAAAATTTGACTGCTTTACGGCATATACGTCACTTCCACCACCACCCCCACTTCCTTAAAAATCGGACGTGCGAGCCAAATGTTATTGTCATGGCCGAAGCAGCAAAGAAAAACAAGAAAGCAAAGGTTTTATCAGAGCAAAGCAAAAGAGAAAGTGATCGCGTTAGGCAGAACGAGGATCAACATTGGGCCCGCGTTTTCTCGCTGGCGTGAGCTGAAGGAGGAGGAGGGGTGCCTTTCCGATGCGGCTGTCATGCTTTTGTACTAGTAAGTATATTGCTTGCATACTAGCTAGGGTGACCTGACCAGACGTCCCGTTTTTCCCGGGACAGTCCCGTATTTCAACTCTAATTTTAGTGTCCCGACTTATTAAATTGAATACCCGCACGACAGAGAGAAGGAGAGCGCGAGAGACCTTGCATGTGTGTGCTAGAGTAGCCTACGCATTAATACGCACGCGCGCGCATTATTGATATAATAATATAGCTTGATATTATAATATTGACGATATATGGTTATCTACCACTCAAACATTGCATTGAAGTATAGATTCAGTAAAACGGTAACCAATAGGCTAGACTAGGCTACTATAATGACGCTGGCTTGTAAACGTGAGCATCGCGATCAGAGCCGATCCGCCCTATACGCTCACTACGCAAGATGCGTAGGGCCCCGCAGTTTACTCAAGGCCCCGCCTCCCCCTCGTGTCATAGCGCGTCAATTAATGTTTACAACATCAATGACAAAATTAAGCGAAACTATCCTTCTGGTCACAAAAAGAGAGAGAGAGAAAAAGAGAGTGAATTGCGGGAACAACAATCAGGTAAACTTGTGTTCTAAACTTGTGTTCACAAGTTTGATGTCAACAAAGTAAAGTTAATGTGCATTTCTATTGTGTTTTTTAAAGTGCAACGGCTCGGAAAAGATAACCGCGTCGCGTGTGTTATCATGCGTTCATATGCGCGTGCACGAAATGAAACGCGCATTTTTCAAGCAGAAATATATGTGGAGACCAGACATACTGTACAATATATGGGCGTGAATGATGGCACTCCTCATCAAAGTACACATTATACACACTTTTAAAACAAGACACTGATTATAGTCTCAGTTAATGTGTAGTAAAAACTCTAAACAACTGCACTAATTATGCAAGATGAAAAGCAATGTATTGACAATATGACATTGATTGACTTTGATTTATAGGCTATATTGAATTTAAAATGTTGATTAGCTGGACATACTGGTCAATATGGATGCACATCCCTCAGTAAATAATAACCATAAATCAAGAATTGCTTCAACATGCATAATAAAAAAAACTTTAACATGCTATGGCAAGCCATTTTAGCTTTTATTCATTCACAGTTTATGCATTTTTTATATCAATAATTCATTTCTTTTTTACTATTTGCAATGTGAATTCTTGATTATTTTTACTAGTAGGGCCCCTTAGTTACATTTTTATCTACCAATGTCTATTTTTGATATCAGGAATTACATGTTCACTTGTACAAAAGTTAATTCTTGATATCAATGATGTCATTCACTCACAGGGATTATTGATATCTGCATCACAATATTCACTTGTTATCTTAATATTCTATAGAAAATACTCTATTCAGTAAATATCATTCTGTTCTATATTGTTGTACTTATTCTTTGACTGTTTTGTTTAAAGGAGGGAGGATTGTATTGGGAGCACTGAAGTGTCAGTTGTGACTGTGACAATGGCAAATGGTTTTACATATCTCACGGCGTCACGGGTCAGGTAGAGGGCCCCTTAGCAGAATTTTGCTTAGGGCCCCAGGGAGGTCAGGATCGGCACTGATCGCGATTGTCGTTAGAAAAAAAAAAAAAAAACCATTAAATTATATTCGTATGACATGCTGAAATATATGCCACTGTACCTGGGATGAAGACGACGCAAGCAGAACACCTGCATGTGACCTCCTCCTACAGTGTTCACGGCTATCATGGTTGTTGTCAAATGCATGAGCTACATTCATGACGGTTTACGACAGTAAGTAGAGGACAATACTGTTTCCCAACTGTAGGGGGGACCCCGAGAGAAAAAGTTAAATTTTACCTGTTGTTACTTTAATCAACACTTGAATTTGGGTAAGTTTCTACAATGTGCATGATCAATGCTTTTACCGCTTGTTTCTGATTCTTTTTGGCCTGTGTTTTGCTCTGGAGATTCTGTACTCTTTCAGAAGATGCCTAATAGCGCCTCCTACCGTATAACAGTGAAAACACTGAAAGATTTCATCATTGGCAGGGAAAGAGTTAAAAGCAGAGGCTCTGTTTTTTTTATATATATTTTTTGTATGGTCAAATATTCATATGACAAAGTATTTTGGGGTGATGAAAAGTTTGTGAAAATGATAAAAAAGCTGATGGTGGCTGGCAATTTTTTTTTAACAACGACAACAAAAAAATGTTAAATGGCAGGGAAAGAGTTAAAGGAATAGTTTACCAAACAAATGTATTTCTCTCTCTCTCTCTCTCTCTCTCTCTCTCTCTCTCTCTCTCTCTCTCTCTCTCTCTCTCTCTCTCTCTCTCTCTCTCTCTCTCTCATATATATATATATATATATATATATATATATATAACGTTTTTATTATACCAGCACTGTTCATGACAAGCTGTCAAATAGGACAAAATTCATAATATTTGCATTATATTTCAATTATTATGAAGTTGTGGGAACAGATGAACTATCGGTGCAGGGGGGGGGGATTTTTGTTCTTCTTTTTTTTACTAATATTTAAACAAAAAAATTGTCTCAAGTCATTTTAAGTCAAAGATTGGTAAGAAGGGAGAGTATATTTAAAATACTTAAAATATAAATAAACAGCACTTTTTATGTTTTTCCACTGTACTTTCAGTGACTTCAACAGGATATGCACATGGCTTATTTCTCACAACTTTTGTTTAAAAAATTCAGTCAGTTAGAACATTTAAAACAAACATTCTTTTTATTGGTTGTCCACATTTAAAAACATCCTTAAAATACCCCTTTTTAACTCTCTCTCTCTCTCTCTCTCTCTCTCTCTCTCTCTCTCTCTCTCTCTCTCTCTCTCTCTCTCTCTCTCTCTCTCTCTCTCTCTCTCTCTCTCCTCTCTCTCTCTCTCTCTCTCTCTCTCTCTCTCTCTCTCTCTCTCTCAGATCATGTTCACAGGAAGTGTAACATAAGTGTATTTACATAAATGACTGAGGAGTTGCTGTCCTCCTGTGGCCTCCTCCACCGGAACAACTTTAGCCAGTAATTACAGCCATTTTGATGTTAATTCTTTGTGTCTTTTTGAACAGTTCAGATGACTGCTTCCTTATCGGAGGTCTACATTCATATACAAAACATGAATCTGCTAATTTTTGTATGGGTAAAATATATGCTTATTGTTGTAGGAAAAATGCAACAAACATAAATGAAAAAAAAAAAGAACAGTGCCCTCATATCATCTGGAAATTGACATGCGTTGCATCATCATCGATAGGACATTTTCAATTCCCTAAAATCGTCCAAGATCTTGTACAGCTCATCTTGTGATTGGCCGGTTGTCGTCTTTTGGTGTCACATGAGCAAGACGATAATGTAGATGAGCAGCAGGCAGATGAGGATGAGGGAGAAGTTGATGATGAGATCTTGTAGGTTGCGCTTGGTCTGCGGGTTGACTTCGATGTTGGACGCCCTCCGAATCGCTGAGCGCGTCATGTGCTGCACCTTCTCCATCCTGATGTAAAGACTGCGGACTAGTGGAAGAAAGACGGATGGAGACGGTGGTGCTGTGGCGTTCTTGTGGTGCGTTATGGGAAAAGAAAGAAATTCTATTTTAAGAAGATGATACAAGTTTTAAAAATACCAATATAACAGCTGATTAGACTTGTAAGCGTTATCTGTGTCCTAATGTGGGAGGCTCAATCTTTATTTAGTCTTCTGATGCTTGATGTTCACTACAGTGGACAGCACAAGCTTTTTGTAACCTTTCAGGTTGTGATGTTACAGCCTTACCACAAATCTATATCACTATCCGCATGCTTTTTGTATTTTTAACTCGCATCCTCTCCTCGGGTCATTTTGTCCCGAAGTTTTAATTAAATTTTTTAAGTGTTCATCGGAGTGGTCCAAGACCTCACAAGCTTTTTGTTAACTCTCAGGTTGTGATGTTACAGTCTTACCATAATTCTATATCACTGTCCTCATGGGTTTTGTATTTTTTACCCTCATCCTCTCCTTGGGTCATTTTGACCCGAGATGATTTTTTTTAAAAAATGTAACAAATTGAGTGTTCATTGGAGTGGTCCAAGACCTTAGGACTTTTGTCACACTTTTTTTGTAAAAAAACAAACAAAACAAAAACACCCCTAAAAATTCTGGCACAATACAGACCAAACTCAAAAATGAAGGCATGAGACAGAACCATCCCCATTGCAGAACACACTCACACACACACACACACACAATCAAAATGGCTGATGATGCATCATACCACTGAGATATTTACTGCTATTTTTTGTTGCAATAGAGAGAAGTGCAACTCTTTTAAATACATAATTTCGGGAAAACAATAGCTTACTTTTATATAAAAACATGCATAAAATAAATGTATTTATTATAAGCATCAAGCTATTTTTTCATATAAGATTTAAATACATATTTTGGGGAAGAGAAAATCTAATTTATTGATCAAATAAAATTATTGTTACGTTATCTTTATTAAATTTATTATAATATATTTCATTTATTTCTTTACACTATATAATTGTACTTTATTTATTTAAAACATTAAGGAATTTATTCCTATAATATCAAATAAAAAATATTTGGCAAGAGAAAAGTTTAATATATATATTTTTCCTTTTTATTTTCCTTCCTAATTCATGTATGTGGGGGTAATGTAATTGATCTACAAATATATCAAAGGAAATTAAAAATGCCATATCACAAATACCACTTAGCTCTTTATTTATAAGGGATTATTTAATAACAATAACAATGATTACCTTACAATCAGATTATGTAATTTTTTTATTCATATTTGTCTTGCATATTTGCCATTTGCCAAAGTGATCTGATTAGCACGAACACTCTGTAGCAGCACTCGAAGTGTAAAGAGCATTTACTGCTGTGCTCTTATACCCTCTTTAGGGCACTCGTGTTAAAAGCTGTGAAGGACATGTATTCGTCAGTGACAGCCACTTGTCTAACAGCTACACTATTCTCTTATCGACTGTCTCCAGATAAATGTGCTCAATAATTACTAAATGCACAGGCTCTGGATGTGGCGTTTACAGACAGTCAATTGCGTCACTTTAAATGTTATATTACAGTCAACCATTGATTGTTGGTACATTCTTTCGGGTGCTCATTTTACTGATGTATGGGTTAATTATATTCCAAGTAAGACAGTCCTGAATAATTTTCCAGGAACAACATTCCTATTAAAAAAGTTAATTGACCATTAAAAGGACAAGGTGGTGTCTTACTCTATCTGTCTCTCTTAGCCTCGGGGAAAAAGCATTTCAGATGGCACATTTCAGTGCTATTGGTGTATATAAGGATTGAACTAGAATTGCAGAGACCCTGTCTCACCATTGAGTCCTCAAGTGCCCTTTAGAGTTGGATAAACAAACATTAGCTAGATGACAAAAATAAAAATATCACAACAAAAGCAGAGTGGGTCAAGACTTAACTTGATCTCATTTTAAAGGCCCCAAAAGTCAGTATTTATCAGGGGAGGGCTTGCATTCCAGTCCTGTGATCCAGAGACTATTATAACTGCTTAGCTGTAAAGTAAACACTAGCGTCTGTGATCTGACCGCATTGAAGTTGAAAGCAACTAGATTCGCCTTATTCAATTTCAAAAGACTATACAAAAGTCTACTGGTTGTGCAGTGAAAATAAATAGAATATCATCAACGCACATTTTAATTCCCGTGAACCTACACTCTTTAAAACAAAGCTTCTTTAATGGTGTCAATGGTTCCATGAAGAACCTTTAATATCCATGGTACCTTTCCATTTCACAAAAGGCTCTTTATAGTGGAAAAATATTCTTTAGATTATTAAAATGTTCTTCACACTAATTAAAAACTGTTCACTGAAAGGTTCTTTAAGGATCCTTTATTTTTAAGGGATTATATTACAGTTCTTCAACATCAAATTTTTGTTTGACTTTGACCGACTGTTTTCTGTTTACTGATTTGCATGCAAACAAATTTTATGAAAGTGGTATTCCAGTACAGGATGCAAATGTTTTTGGTGCTCTTACTATCCTCTATGTCCTTCAGCATTGATATTTTTCATCTCTTCCGCTATTTTCTAATGTTAACCACATGCAATGACAAGCAAATCTTCAGAATCTTAATATTTTAATATTATGCCTAATTTTTAAATATGATTTTAGCTGTGATAGCGAAGATGTACTTGATTTAAAGTGTTTTTCTTACCCGTTAAATGGCAGCCAAAGAAAGAAGCAGTCCTTTTCAAATATAAAGAAAAGTGAACCAGCAGGAAAATGTTGGATGTCGAAACACAGGCTCTCCGGACACGCTACAAAGTTTATAGGAGGAACTGAAAGGGGTGGGGAAAACAAACGGGAGGGCGGTAGATGCAAAGGGAACACATCTCCATCTCAAGATCACAGGACGGGCCTGTTTGTAGCAACTCCTCCATCCAGTGTTTGTTGTGATGACACACGACTGATGAAGGAAGTCAATGCTGGATCATTATCCGTCCAAACTCTAGTTTATAGTAAATAGAGAGTGATAGAGCAGGACTGTTAGATTTTTGCTGTGAAACAAGTAAAAATGTATATGTAATAAAACAGAATGAATCCAAATATGACTAATACAAGGGTCATTTTAAGGCTCAAAGCTTTATCACTGTCTATAAGAACATAAATATTATTAGTTATTTTAGCCATATTCAATTTTTTCTCCAAAAGTGCCTCTACTGTGCTAATATTCCCTTTCCTTTTCTAAGTTATTATTCAAAGTTATTGTCTTCTAAAGGAAAGAATCGATTCTGAAATGCTGAAACGAGTTGTCATTAATTCCAGAATCACTTCATGTTACAAACCTACATAATACTGTAACAGATTTGCATAATGCCAGCCTATGGTCTTCATTGGCTGCACATGAACAATATTTACTTTGAACCTTAAACACTGTAATTGCACCTGAGACGGGAAGCGTTTGGTTTGGTTTCAGGTTGTCGACATGTTGAGAAGAAGCTGTTTCCAGTGCTGTGAATCCATTTGCAGGCACTTCAAAAGGATGAAGACTCATGCTGGAATTGATATGGTAAAACTGATGCCATCATTCGTATCACTGTGAATCAAGCACTGAGGAAGCCTCCGGAGCTGAAATTCAGATATGGTAATGGGCTTTTCGTTTCCGACATTTGCTGTAAGCGGTAGACCAATCACAACAGACTGTGTCATCTGACCAATCAGAGTAGAGTGGCTCTCAGAAAGGAGGGGCTTAGAGAGTCTGAGGCCCTGTCCACACGGACACGGGTATTTTTATAACCGTGACTTTTTCTACGCGGTTCGGCCGTTCGTCCACACGGAAACGCACTGAAACGAACATTTTTGAAAACCCCTGGCCTGCTGAGGGTTAGGATTTTCAGAAACGCCGGTTACGTGTTGTCGTGTAGACAGTGAAACCGGGGTTTTTTGCCTTGCGACGTCAGAGTGTGCGGCGTTTTCCACTGTGTTTGACGTCAGATTTGCGCCTACCGGAACCGCTAATAACTTTTTGTTAGGCTTCTGATTGGCCAACGTGGCTTTACGGTTAGGGTTATATCGCCGCCTGATGGCGTGGCATGCTCTTGACAGCGTGTTTTTGCGTTTTCATGTAGACGGAGACCGAGCATGTATGGACGAGATTTTTTTTTTTAAACGCTGGAGGAAAAACTACGGTTATAAAAATACCCGTGTCCGTGTGGACATGGCCTGAATCTTCAAACAAACCGTTTTTTAGAATGAGAATTGATGTGATGTGAAATGAATATTATGAGAATATTAAAGTGTATTTTGACTTATAATGCATGTAAATCAATTGTAGGAGACCTCCGAAACAAAATTAGGAACCTTTAAAATACCATAATAGGGGCATGTTCATTAATTTGCTACTATATTTATTTGTTTACTTATTTATCAACTAATAAATTCAGCCAAATTTTTGATGGTAAAAATTGAAAAACGTAAAGAATCAATTATTTAGATAATCAGTAACTGTTTATACAGTGTGATCATTATGATTTAACATCCTGAAAAAAATATTTTCATCACTAACTTAGATAAACTATATATATATATATATATTATATATATATATATATATATATATATATATATATATATATATATATATATATATATATATATATATATATTCATTCATTTTAGCCTATTTAGTGGTCCTCGTATGAATAAATTACATCACAATACTAACAAAAGGGAAAAATTATCTTACCACCCAAAGAAACAATGTAAATATTATTAATGTCACAACAAAAGTGTAAGTGATTGTATAACATGCAAATGTAAAGAAAGTTCCTCATATGTAAATGATGATGTTTGTTCACATTTACTCTGGGTTACAGCAAATATATTTTGAAAATGACTGTAGGTAGGGGATAAGAAACTAAGATTGTTGATTCTGAGGAAAAAACAACAATAGAGCCGTGCGGAGACTCCTTTGTGTTAAGGAGCTTTACAGGCTTTGGAGAACCTAAATCGAGCATAGGATAAATATTTGAAAAGCACACTGCTCTTATCTAACGGCCAAGGGATGCGTACAGGAATGTGTGCTGGTTGTGTTTTCCCTGGACTTGACTTTTTTGTCTTTGGCATGCCTCCACGTCTCCTGCTGCCCGTCAGCTATGCCGGGGCACAAGTGTGCGATTCCACAGCGTAAGCCCTGGTAGCACGGCGGTACAATAAAACTACAGTAATGAACGAGAAGGTGTCCGTGCAATGATGAGTCATCACAGATGGATGAAGCTCAGGATAAGGCCGACTTTTATCCCATACTGCGTAACGCACTATAAAACCCGAAACACCTCTAGAGTATTTATCAATCACTCTCTGTGGATTTACTTGACGCTTGCTGTAAATGTAAGAAATGATTGCTGGTTAAACACAGTTTTAAAAAGGAATAGGGCTCAGGATGTGCAAGAGATCGTGTGGATTGTCAAAGCTTCGTCTGTTTTCTCACAGCTGCAGAGAGCTTGTGTCAGTCGACAGTGAAGAGGCAGAGGACCCGTCATCATCCAGCGCTGTCAACACCTCTTGGTTATGGCAGATAGATGGCTCTGAACAGAAATGTCAGGTCAAGGAAGGTGCCCACAGGATAAGGTTTCCACAGGATAAGGGATGAGGCCTGCGTCGCATGTCTGACACGTAGCAATGATATTCTGCAAAGGTGGCGTCTGGTGCGCCGTGGCAGAAGAGGCCAAAAGATTAAGTTCTGGGTGTTTACACTGGTTATTTCAAGCTTTGGTCTGAAGCAAAAATGCTGAATTTTTTTGGTATGAAAAATCCATGTTTCAGACAAATGCTTTGCTTCAGGTTCTAGATTTTATACAAAAGTGAACAAAGGTTTCCTTTTAAGGGCTAAAACAAACATCATATATTTAATTAGTAGCCTAACGATTTATTTAATTTAAAATTTTCCAACCCATTAGGACCCAAAAATTTACATTATAGTACTTTATACACTGTTCACACGTTTTAAGAAATTCATATTTTTATTTAGCATGCAAGGGTGTGTTAAGTGGCTGTTCTTTTGAACTTTCTATTCATTAAAGAATCCTGGGAAAATGGTTTCTACATCCAAGATACATCCTGCAACATGGTTTCTGCAAAAATATTAAGCAGCACAATTGTTTTCAACGTTGATTACAAAAAAAAAAAAAGATTTTTAAATGTTTCACTGGTACTGAAGACTGGAGTAATAGCTGATGTAATAGCTGATGAAACATGGCTTGGTTGCACTTTTATTTCGATGGTCCACATTAGATATTTTTCTACTATCAGTAACTACATGCCAACTAACTCTCATTAGAGTATTAGAAGACTCCAGAAGTTCAGTTATGCGTTACGTTTCGGGTTAGTAGAATAAATTGGCATGTAGTTGCAAAGTTACTTTTGTCAGAAGAATGTCTGTTGAGGGAGCATAAATAAAGTGTTATATAGCACAAAGACTACTAATGACTGGTAGTTGACATGTAGTTGACAAGTTACACATAGAATGTCTAAAAGTGTGCCATCTAAATAAAGAGTTACCATTAGCTTTGCCATCACAAGATAAATTACTTTTTAAAATTGAACTTTTTAAAAAACTTTTGACAGTATGCTGTTTTTATTTTGCATGAAAAACATCTTACCCCACACTTTTGAACCATATAATATAATACTTCATGTTTTCTTCATTATATTGTTGTTATTTTTAACTTTACAGTTTGAATCTCACATATTGGGACCCATTTAAGGATTAAAATTGGGTCCCAATATTAATATGCAGTTTATGCATATTAATATGGGCATAAACTGCATAGATCTAACAAAATCCAAATTATGAACATAACATTGTCTGAACAGAAACATTTGGTTACACATTATTTTTAGGTGACATACTCAAGTAACTGAGTAATTTTAATTAACGTTACTTACGGGTTTGGTTTAGAGTTAGTTACTTGTAATTATGCGTAATTAACTGTTATTAAGTACATGTAGTAACATGTAACTACGACACCTTAAAATAAAGTGCTACCGTTTTTTTAAGGTTTTTTGTCCTCTCCCAAGTCCATAATTTAATGCATAGAAGTCATTGTATTTGAAACCATTTTTATTCTCGCTGCAAGTGAATCTGTTTAATCTAGTCTGAGTCATAATGTTTTATAGTTATGTTTATGGATTTTAAGAGTGAGGGCATGCATGCTAGCTGCAACCTTCTACCATGTGAAATGGTATGATTATGTTCAACTAAAATAGATGCACACACCCTTTGTTATCAACATCAGTAGATATGAGAAGCGTGTTCTCGTCCCTTTTAAAAATTTGATGAACCTATTTATTTTCCATCGCTATACATAATAATATGGTGTTTCATTTTATTTTTTGCCTTTATCATTGTTTTCCCCCTGTTGTTTCTTCTTGTAGTGGCACTAGAAGTTAATTATTATATCCAGGCTGAAATTGGAATCAGATGAGATACGTGATGAACATGAAGAAGTGAATATCTACATATACGCGAGTTTTTATATACGAGGGTTTTCAGGGACACAAGCAGACAGATTAAAGGGGTCATATAATGTCATTTTTGTACAAGTTAATATGAATCTTTAGGGTCTAAATGAAAACTTTGTAATATACTTTTATTAAAAATTCTCATTAGTATTTTAAGAAAACACTCATTTTACCTGCTCAAAAACAGCTCTGTTTTCAGCACGCCGTTTAAGTGCATATGCCTTTAAATGATAATGAGCTTCGCTGACTCCGCCCCTCTGTTCTGTGGGCGCTTTTGACACAACGCACGTGGAGTGTTGACTTGACAACATTTGAGGGTTTATTATAGCAGCAGGATTCTCTCTGAGGACACATTTTGTGCAACCGTATCAGTTTGAACCGGAGTCTGACCCGAAACATGATGACGCCCGAAGAAGTTCGACAATTAAGGCTTGAACAGGACGTTTCTGAATGGTTGGTTAACAATGTCACTTTGATCTATTTTTGTATGTACTGGCAGGGCGTGTTTAACGTTACTAATGTAAGTTATAGGTTATAGTTAGTTGACAGATTTATGTTGAAAAACTTTTTTTTTTAAATGTAGGCTTGTCAGTGATGCGTGACATTATCTCAGTGTTAGGTACAACTATCATGACTGAAACTGACATGAGGTCATGTCAGTAATGATTCTAGCAGTAGTTGAAGGATATGAATTTGTTGTATGTTTATGTTTAGTGCAGTACGAAAATGTTTTATGTTTTAAGAAAACTTTTAAGTACATCTATAGTATAACTGCATTGATATTCCTGTTAATATTCCTGTTACGTTAACTATAACAGCTGCGTACACAGTTTTTAATAACACAATAACTATAACGCATTTTTCAATATTAACGTGGGATTATGAATTATATTGAGAACGTCGTAACGTTACATAGAACACATGCCGTAATGCACCCTGAGTGTAAACATTAGCCACAATCATCGTTAAGCGTGCAAGCGATTTGCAAAGATTAATATAAAGGTTAATAAAACGTTACACTCACTTCTTCTTGAGGTCCAGCAGGAACACGAATAGTTGGTACTGATTCCTTTTTCAGTAGCAGCTTCTTAGCAAAACCTGATTTATATTGACCCTCGCCTCGTTTATAAAGCAGTCTGGTGAGAAATGATTTGCACAAACATTGACGTTGCTCGTCGTGAATATTCCCTTCATAAACAAAACTCAGCCACTGCGTCTTGAGCGGTTCGGATTTAGGAACATTAAAATGACTGCTGTGTTCGTTATTACACCCAAGAACAGAACACCACAATCGCTTAGGCGCCATTCTGCTCCAGTGTATCAACAATGACGAACTATGATTGACATCTCACTCACGAGCGAGGGCGGGTCTGTGTTGAAACACTGCTGTCAATCAACAATCGTGGGAGGGGCGTGCGAGCTTGTGACGTCACAGGCTCGAACGGCTCGATTTGAGGCAGGGGAAAACATATAAGGAGATTAAAACAAAACCACTAGATAGATTTTGATCATTATATGACGGTTGTGTACAGGCACTGCCAACACACATTTCAGTACAATCAACTTGTAAAAGTGCATGTACCATTATATGACCCCTTTAACACACCTATCAACTGAAGACAGACGCTTCCCTCAGCTCTGTAAATTAAAAAGCTCTCGGGAGGGATTTGGAGTGAATGGAGAATCCCTTGAACTATTTTTATACACACATTCACATCTGCCCTTGGGAACTGAGACACAGCTAGACACAATATTTTAGATTGCAAAATATGCATTTCTTCATTATTATATTGCTCTACTTGTTGCTTACTTTTAATCAGTTACAGTATGTTTGTCAAAGCACCGTGAGTCATATTCTAGGGATTTTCTTCGACCACTCGTTGGATGTTTCAAACAAGGATCTCCCAGAATAAACTTCCTTTGTTCCCACAAATCCTCCGCACTCTAAATAAAACTTGCACAGCGATCTTAGCATGTTTGTGGTGGGCTGATCCTGGGAGAATCCCCCTAACCAAACTTTCACTGCGGTCCCACAGCTCTGCAAACACTGCCACTCTTACGTGTTAAAGCAGGTGTGAGGGATTTTCAAACATTTGCAGAAGCATGAGACAGACCTAGCTTTAAACGTGTTTAGAAAATGACCTCACGGGTGCCTGATTACAACAACTTCCGTAAAAGTATATGCTGCCAGTACATTTTTGTTACATCAAAATATGATTATAAGGATGGCCTGTCCAAAAGCAGGGCCCTGTGATGATAGGAATGTAGTATACACTTCTCATGTGCCACTCATAAAAAATGTTTCCCCAGGCCTCATGAATTTAAACGGCGGCCCTGTGAAACTGAAAGGAATGAGTGTCATGCTGAAGGGATTGGCCTTGGCTCAGAGTAAATCCAGATTATTAATCCATTGATACTCGGTCTGGACAGTGCTGTCGTCGTCCTGTCTTGGATTGTATATATATATATACACATATATACATATATATATATATATATATATATATATATACGGATATACATATAGTTTAGAGTCAGTATTTTTTTTTAAAGAGACTATACTTTTATTTAGCATGGCCACATTAAATAAATCAAAAGTGACAGTAATACAAAAGATTTCTATTTTAAATAAATGCTGGTCTTTTGAACTTTCTATTCTTCAAATAATTCTTAAAAAAAGTGTATCGTGTATTCCACAGAAATATTAATCAGTTTTCAATATTGATAATAACTAGAAATGTTTCTTGAGCAGTAAATCGGGATATTAGAATGATTTCTGAAAATTCAGCTTTGATCATAGAAATAAATTACATTTTTAAACATATTTCCGAAAACAGCTATTTTAAATTGTAACATTTTACAAAATTACTGTTTTTACTGTATTTTATCAAATACATGCAACCTTGGTGAGCAATAACAGACTTCTTTCAAAACATTAAGAAATCTTATATATATTGAAGTTAACGTGAAATGGCATTCACAACCTATATCACTTTCATAATTCAATATGTTTATGAAAATATGTGTGGAACTTGATTTTATCAATCTGCATTGGGAATTGATTGGATTACATAAAATGAAGTCGAATATGACTGCAAGTTTGACTATTGTGGACATTTAAACTGGATTCATGAAAAATGTCCGACTGATATTTAATTTTATTTATTTTAACAATCAGTTAAAAAAAAGAAAAACTGTATTAAAAGGTAAATGGGGTCAATTCTTATTGACTTATCATGCTCAGCTACTTAATCTATATGCATAAATCTTACCTGTAATTGACATCAAATTGTTTCATAAATAGCATTCATTGGGGTCTCAAATACCAAGCAAATAATACATCATAGTAACTTTAACTCTAATATGCTCTGCTCTTTTGATCGGCCCGTGTGATATTTTAAGCCTGGCGAGGAGACAACTTGGACAAAGACAGTGGAAAAACATTTCTGCTATTTATAAGGTCTGATTAAGGTTCAGAGCTTCTCATGTGATAAATACATAAACAAGTACATCTCGTTCATTGTCACGTCGCAGGGGGCTTTGTGGATTTAAAGAGAAGCCCCTTCTCAACGGGACCGGCAGCTTAATTAGACACATCACTGAAAGTCCTCTTGTTTTCAGACATCATGGTCCTCCTGCCTCGTACATGTTTTGCATGCTGGGTACATGCATTAACCCACAAAAGGCAAATGATCAAAACCACTATAGTCAATAATCAACATGAAGGGAGTCCTGGTCCTCAGAAAATGTCAGCTTGTTTTTATAGGTTATATAAGCAAATCTCTTCAGTAAACATGCAGCGTTTTTGAATCGTTAATGTTCTGTAAAATAGAGCTTGAGAGAAATTTGTAAAGGGAAAGTTTACCTAAAATGAGGGAAAATATTTAGAAATTATATTTTTTTTTAGTCCATATATCAAAGGAAGTCAATGATGACCAGAACTGTTTGGTTACAAGCATTCTTCAAAATATCTTCTTTTGTGTTCTCAGAAGAAAGAAAGTCAAAAGGGGAAAATGATGGCAGACGGGTGCGCTTTCCCTTTAAATCAAATCAAATCCTCTCCTGTTGCCTCAAGTGTCCATATGCACACCGCAGAATCTCGCAGGAACTAGCAGGTCATCCGGGTACTCTTTGCCAACTATTTTACGAGTAGCCTACTGTGAATTCGGACATACTTCTTTTGTCTTATACTTTTTTTCAGCTGTACATATATAGGGATACAATTTTGGAAGAAAAAGTTAAAAACAAATAATATGATCAATAAGTCATGACAACATATGTTTATGCATTGTTTTAACTCTTTAAAATGAGTTAAGCAATTTTCAACTTTTTATAAGTTATACAAGATTCAACAAATTGTTTAAGTCAGTTTAATGTAATGTAATTTAGGTTGAAATGACCTAAACATCCAAGTAAAAATTTAAGGCAGCAACTTTTTTTTTTTTTTTTACAGTGTAGATCAGAGAGACAATGTTATGTATCTCCATTCTGGATGAGACTATATATTTACAGTGTGTGGTGTGTGTGTGTGTGTGTGTGTGTGTGTGTGTGTGTTGTGTGTGTGTGTGTGTGTGTGTGTGTGTGTGTGTGTGTGTGTGTGTGTGTGTGTGTGTGTGTGTGTGTGTGTGTGTGTGTGTGTGTGTGTGTGTGTGTGTGTGTGTGTGTGTGTGAAATACTGTATGAAATACTGTATAGATGTATGCTATAAGCATGCTGTAACTGTTGTTTGTTATCAGACAACAGTTTTTAGTGGTATTAGAAATGATACTATAAAGATTGATGAATGTCTTATCATGCATACAATTATTATATAAACTATACACATGATATCTCTGACTTTAGTTAAAGCAAAGGTTTTGTGAAGCATCACCACCTAGAGGGAAAGTCAGGTAAAACACGCATCAGCTCAATAATAAAAACATGCTGTTTGATACCACTGGAAATCATTTAAACTACTTTAGTTTGTAAATCTCATACTGTAAATGTGATTGTTGTTTGGATATTATATACTATATACTTGGATATTATAACTAACTTATTTTCAGCATTATGTGACAATAATGTCGATAGGGCTAGTAAAACCATTAAGCTGAATGAACCTCATGTGTAGAGTAGGCTACAACCTGGTTCAGTACATTACTATTCTCAATCTATACTTGTACAAGTGGTTCTATACATTATCTTAGATATGGTAAATCTGGCACTAAATACCTTTAACTGCTACAGTGAGTAAAGGCACCTGTACTTTGTTATTGATCAAATTCACACTTTTCCTTCATTTGGAACTGATAAGCAATTACATGTTAACCATTAAATAAACACTTCCTTGAATCCATCTACAGTACAACAACTGTAAAGATAAGAACTTCTATACTTTACAGCCAAGCGACCTTCAGTCTGCTTAATCTGTCTGCATGGTTATCCGCCAATGATATATGACACATACTTCGACTGTATACTTATGAAACACCTGTTTCCGTCTGCTTTCTTGTTAGACACACCTGTGCCACACGGACCAGGTGACCACAAACTTAGAGGGACTGTTAAAGGACCAGTGTTCAGCCATGATTGCGTGTTACTGATCAATATTTTAGGTTTTGGGAATATCCCTACAGTCATGTGAACAAGCTGTAGCTCCATGCAGGGTGTGTTTTGATTCCAGAAGTCCGGTGCATGTGAAATGGAAAAGATTTGTGGCAAAAGGAAGGAAATTACAGGTTTAAAGTTTGTTTCAGCACTATTTCTGCTTATTTGTCTCAGAGCATCATCATGTGATGAATGGCTTCTTGATGCCTCAGTTCACCACATGGTAAGATTCTTCAGATTTGTTCATATGTATTCGGACCAGTATTGATTTTTTCCCCTAATTTACTTGAGCAATGTCTGAAATATTGTAATTGTAGACAGCCAGAAGTGTCTCCAAACAGTGTACGGATGCCATTTGCCAAAGTGAGTAGGACTACTGCCACGTTTTTGTAATAAATTTACAACTTATTTTCTTCTTTCACTTCGGTTTCTGCTTATATTGGTTTACAAACATTTACAATCTTACTGTCTAGATGTTGCGTGTCAGCTCGCAGCACCTTATACAACCTGGATTGGGTCTCATAATATAACCATGAGCTGGGAGTCCCTGAATCAGTCTGATGTGGTGCATATTCTTCAGTGGACCGGTCCTAGTCTGTCTGGGATTTGGGCACAAGCTGAGGTACTGAATGATTTTATGTTTATATGTGTAATATTGATGACTAATAATTATTTGTTGCATTTGTACATCATACATTATTATTCAGTGAAATACAGCATCATGTATTTGAATACAAAGAATATTCAGGTTATTTCATTTTAAAATATATATTTAATCAAAAGGAGTAAAACCCCCATATTTTTGCATCTAGAAAATAAAGGCTATTTTATGACCATTAAGATATTTTGCATTGTGACATTATTTTAATGACAATAAATCTGCCCTTACTCTGTTCATAAACAACGATTAACATGATTTTTTAATCACTAAAATTAGTTTAAATTCAATTCAGTCTAAAAATATGAATGTGATGTATAAATGTTTATATATAGCATGTATATATATATATATATATGTTGTCAAATCTAACTGAACCTAAACCATTTTTCACATGTGTGTGTGTGTGTGTGTGTGTGTGTGTGTGTGTGTGTGTGTGTGTGTGTGTGTGTGTGTGTGTGTGTGTGTGTGTGTGTGTGTGTGTGTGTGTGTGTGTGTGTGTGTGTGTTGTGTGTGTGTGTGTGTGTGTGTGTGTGTGCATGTATATATATATATATATATACATCCACACACATCCACAACTGTGAAAAATGGTTTAGGTTCAGTTAGATTTGTATTTCTCTTATGCTCACTAAGTCCACACTACAGTCATACTGTCATAACTTATTGATCGAAACTTGGCATGAAATATCACTTGTATTTCTTTACAGTTTATTTGCGTAAAATTAATCATTTTGGCAATGCGTTGTTTTTTTCCTCATAGAATGTTACAGAATCAACATACACCGTCAAACAGTTGGAACCTTTTACCTACTATAAGTTCAGGATTTGGGCCGTGATAGCAGAAATACATGCGTGTTCTCCAGCGAGCCCTTGGTACCAAACAAAACCTTTTGGACGTAGGTTAAATCAACAATTGATCAACGGTCTTTTTGCATCAGGTTTCAAAATCAGTTGTTAGAAGCTGTTTAAAATGTTTCTCTTCCAAAAGTGCCCTCCAGCCCGTCCATTGAGAGTATTCAGAGCGTGTCTGGACAGAGTGTGGAGGTTCGCTGGTCTCTACCTGAGAAACCAGGAGGACCCATCTTGGGCTTCAACCTCAATCTCACATCCAATGAACACGTCATCAGTGTCGCAACAGGGGGAAATGTATTCTTCAACACATTCTACCCAACGATCCATAACACTACATATAGGTAGTGTGCATACAGTCTCCTCATTTTTTATAATTATGCATTTTAAAGTTTAATGCAACATAGAATGCAATATACAATGCATTTAAAGGGTTAGTTCACCCAACCATGGAAATTCTGTTATTAATTACTCACCCTCATGTCGTTCCAAACCCATAAGACTTCGGTTCAAAATAATCTCCAAAACACGTTTGTGCGTCAACTCACGTCAACTGACACATCACTTGTGTCACTTCATACAATTTTGGTTAACCCACTGGAGTCACATGGATTACTTTAATGAAGTCTTTGCTACCTTTCTAGGGCTTATAGTGGTACCCAGCAAAAACTTTTATGTTGTGTCTGTGGCACGTTGCATTTCTGTTATGTCTACGTGCTCGCAACATTGTAACAACGTACAATTGTGAGACGTCGCGCATAGGGCTGTAGCAACGTTGTTGCGTGAAATTCAGCAAATGAGAGACGACGTTCTGACAATTTTTTAACATATTTCTTTATGCTAGAGAGGCCTATAGATATCCCCCATTTAGCATTTTATGTTTTGAGGTTAATTTTTAATTAGTCAGATGTTAGATAAGTATATATACTTTTTAAATATTGTTGACCTTATTATTATTTAATGGGGCTAATCAACACCTCCACTTGAAAATGTCAAAAAATGACAAAAGGTTACTTTAATTCAACTTTATTAAAATGCATATTGCACTTTCAAAAGTCATACATTTGTGAAAATTAAAAAAATTGAAAACATAAACAGATATACAAATTTACACAACACAATGAGCCCAACAACCTTAAGCAATGGCTCTGAACGGTGGTTTAATGTCAACATTGTGACAATGCTATAACAACCTTCACGATACAACATAGTTATAGCAACCTTTTGGCCATGTTGTTAAAACGTTGTTAGAAGGGTTGGGTACGTTGTGCCAACGTTCTGTGTTTGCTGGATATTTGCGTAGCTGTCAACGGAGGGACAGAAAGCTCTCAGATTTCAATATTTTAATTTGTGTTCCGAAGATGAACGAATGTCTTACGGGTTCGGATCAACATGAGGGTGAGGATTTTTGGGTGAACTATCCGTTTAGGTAGCCCTATACATTTTTACATTTCTGTGCACCCTTTGGATTCCAAACCATGGGCTTGGTATTACTTGCACTATGTAGTTTGATTTTATTATTTTTTGTTGATATAAAATCATGCTTGTACTTGCTGTGTCTTACACAGGATCTCAGTAGCTGCTGTAAATCAAGAGGGCCAGGGTTCAGTTGCTGAAGGCAGCATAACAACACCAGCACAAGTTGGTTAGTTTAAGCTCACAGTGAAACTTTCCTGCAAAGATGACCCTCAAAAATCTGGTTTCCACAAAAATAGAAGACAACACAACTGTTTTCAACATTCATGCATGTGCATTGTGTTTGCAATGACTTGAAATAAACAATCTTATCGCTTCATCTGTGATGCTTTTCAGAGCAGAATGGTGGCCGCTGGGTCTTTGCGTCCAGATGGAACTCTTTAAGGATGAGAGAAGAGGATGCAGATTTCTTCACTACAGCACTGTGTCTCTCAGATAGTCTAATCCAGAGCAACATCACAGGTCCATTCCTCTGCATATCATTACATTTTAACATCTCCACCATACAGGAGTGCCCATAGGACAGAACAATCACAAATGAGAGTACTCAACAATATCTCAGTTGTTCCTCATAGACAGTTAGAGGATACTGAGAAAGACCCAAGTAAACTAAAGTTTATCCCATTTTACAAAATTCCCAAGACGATCTCACGGCAATTCGTTCAAATTTTACGAGGTGGCTAATTCGTACGAATGCATACAATCTCACTTGTACGAAATAGTAAGATTTTTGCTAAATCGTACATATTTTACGAGTTGCCCAATTCGTATGAATTCGTACGAATGACCCTGACCCCGCCCCTAAACCTACCCATCACGTGCGTTTAGACAAATCATACAAATTTGTACGAATTTCATCACTCGTACAAATTCGTACGAATTGGTCGTGAGATAGCGTTGGTTATACTACACACACTATTTTCTATACAGTAGCTATTACATGGTTATTTGTTGTAATGATTTAAAAGGAACATTTGATACAAAGGTGATATTTAAATTTAAAGTAGCTTTGGAATAGCAACTTTTAAGCAATAAGAATTTCCTTTAGATGTAGATGGTCCTCCTTGCTTTCTGGCCTCTCACTGTTTTTTTTTTTTTACAGGGGTGGCAGTGCACTACAGTTCCAACCATGTCTACTTCTCTGAAGGGACTCATATCTGGTCGAAAGGGGCTGGAAATTTGACTGACGACTCAGATCTCAAACTTCTGCACTCTGCCCCGCTGGAGGTCACAGCACTGACTGTAGACTGGCTTTATCAGAGGATTTACTATGTTTCCAGTGGAAGGGTGTGTATTTATTGTTAATTAGGGAATAGATGATGATTTAGACGAGTTTAAATTGTACTTTTAAATAATTTGTTTTTGTACCAAATAATTAATATCAGCACATTTAAAAACAATATTGAAATATTCTGGAACTCCTTGCCCTATTCCATTGTAATTACATGAATGTAAACAATTTACTATGTTTCTAGTTGTAGGGATCTAGTTCTAGTTGCATTTACCCTAATTAGGGACTAAAATGACAACTTTAAATATAAAATGTTTTTGTACTGAATAATTAATTTGAGCACTTTAAAAACAATATTTAAATGTTCTGGAACATCCTACCCCATAGACTCCCATTTGCACATTGTGTGTATTGTACAAAAAAAAAAACAATATAAGCATATATACATTTTACTTGTGTTTACAAATTGAAGGGCAGTTCGAAATGTAACAGATGCCATATACAGAGAGATGAATTAGTTTGAAATTGGAATTTTATTTAAATACTGTCATCATACTTTATTTCCCACAAAAATCAAATGCAGGTCTACTATTGTGGATTAGATGACTGTTCCTTTCCAGTGGATATAAATCTCAACCTTTCCAGTGACATTGTAAATATAATTGCTGATCCGTATAATGGGTGAGAATCATAAACATTATTAAATACTTTTTGGTTAAGCTTGAATGTAAAGCAATGTCTCTGCTTAATATAAAGCTATATAAAACATTGTATAAACCCTCTGCATTACAGTATTTTTTTAACATATCCATCAGAGACAAGATTTTTGTTTATTATTTTGTTTGTTTTATAGGAATAGTTCACCTTTCAAAATGAAAATTATGTCATAATTTACTCACCCTTGGGTTGTTCCCAGTCTATATGAACACAAAAGAAGATATTTTGAAGATTGTCGGTAACCAAACTGATGTAGTATTTTTTTTTCCATACAATGGAAGTCAATGGGGCCCATCAACTGTTTGGTTACCCATTTTATTCAAAATGTCTTATTTTGTGTTCAACAGAAGAAAGAAACTTATACAGGTTTGGAACAACTTGAGAGTGGGTAAATGATGACAGAATTTTCCTTTTTGGGTGAACTGTCCCTTTAAGTAAAGAGTAATTAAATAAAATTGAATAATTGTATTGTCAGATGGCTGTTCTTGTTGCTGAGCAGTGGAATATACCGTTGCCCTCTTCCAGACGCCTCTGGCCAACAACATGAGATCAGTCACATCGTAAAAACACATTCGGTCTCCAACTTTGTGGTCAGTTTCCCCAATAAGAGACTGGTTTATCACGACAAAAGTGACCAAACGCTCAACGCCACACCTATGGATGGATTATTTCCCATTACGCTGTACAAAAACATTAACTTTGAAGCACACAGCATTGTTTATGAGGATGATTTCTTCATGCTCACCAATGGATATGCACTTTATAAACAAGTTGGCCAGAGTCAAGTGGCCACCTTCAATGAATTCCTATGGACTGTGATGTCATCCATAGTCAAAATGATGGATTTGGGAATCTCTGTGATTTTAGCGCATCTGCACAACCTTATCCTGTGCCACGAAAGCCAAGACATCTACAAGTCCTGTTTGGATCAGATAAAGCCAATGTCTATTGGGATAAACCTGAAAATATGATTGGAGCAAGTGAGTGATACCAAGTTAATAGCACTATTGGGTTTTTATTAGTAGGTGTCTTGACTACTTAATTGCTGTTGTCCATTAAATAAATTCAGTTTTGTTCCACACAGGTCCATCTGCCTGGCAAAATTGGACTTATGCTATAAACTGTTCTATGAATGGTTTGGTCGTGATGAGATTTAGTGTAAAAACGGGCACACATGTAACCGTCCCGGATCTGCAGAGCTCACAGCAGTACAGCGTCACAGTCAGGGCTTGTTCTCCTGCTGGATGCTCCAGATCAGTCTCATATGAAGGGACAACTCTTCAGCCAGGTGACTATATTGAGGCACTCTATCATTTACTTTAATGTTTTTAAAATGGCCACTATATAAAAGTCATCTTTTTTTCAGCCGATGAACTCCCATATATTGCTGCTGGAAGTGATGATGAAATATGGAAGCAAGATTTGGAGAGCATTGAATTAATGGAACCAATAGTGTCTTATATTGGAGATGTGAAAGGTAAGAAACCAGAAATATCATATATAGACCATAACAGTGGACCCAAAAGGTATTTTGGACTCTTTTGAATAACTAAGCCACATTTAAAAAAAAATTAGATACAAAATATCAAACTAGTATGTGGCACCTGTAAATAAATGATGCTAGAGCACCACTCAGATCTAACTTCACTTTCTGAGGCACTTTTTCCCATTATTTTTTTAACCTGTTGGTCCCACACAAGTGTCCTAGCAGAATAACCACAAGTGTGCAGTTCATTATATTAACCATAAACGTTCCATAAACAGTGTTGGGGGCAACTAACTCATTACTTTTAAATTTACAAAAAAATATCTGTGTTACTTTTTCAAATAAGTAACTATAGTTCAACCATATAAATAAGCAAGATGACCTTAGATAAAGTAAATAGTGCTGAACTTTCTTCTCCTGCATCTTATTCTTCTGCAATCCAGATTAGCCGCACAACTAAAAGTTTTGTTTGAGCACTCAACTACAATGAAACAATCAAAAGTAGTTTATTTTCTTTTTGTTTTTATTTATTTGCTGTGCGTCAGATAAGGGACAAAAAATATGAGATGGGAAGAAAACGTATCTTTTAATGCTTTTGCGTTCTCTCGCAAATGTTTTGTGTTCCTCCAAGAAATGTTGCTATTGATTGCAAAATTTTCAGTTCTTTGAGAGCGAACTCAAAGTTTCTCGGGTGAACGCTGCACAAAACTATAGTGAGAGATTGCAAAAAACATTGACATTTTTTTTCCCCCATTTCATATTTTTTCCATCACCATGTCTCTGTAGGGGTTTGGCTGTTTAAAGAAAATTGAAAATGGGAAGGGATGTTTGTAGTGTTTTAGTGTGCTGTTTTCTGTTTCTTCAAATAAAAATACTTAAAGTGACCCCACATTACCTATTCTACCTGTTGTTTTTTACATAGCAAGTAGCCTACATTATGATATGTGATCTCATTTCGAGCAATCCCATTTGGTAATCTGAAAAATGGTGTATCTGGGTGATCCAATCCAATTTTGCTTTGAAAAATTGACACAAAAGTAAGATGGATTACCTTATCCCGGATAGAAATAATATGGGATTTCCAAACAATTCAGACATTTCTGATCCAGATTAAACTTTAACAACTGTGCCCTGGTGTGAAAGAGCCAAAAATAGAACTTTGTTGGGGTTTTTTAATTTTTGTTTTTTAATTTTAATAAAATAAACAAAGCGCGAGCCCAGCCCAGGTGAGAAACGCAATACGCAAATGCTTTAGGGAGTAACTCAATTTTGTAATGCAATTTTAAAAGTTTTCCCCAACATCCATAAATCCATAAAGTTTGACAATCAAAATGTTTCCAAGACCTTTTGCCTTCTTTTTGAACAATATAGGCCTATTTAATGTTTCATATTTTGAAACCTAACAAACATTTTGTGAAGTGTTCTTATTGATAAGTGATACACTGCCGTTCAGAAGTTTGGGGTCTGTAAATTTTAAGTCTCATGCATTTTTTTTTATAAAAAAATACAGTAACATTGTGAAATATTATAACAATTTAAAATAAATGTTTTCTATTTTAATATATTTAAAATGTAATTATGTAAAAAGTTACTTAAAATAAAAATCTTTTGTAGCATTATAAATGTCTTTACAGTCACTTTTGATCGATTTAATGCACCTTTGCAGAATAAAAGTATTAATTTCTTTAAAAAAAGAGAAATCTTACCGACCTTAAGCTTTTCAACAGTAGAGTATACATTCCACTTGTTTTAAAATAGTTTAGTCATATAATGTTATAAAAAAAACTATAAAACGTCATTATGCATCCCATATTTCACAATGCAACTCTCTATAAAAAGATCAATAGCTTGTTCTTCTTTCGTGATGAGCAGACATGGATTGGTATAGCTCCACAATCTACTGGACTAACAGTTCGGGCCACATTAACTGGATTGAACTGGGTAATACGTCTCTGAGTGTGATGACAATGTCATCACCCATGAATGCTGAAGCGCTGGCCTTTGACTGGCTAGGACAGTATCTATACTGGAGCTGCAACTCAAATCAGGTGTGTTTTTAAATTAACTCATGCTTGAATAAGTGAAATATTAAAGACATAACAAACAGAAGCTACTAATCCTTTATTGATTTTAAATGAACTAATTGTGAGCCATCTTGCATCTCCTTGCATCAGATATGCCGAGGGTCTCCTACATCTGGTCATGGGGTTGAGATATTTCTTCAAGCAGAGCAGAAGATTCTCAGTTTGGTGATTGATTCATTGAATGCTGCCATCTACTGGACCACTGAAACATCAGTAGAAGGCTGTAGATTGGATGGAGAAGATTACCAACTCCTGGATAAACTGAGTGTGTTCTCAGGGAAGGAGGTGAGGATACACTGCTAATACACTACCATTCAAAAGTTTAGGGTCTGTAAGATTTGTATTGTTTGTTTTTTTTAGAAGACTTATTCTTAGCATAATTTACTGTTATTACTTTAGTAACTCATGTAACATATGTAACAATGACACTATAAAATAAAGTATTACCTATTTTTTTTTTAAATAGAAATATTTTGTATTTAGTCTTTACTCTTTTTTGATAAATTTAATGTATACTTGCTGAACAAAAGTATTAATTTCTTCATCTTTTTATTAAAATCACACTGACCCCAAACTTTTGAACGGTATACCCATTTCACACACACACCCTGTGGGCTCTTGAGTCCAGCCTTAGCGAAATGTTTTCACAGAAGAAAATGTCTAAATTATAGGTCGCTGGTATCACTTTGAATGTGATTGAAGGTAATCTGTATTGGTTGGTACAGGACGGCTCCCTGTTGAATCTTTACAGGGTCAACATCAGTCCTCTCAGGTTGGTACATATACAAATGTTGAACAGCTAGATCTCATTAATGAATGCATTGTTTAATGACCAATTTGGTTAACATATTTTCTTATTGAATAAATGTAGTTTTTGAATGATTTGCATAAATCCATCCATTTGCTGTAACTTTAAAGGATTCAGTCTAAAGTGGTGGAATTTGCCAGATGGACCACATCTCAAATCTCATATCATCAAGTGGGCTCCTACAGCGGACGACTTGTTTGGTTGGATGAGAACAAACACCTCAGGATTCAGGAGTTGAACCAAAGCAACAGTGTCCTTATGTCTTCCAGCAAAACACTGACAGCTTTTTCTGTTGTTCAGCAAATGCTGAAACCTCTTCCAGGTCAGCACTGTGTGAACATATATGTCATATTGCTGTATGTGATAATCATAATCATTTTGTGTCTTTGTATTTGTATCCCAGATGGATTTGCATCTCCTCCTTTAGTTATTCCACCTGCAGTTTCCAAAATTGTTATTGAAGGGAATGACACATTTTTTCAGATACACTGGGAACCCAGCAGCGTTGACTACGGGATAGTGATTTATTGTGTAGTGTCTGAGGAACTGTGGAAAAATGTGAAACAGCTTCAAAATGTACTACACTGAATTTTGTTTATTTTTGTAAACTAGATATTGTAAATCCACCCTACTTTAAAATAAAGCAATGTTTTATGTGACCATCTTTTTGTGTAAAATGTATTGATGATGTATTTCCAACACATTTCTGCAGAAATACCCCACCAGATATTGTCACCCTGTTAATACGTTTTCCGAAGCAGTCATAAATGTCACACGATTCAAACCAGGAGCCAAATTTAACATCACCATAACCCCCTTTTCATATTGGGGTAGAGGGGAATCAACACAAACAACTTTCATTACTCCAGGTAAGAATGCTGCAAGATGATTAAGAAAAAAATACATTGCATACCTTACATTTGAATGAAAATGTACTTTTTTGCTTTCTGTGTATTTTATTGTATTTTATTTATCTAATTCAAAAAGGCCATTTTAAATGTGCTGTGCTTGTCATCGCAGGTACTTCATTAGACACAGACATGACGTTGATTATTTTGATCGTATCAGTCGCTGCTGGTTTTACACTGATTATTCTCATCGTCGCAGCAGTCAGTAAGTACACAAATGACACAATCCCCTTTTACAAAAGACTGTTTCGTTCATGTAAGACTGGAAAAACTGGAAGAACAGGAAGAGAGGGCTACACTCTGAGAAAACAAAGGAAATTAACATAGGAAATCTCTCTTGAGAAACTAGAGCAACAAGTCACACCTCAGTATCACCCTAATCTCTTTCCCTCTTCCCCATTCCTTCTCTCTCTCATGCTGAGATCACCAAAATTCACCCAAAAATCTATATGGTTTAATGTGAATAATTAGCATACACCACTATACATGTCTGGTATCATTTGAAATTTCTCAGTGTGACTGGTACAATGGTCTCGTCTCCACAGAAGTAAACCAAAAAATAATAGTTGGCTTAACAGTAGCCCAACCTCTGGATATTGTTTGGGCTCTAAGTTGCTATATGGGGGCTAGGGCTACATGGGTAACTTTTAACAATACGTGAAACAAAAGCGTGGGTGGCATTGTTAAATTGCTTTAGCCATAACCTCTGGTTATTGATCAGACTGGTGAGTTTGTGATCGTGGGCCTCATAAAATTAATGGCCGGTGTGAGGAACCTGTGTGACTTTGGTCAGAGACTAATATAAAAGGCCTAAAAGGACTTTGCTTTGGTACCCGAATGAACGAGGATAAGACTTAAATAGAATAATCAAATGTGCTGCTAAATATATGACCAAAAAACAATTGGCATTCCAACCAAGACAGTACACGCAGTAAACCGTCAGCCACTTATCGGAAACTGTCGTTGGATCAATTGGGCAGGAATATCAAAATTAATGATAGAATATGAAAGTTTTGATGTAGATTGTGCAACATTTACTTCCCCTGCTGTTTTGATGTAGTTTGGCACAGACGCCATAAGAAAAAGGATCATGGGACAGTTACACAAACCGGTGTGCACATCCATCCAGATGTGGAGCTGGAGTATATTCGAGGTTTAGTTGGTCTTGGGAACGCTTGCTTTGCCATCAGGTACACATAAACATCACTTACAAACTAAAGCTTTATTTTAATATGATTTTGTTGCATCTACAAACCACAAACGTGTTTTAATTTAAACAACTTTCCCCAGTGCCATACCTGCGCAGGGAGAGATCGAGTCTCTTCCTGTATTTCCTAGAGAATGTCTGAAGCTCCAGAGGTTGTTGGGTAGTGGTGCTTTTGGAGAAGTTTATGAAGGTGTTACAGTTGGCAACCAAATCACTGGAGTTATGCCAGAGAGGAGAGTGGCTGTCAAGGTACATTTGGTTTAAACTGTTTAAATGTTCCATTTTAAATAACACACACACATATACGGGTAGGCTGTTTCAGCAAATAGCCTACCGATTGCAATCATGATGTCTAACAAATCAATCTCTTCAGACACTGAGGAAAGATGCCAGCGACTATGAGAAAACAGAATTCTTAAAAGAAGCTCATTTGATGAGGTAAAAGAAAAGTTTGCTCAAAGCATCACACTAATAATATGATTATAATAGGATACACCCTGGCCTAGAGCAAATGGCAATAGTTGTGCTGGGTCTGTTGTTATTCAGTGTTTTGGGAGAAAATAAAATCTAATTCAAAATTTGGGGGTTGGTTTTGTAAGAAGTCTCATTTATACTCACCAAGGCTGCAGCAAAAATATAGTAAAATCAGTAATATTGTTAGTATTACAATTTAAAATAACTGTTTTCTACTGTTTTAAAATGTATTTTTTTCTTTGATATCAAAGCTGAATTTTCAGCATCATTACTCCAGTCTTCAGTGTCACATGATCCTTCAGAAATCATTCTAATATGCTGATTTGCCGCTCAAGAAAAAAAAAAACATATTATTATCAATGTTGACCCAAAACCTTTTGAATGGTATTTTGTTTGTCCAATTATTTGGAGCACATTTGTCATGCATGGTTTTGTGTTTGTGGCTCTCCAGCCTGTTTAATCATCCTAACATCCTGCGCTTGCTTGGAGTGTGTCTGCGAAACGAGCCACATTACCTCATCCTGGAGCTGATGGAAGGAGGAGACCTTCAATCTTACCTGAGAGGAGCTCGTCCTACCAATGTTAGGCTTTGTTTTCAAATATACTGTATGAGATGCTTATGTACTGACAGCACTAACATGTTCTTATGTCTCATAGACCCACAAAGAGCTACTAAACCTCACCAGCCTTCTAACATCAGTTTGGATGCTGCCACTGGATGTGCTTATTTAGAAAGGATGCACTTTGTTCATAGGTAAAGATGTGCTTGTGTACTGCTAATGCATTCCTGTGCTCACAATGCCAAGGTCATGGGTTCAATTCCAAGGGAATGCATGAACACATACAATCACTTTGGAGGAAAGTGTCTGCCAAATGCATAAAAGTAAATGTATTTACATGGAACTATATTCAATGGTTCCACTACAGGGATATTGCCGCAAGGAACTGTTTAGTGTCAGTAAGAAGCTACATAGACCCAGAAAGGGTCGTTAAAATTGGAGACTTCGGATTGGCCCGTGATGTGTATAAGAACGACTACTACAGGAAGAAGGGTGAAGGTCTGCTTCCTGTTCGCTGGATGTCACCGGAGAGTTTAACCGATGGCATTTTCAATAAATATTCTGATGTCTGGTTAGTATCTTGAGGATTAATGTTGCCTTATCTAGTAACATGCATATTCCAATAAATATGTTTTCTTAATTTGCTTTTTCCAGGGCATTTAGTGTGCTCTTATGGGAGATTATGACTTTAGGAAAGCTACCGTATCCCACGTACACCAACCATGAAGTCTTAAGCCTTATCAATACAGGTGTACGACTGCCTTCACCAGCAGGATGTCCACAGAGATTGTAAGTATTATTAGCAGATGATTTCTACAAATACATGTTATAAATTGGTTGAATGCGAAGACAAAGATATGACGTGCTTTGAATTAATATGGTAAAAAGCAAAGATCACATTTCCATTTTATTACTGCTTTTTGTAGGTATAATCTGATGATGAGATGTTGGAGTAAAGAACCAACTGAGAGGCCAAACTTCCAGTACCTTGAGGAAACCCTGAGTAAATTGAGAGATTATGAGGAGGATAAAGGAGCCAACCAGAATGGAGATGAAGGGCATGTGAACAGAGCCTACCAGGAAGACGGTGTGATTTTATATCAATATCAATATATTATAAAATATTAGCTTATATTTTATAATATTTCATCCAATAAAAATGTTATGAATCTGATTAATTTACTTAAATACATCTGAATCAGATGTGCACAGATTTGTGACTCATTACATCTTGCTGATTTTCTCCAGAGGAGGAGGTCTGCACTGCTGTCGATGAAGATGAAGTTCTGGAAACTGGACTGTCTCGTGTGCTCAGCAACGAGGGACTGAATTACTTGATGTATCGAGCTGAGAGCCCAGATAGTGTGCGAACAGACACATCCACACCCACTGAAGAGAGATAAGACTATAATTGCCAATGTGCTTTTGAAGTCACTGGCACCTCAAGTTTGCACAAAGACCTGTGAGCTGGACCTCACTTTTGTAATCTTCTTTCTTGTAAATTTTGTATTATAATAATAATAAATATTGTATTGTTTAATGTATAATGTTGAATGATTAATAGATATCAATATTCTGCAAAACAGTTCTGTATTCGCTTAAAGAAATACCAGTACTTGAAAGTTTGCAACTGATTGTTATCTGGTTACATTATGCAAACAGAAGAATAATAGCGATGGTAATTTTATGCACAATGTGTAAAGTGAATGAACAATAAAAAGGCATTATATTAACACTGTAAAAAACAACTAGATTTGTATTTCCTAAAAAAAAAAAGCTAAAACAACGCCCATCTGTCAATTGTGAGATTTTGGCCTTTTTGGATTTTCCTAAAGTGTTTTTTTCAGACTAGTGGAAAGAAAACATCCAAAATACACTTTTAAGACCCTCTCACCATTGACAAATATGTCCAAAAAAGAAAGAAGAAAAAAAGAATTTTGAACTTGGCTTTATTCAATGTTCAGATTTTTGTTCTAAAAATGTATGCAAATTAGTGCTAATTTAATTTGATTAAATTTCTCATTTGCATATTTTAATATTTCAGAAAAATTGTGGCTGATACAAAAATATTGGGGATTTTTTTTACCGCATGCCGCAGTGGATAAGACACATGCCTTTGGTGTGAGAGACCCGGGTTCGAATCCACTGTGAAACACCAATTTGTCCCTGAGCAAGACACTTAACCCCTAATTGCTCTAGAGGCGTGCGACCTCTGAAATAGAGCAATTGTAAGTCGCTTTGGATAAAAGCGTCAGCTAAATGAATAAATGTAAAAAATTTCGCAATTTTAATTTAAATAAATGATTTTTTATTTGATTTTGCCGTTTCTTTTTCTATCCCATGGCGATAGATCTATCCCAAAATATAATTGAATATTTCTGTCAATTATATGTAGATATATTTTATTTTACGATTAATCGCATCCAAAATAAAAGTTTGTGTTTACATAATATATTTGTGTGTACTGTGTATAATTATTTTTATATATAAATATACACATATGCATGTATATATTTCAGAAACATTTGCATGTATATACTGTATATATATTTATACATAATTAATATTATATATAAATAACATTACATATTTGATATATAAATAACATATTTTCTTAAATACATGCATATGTATATGTATATTATACACAGTACACACACATAAATTATGTAAACACAAACTTTTATTTTGGATGCGATTAATCGCGATTAATCGTTGCCCAGCACTAAAATTATTTTTATTTTGTATGTCAACCGATTAACATTAATTCACGACACCGCCCCTTTCCGACGTATGGTGCTCGCGTGTCACGTGACCGCCGTCGGTGGAAGCAGCATGGCGTGCGTGAGCGCGGAGCTCCTCCAAAAACTCTACTTTATTTGCACTTAGTTCATCTTTATATTCAATCCAGCAAAGGCGACGTGCACGTATTGAACGCTGGAATAACACTCGCAGCATGGACGAAGGAAATAAACTCCAGTTCCCGTCCCTGCCCGCCGCCAAAGAAGAGCAGCTGGTATGTTATGAAGATTAGCGCAGTGCTAACAACTGCTGGATCACAGTCACTCTTCAATATGTCTGTTTTAAAGCATTGCCTGTCTGACTAGTATGTGTCAATGCATGAATAAATACAGAGGTATTTGCTGACATTTTAATGGATAATATAGCTCTTTAACTAACTCTTTGTGGTGGTGAGCGGTTAGCATACATCCAGTGGCAGTGTACAAGAATAACAACTCAGAAATCAAAGTCATCTACTGCAACATATCTCATTACAAATGTCGACCTGGGTAACGTTAGTATTTATTATGACACGCTGAATAATGTGTGAATAATCGATAAATGAAATGCATTACCCTTTATTTACACGTTTAGACACTACCAATCAAATTATTTGTCACTTACCTCCATTACGAGACTAATATTGAGTATAGTCAACAACAACAAAAATGAGCCCTTTAATTGGCAATATACTCTTAAAAAAAATCTTTTATCGTAATAAAACGTAATTTGTTTGAGTCTTCTGTGTTTGCATAGAATATGCAAACACAAGACTTGGCCAATGCATGCATTGCAAGTGTATGATCCCTATTGTATGCATACTTCAAGTGCCTTCTTGCTTCCATGCTTTATTTAGGTCTAACTTGAGCAATAAACCTGACAGAAACCAATTAAGTGAGAAAGTGTTGAAAAATGTCTGTCAAACCAATTATTGGTAGTTGGATAAGTTTTGTTCCTGTATTGGGCTTCAGTTTATGGTGCGGTGTTTATAGTGATACCTTTTCTGTTTTTTATGACCGTAAGAATGCTTATTAAAACTGATAATCTGATTTTGCAATCCCATTTCTGCAGGATTGGGCGTATCCAATGAGAAGAGAGATGCAGGTGATCATGAAAATAGACTTTGCACATGATTGTATATCATTATGTATTGTTATGGCTTTTGTACAGTACTGGATATTATTTTGTTAGTACAAACATCCAGTACTTTTGCTCACCCCCACCCTGTTTTTTTGGTTTGTTGTAGTTTTTTTTTGCTATTTAATATGTCTTTACTGTCTAAAGTATGTTTCATATCTCATTCTCATCAAATGATCACTTTTTCTAAAAAAAACTAAATCTGATGTAATGATTTAGGAAATCCTCCCAGGCTTGTTTCTTGGGCCCTATTCAGCTGCTATGAAGAGTAAGGTACTGTAGAGATGATCGGTTCTCATGCATCATGATGAAAATAATCTGTGCTCGGTTTCCTGTAATAATTCATCCTCTGTTTCAGCTCTCAATGCTGGAGAAGCAGGGCATTACTCACGTCGTGTGTGTCAGACAAGACATTGAGGCCAACTTTATAAAGCCAAACTTTCCCCATAAATTTAGGTATTTTGATTTCTGGTAGTCCTTTGTTCTATGCACATAATATGCAAGTTGTACTCAATATAAAGGTCGGGTAGTATTTTTAACAGCTGGTTAACTTTAATTCTTTGTTTATAGGTACCTTGTTTTAGATATAGCAGATAACCCTGTGGAAAATATAATTCGATATTTCCCAATGGTAAGCTGGCCTTTTTTTATATATTTTTTTATAAATGTTTTTTATTTGGTGTGTGATACTTTTGTCTAATTGTGATTACCTGATTTTCTCTCTGTAGACTAAAGAATTTATTGATGGATGTTTAGAGACGGGGGGTAATGAATGTTTTTCCATATTAATCTTGTGTAGTAATGGCAGCATTGATATGAGTACAAACTTTATACTAAATATAGTTTCAATACTAGATTTTCTCATCCATCTTGCACATTTTTTGTGTTGCAGGAAAGGTACTTGTTCATGGAAATGCAGGGATATCAAGAAGGTGCATGATCTTTTTTTATGGTTTATGATAATAAAAATAATTTCTTTTGGGATTTTTAAAAGAATCACTTTTGGGTATGTGATTTGATTTGACTTAATACATCTAATATTTTATCTATATTATTATAATTCTTTTTTTTTCAGCGCTGCCTTAGTTATTGCCTACCTTATGGAAACATTTGGTGTAAAATACAGGTAATAGAATTTATTGGAGAAACCGTTCACTCATTTTCAAAAATATTAATGCATGATAATATGAGTTTGGTGGCCAATATATCGTGCATTCCTAATTGCGTCATATATTGTATCTTTACAGGGATGCCTTTAGTCATGTACAGGAGAGACGGTTTTGTATTAATCCCAATGTTGGCTTTGTTCATCAGCTACAGGTATGATTTTAAAGTAATCTCAGCATTAATAATTCATTCAACATTAAGTGCTATAGCTGTTTTATATACATACATGCATAATAAATGGATGTTCTTTCTGTTTTCATCAAGGAATATGAAGCAATATATCTTGCAAAGCTAACCATCAAGATGATGTCACCCATTCAGTTGGGCAGGTCTTTCTCCATCCAAGCTGGGATGCCAGGTAAGAGAACAATATTTTATGGCCCAGTGGTCAGTTTGTAATAGTTATATTATTTCTACTAGTGATGCATAGTAAAACAGTACCATATCCAGTCCCTCTAGGATTTTGCATTTCTGCGATCGCAGAATTTAACGCGAAATCAAGCAAACTGTAGCAATATTTCTAAATTGCCACAGATCTCCCGCAGATTAATAAAGGCCTTCTAAAGTGAAGCGATGCGTTCATGTAAGAAAAATATCCATATTTAAAAGTTTATCGACTAAAATAACTAGCTTGATGGCCGTACGCAAGTCGACTTGTGCTAAAAGAATATCCTTTGAACTTGACACATAACATAATGACGAACTCGGTACTACTCCTACATCCTGCATGCATCAAGGCTCTTTTTACATAAATCGTCATGTGTACGGCCGTCTGCCGGAATCTAGTTATTTTAGTCGATAAAGTTTTAAATATGGATATTTTTCTTACACGAACGCAATCCTTTTTTTTTTTCTTAAATTAAAAATTCAACCCGAAAAATTGCAATTAGATTTTTTTCCCCAAATTGTGCAGTCCTAATCTGTTTGAAACATTTGTTTACTTTATATATTTTGTGTATTCTTCAAAAGTAGGCTACTGTTATGTTTAAGGTCCTTTTTGTTATATTAAAAAAAATGAGTGGTCGACCGATATATCGGTTTATATTGTTTAAATTACGTAAATGCGCATCAAAATATAAGTTTGGAGTGGCGTCCCGCTTCCAACACATCTGCCAATCAGAAAAACGCATCGGCCGATGCCAGTATTTTAAAAATGCCAAATATCGGCCGATACGTTTTTCTGATTGGCCGATGTGTTGGAAGCGGGACTTTTTTGACGGCGCTCCAGACTTATATTTTGATGCGCATTTACGTAATCTAAACAAATCTCTGAATATCTAATAAACATTTAATTTCACAAACCTTGCAGATTTAATCGAATCCAGCTGTGCTATCTTGTGAAGTGTGCATTTGTAGCCTGCATAAATGTGTTACTGCGAGTGACGGTCGGTCCGTGCGAAGTAAGGGAATGCGAACAGAAGATCAGCTTCACAGGAGACGCGATCGGAAAAACTTTTAATCCTTAATTTTAAAATATGCTGTGCTATATCCAGTTGCCCACTGTCATATTCATATCGTTTTCACTGTGTGCTGTATGTAAAATTAGAGTTACCTTGTCTTTATTTAAAAAAAATGATTACCAGTGTACACAAATTTACCAGATTACTGAGTGCCGTTACAGTGTTTATATCCTTTTATTCACATATATATTTTTAAACAACTACTTTGTGAAAAATACTGTTATTACAAAGAATTTGCCTTCTAAAGTAGAAGCATGTTTATTTTAAGGATTTAAATATTTAAAGGATTAGTTCACTTTTAAAAAAACTTTTGCTGATAATTTACTCAACCCCATGTCATCGAAGATGTCCATGTCTTTCTTTCTTCAGTCGAAAAGAAATTAAGGTTTTTGATGAAAACATTCCAGGATTTTTCTCCATATAATGGACTTTAATGGGACCCAAACGGTTCAAGGTCCAAATGACAGTTTCAGTGCAGCTTCAAAGGGCTTTAAACATACCAGACGATGAATAAGGGTCTTATCAAGCGAACCGATCGGTCATTTAAAAAATAAATAAAAAAGTTGAAGTTTTATAAGCACAAATGCTCGCATTGCTCTGTTCTGTGATGCGCATTCTTGACTCTCCTGTTCGAACTCGTTCATCAAAATGAATGAATCTTTTTTCGAGTCATTTCATTCTTTCAACGAACGAAATGACTCGAAAAAAGATTCGTCTGATCAACTGCCATGCTTTGCTCGTTTGCAAGCCATTATATCTCTCGAGGAAAAACTCAAATCGCGCTCGCGCGTTCGTACACCCTAGCTCATTTTCTCATGGGCGAGCCAAATTCTCTGGGCGGGCAAAGCAGAGAAAGGGGAGGTAACATTTCCTCCTTATGAAGTCATGAGGAGATTCAAGATCAGCTCATCTGAGCTCTCATTTTCTCACAGGCAGATAAAGATAGCCAAAGCTCAGTTTACACAGATTGAAAATTCTAGACACGAGGGGACCAAATACAGGCTAGGGGAACTAATATTAATGTTAAAAAGCCTCAGAAAGTGAACATTTCATGTCAGGGGACCTTTAAGGAAAAAAAAAAGCGTTTAAATGTGTAATTTTTGTGATTAAGGATGTAACTCTTAAAGTATTAAAGAGATCTCAATATCCTTCTGGATTCTAATTCTTAATAAAATTTTCTTTTGGTCTCATCATATTTAAGGTCCTATACGACAATTCACCATGACGTCACAACAGTAACAGACGTTCTTCCGGGTGGCACAAGCTGAAGCGTTCCTATGGCAACGCTAGTAAATTGCTTGGAAGGGAAACCAACTGTCGACAGTAAAAATGTAATAAAGATAAAAAATGTAATTAAATATAATGCGTTTTTTTTTTATCATAATAACAACTGTCTTTAATGATATAAGTAAAAAAATATAATAAATGTAATATAGTAGACCTACACATAATTAGCAAAATACTCTCTAGCTCTTTTTTTCTAAGCAAAATAACCCCAAACACAACACGTTTTCATCATCGTTTCAACTTTTATCAACAACAATGTTTTTAACTAAGTAACTGTTACAGTAGCTTGCTGGATCTCTTCAGTTAGTCAGTAGGAGACGCTCGCGTTCTGCCACCCGGAAGTATCTTTTGCCTATTGTTTACAAACATTCTGAAATGGGTTCAATCATACAGATATTGGGATCCCAATGTGACTGCATGTTCAAATAGTTGAACTTTAGCTGATACTTATTGTGTTTAAAGAGGAAAGTCAGAGGGAAATAAGATGCATTTCTTGTATTTTTTCTTCAGAAAAATATATTTTGGCACTCTTTACTTTGAAGTTTACATGTCTGTAACTTATGTGTTAAAGATCTTAATATAATTTTAGAATCTTATTCCTTTTAAACTTTTCTTTTGGAATCTTAATTTTTAAGGCCCTATATGGTTCAATCCCATGTTTGAACTCTTGGTAGCTTCAGAAGCTGTTTAAATGAACAAAATACTTTTTCAAATATCCCTAAAACTGATTCAAATATAGATTCTTATAAATGCATGTTTGAGAGCAAGTTAATGTGCTTTAACCATTTTCAGAGGTGTGTTGTATGCAATAGTTTTGATGGCGGGGAACAAGACACATTTCTAATTTCAACATTAATTATTATTCAGACATTCCCCTTTAAATGCAACAACTATCAGCTGTATTCAAAGTGAACTACATTTGGTTTTTGACCATTGAAATTGTGTAAAATACAACAAATTCAACATGGAGCTGCATTGAGATCCCCATATCTATGGGATTGAACCATAAAGGAAGATTTTAAAAGAAAAGTTTAAGAACCAGAATCTAAAATCATATTGAGATATCTTAAATACTTTTTGAGTGACAGGCATGCAAACTTTGTAAGAAGAATATTTATGGAACTCAGACAGGTATGTTCTATACAATTGGGATAGATAGGTTTATGGTACATTTCTAGTTTCAACATTTTGTTCAGATATTTTTCTTTAGCAGAAAAAAATAGCAACTGTTTGCAAAGTGACCCACGTTCGCTTGTTTGACCACTGAAAATGTGTGCAATTGACCAAGATTTAACTAATAGACCTACCAATCTCTGTGTAAAAATAAAATAATGATGCTGCCATCTTTCTAAAAATATTAACATAATCAAAAAATTGAGCCGGTTGATTTGACACAGAAATGACCCAATTATATTCCACAGCTCTATTAATTTGTACATATTAGTAATATATGAAACTACATTATTAAATGCATTTGTTCACACTGTGCCTAATATCTCTTTTTTTTTCTCCTACAGGAAGCCTAAAGCGAACACTAGAAGAGGATGAAGATTTTGGGAGTATGCAAGTTACAGCAGCACAAAATGGATAGGCTTTACTAAAAAAGTGCTTTACCACAGTGGACTTTCATTTTTACATTTTTATTGGGATTAAAAATGTAAATATTTGTACAGAGGTTGGGAGGGAGAGACTGCTCCTCGTGACCCTTGGAGCTGGGGATGGTTTGATATTTTTTCTTTCTTTTTGAGCTGTATGCACTGAAATTTTTTGCAGTTTTATAGTATTTAAAGCATTTTGCATTTGCAGCGGGACAGTATTGCAATAATGCACTTTTGATACTTGAATTACTGTTATGTTTATGGACAGATTTGGGTTGGGTTGAGGGGATATCGAAGGAATGCGACTCACTGCCATGGAAATGGAATGGTAGGATGAATCAGTCGTTATGTAAGGAATGAATAAAGAAAGATGTTTTGCCATAGAATTAACATCCCACTGCTCAATAAAAGATGGCTACTTATACCATGTGTTTTCAATGTTATCATTCCCTGGTGGAAAGATGTGTGACTGCTTATGATACAAATGTTGGGTGTGGATAGATTTCGAATGATAATCCAACTTCATTGAAATACAATTTGAACTTCATATTTTATTGTTTCTAACCCTTCACCCACTTGTCATTCAATGGTTTTACATCAATTATAAAATGTAACGGTTATAAAAGGAAATATAACATCACTGCCACATATTTAGTTGTTGACTGACAGATGACAAAGTATTTAGATGCCCTTTATTTGTCGGCTTTTATACTTAGTGCAAGTACAAAAATAAAGACATTTAGTGTACAAAGATGTGCTTTCATTATATCAGGATATATTTCAAAATAATTTATTTTCCTTCAACTATGTTTGACACAACTAATGATTCAGCATCACCAGTGGCTAAGACGAGCCAAAACTGAGAAAATACATGAGCATAATAAATAAATGTAAACATTTTTTTTTATATTAATGATCTCTACCTTGAAGATGAGTACCAGCAAGAGAAATTGAAATAAGATATTGATTCAATAGACTTGCTCCTTGTATGAAAACTGTGATTTGAGTTTTTGGTATTTTTTTAAGCATAAAGCACGAAGCACAGTAAAAGAGGAAAATATGCCTTAAACAGTTTTGTAAATTGTTTGAAACAGTTTCTGTAATTAAAAATGCTTTCCCATTAACAAAAAAACATGTATAGAAATCTTTACATTAGAAAATATTCAAGTACATAAGCCCTTCTTTAAAACAAAACCGAACATATATGATCAGATCTGATTTCTATAGCTTTCTCTGCAAGTGCTTGATGTTGACTTTTAGAAAGAACATTCATGAAAATGCTCATTGTTCTGTCTTGTAGTAAATTCAAAATGCTCTTTCACAATATTCTGTTATTGTTACTTGTCACCAAATTATCAAGTTTATTTTTTTTGCTGGCTAAAAGTTGGAGGTAGTCTATTCTACGATTCTCAGAGAATAGAACAGATCAAGAGTTCTAAAGCAAACATTCTGTGATGTTCAAGATTCTTTTGGATTAGTCAAAGAACCGGCACTGCATGTAAGCCTCGTCTGAAGATGAGTAGCCAAACTTTTTATAAAATTCCACATTTTTCGGCGCACACTCCAGTGTTACTTTGTAGCACTGCAATTTTTTGCTGAGGAGAGTCAATGTTGATACCAACCTACAAAACAAATAAATACGACATTCAAACTTTCACTTTTGATACAGATGTATACAAAATGATTGTGAAAAATGAAAAGTGTTTTTAAAACCCAAACTCACAGTTTTCCCAGCTGTTTTCCTCTGCACACATCACTCACAACCACTTCTTCCACACGCCCCCTCTGCCAGGACAAAAAACTAAATTATATTACGTGTTCTATGCAGTATGAAAATACAGATTTAAAATGCATTAAAGTACCTTTGCACAAGCATGGATGAATTTGTGCTCTATGATAAGTGTTGCTGTGGCAACAATTTGTCCAAGATTCGTGTCTTCCACCACTATGACATAATAGTCTCCAGATTTCTTCATATGTTCAAATTTTGCTGAAAGTTTTTTAAAAAAGTGAGTCTTTTTTATAGTTAATTAAAAAAAACACACAAAAAAACATAGACCTTATGTAACCCCGCCCGCTTTTCAGGAATGTGCTCGTTGTGTTCTGTCTTCCGGGTTGTATTCCCACAGTATGAAGGTAAGAACTTATGGATTTATGAATGAATATGAACGAATCAAAATCTTCCCGGTCTACCGACATTTGTTATAACATCCGCTTCAAACATTACATTGCTCATGATAACTTTAGTTAACCCTTTAATAAGTAAATCCACTCTACCAATTAATTACTCTTCGACAGTGATGCCATAGAAATATACAGAGCTATTGCAAAAACGGAAGTTCAAACACAAAATTCTAAAGATGGCTGAGCGCTTGTTTGTCTGGCGCATAAGGTCTATATGAAGAACTGTGAGATGTTTTGAGTTAGGAACTTGCAGAACCTTTGAACTGTTCTTCTGTGACATCCCCAGCCACCGTGAGTTGTGATAAGACCTTGTAGAAGCCTAAAAAAGGCATAAAGATAAACACATGTTCATCATGATTGTTTGTACTAAAGTACTACTATACATGAGTGGGCAGATTGCTGAATGGTAACCAGTACCTCTGTCTAGGTCAGCAGTACAGAGAGGACGGAGGACCAGACCTTGTCCAGGCTGAGAGGGAGAAATGGGAGGCGAGAAGGAGACGGTGTTGCTGCTCCAGTCCAGCTCTTGGAGTAGAGAAGGATCAAACAGGGGCGTCTCGTCCAGCAACATTCCAGAAGCCCTATAATCAAATAAAACTTTAGACAAATTTATCACGGATCAGGACTCGCTGTCAATAAATGTGTTACTGGTAACATTTTATCTGGACTTTGATCATCCAAACATTTACAATTCAAAGTCAAACTTGTGTGCAGGTGCCTGTGTATGACATTATCAGACCTTCTGTACTAAAATACAAGACATGCTAGACTATTAGAGTTAACTAAAACCATAAATACATTTTTGTTACTTTTTAAATAACGTTCACTAAAATAGTCATTTAAATAAATCAATATCATAGTCAAAATAAAAATTGTTCAGCTAGTTGCCAAAGGAAATGATTCTCATTTAGTTGAACTTGAATAAAATAATTAAAATGAAACTCTAAATAAATATGACCAAAACGCTATTTTTTTAAACTTTAAAATGGATTGCATTAAAATTAAAATGGAAAACATAAAAATAAACACTCATTAAAATCATTAATCAAAACTATTATAGTATCTCAATGATGATAAGATAGATACCGTATCTTCTTGATCTTTCGTTTAGAAGTGTGTTGTGTAAAGTATTTGAGTAAATATAATAATAATATAATAATAATAATAATAAGTTACTGTACTTAAAGGCTTAGTTCACCTAAAAATTAAAATTCTGTCATCGTTTACTCACCCTGAAGTTGTTCCAAATCTGTATGAGTTTCTTTAATAAATGATGACAGAATTTTCATTTTTAGGTGAACTATCCCTTTAAAAAAAATCCAGACCAGGTGGGTATATTATTGGCATAGTGAACTATCCCTTTACCTGAAACTTGACACTCTGTAACAGGCTGTTGTGTCGACCTTGATTTATTACTGGCATGTCTCTTAGGTGTTTAGTGTTAATCATCTTTAAGCCTACATTCATTACGAGTGCAATACTTAAAGGATTAGTTTACTTTTAAAAAAAGTTTGCTGATAATTTACTCACCCCCATGTCATCCAAGATGTCCATGTCTTTCTTTATTCAGTCGAAAAGAAATTAAGGTTTTTGATGAAAACATTCCAGGATTTTTCTCCATATAATGGACTTCAATGGGACCCAAACAGTTCAAGGTCCAAATGACAGTTTCAGTGCAGCTTCAAAGGGCTTTAAACCATACCAGAAGATGAATAAGGGTCTTATCTATCGAAAACATCGGTCAATTAAAAAATAAATAAAAAAGTTTAAGTTTTTTAAGCACAAATGCTCGCCTTGCTCTGTTCTGTGATGCACGTTCATGTGACGTCACGTGATATGCAATTACGTTGAGGTCACGAACGAACGTCACAAATGCGCATCACAGAACAGAGCAAGGCGAGCATTTGTGCTTATAAAACTTAAACTTATTTATTTATTTTTGAAATGACGGATCGCTTCGCTAGATAAGACCCTTTTTCATCGTCTGGTATCGTTTAAAGTCCTTTAAAGCTGCACTGAAACTGTCATTTGGACCTTGAACCGTTTGGGTCCCATTGAAGTCCATTATATGGAGAAAAATCCTGGAATGTTTTCATCAAAAACCTTAATTTCCTTCGACTGAAGAAAGAAAGACATGGACATCTCGGGTGACATGGGGGTGAGTAAATTATTGTGAATTATAATATATAAATTTATAAATAATTCATAAATTATATAAGTGAACTAAAATCTGTTAAAATCAAATACTCTAACCCTGGGTTTCACAGACAAATCTTAAACCTAATCCCAGACTAAAATGTTTGAGCGGTTTTAACTGAAAGCAACTTGCACTGATATCTTAAAATATGTCAGTACCATTGTTTTGTCTCAAGATAGTACTTTTTTTCTAAGGCACGTTTATAAAAGCTATTTAAATGTCCTAATTAAACTAAGGTCTAATCCTGGCTTAATCTAAGCCATGAAACCAGGCCAATAAGACTTGTTTTATAATTGGTCCCATGTAACTTGAAATAGTGTCATTTTGTCTGTAAGGTATCTGAACTTTTACTCAAGTATAGTTTTCGGGTGTCTCTTTAAGTTTACACTGTTACAAACCCAACATCCAAAGTGTGACATACTGTACAACATCCTTAAAGTAACACTAAGTAACTTTTCCTCTTCGGTCGCCCTACTGGTTGGAAACGAAATTGTCCATTGCCGCTGTCGTAAATAATTTAACCTACCGGCGCACGCACGCTCGCTGTTTACCCAGCACCGGCTTTAGAATGAACGATGTCCACAGACAAGGTAGAGTATGTTACATGATTTCATGAAAGGATGATGTATTGCAACATCAGAAACGAAGAAAAACGAAATAATGACTATTGTAGCGCTTGACGTAAAGCAGTCGAGTTTTGCAGTTCTTTTTGTGGTTTTACATAGTGCCAGTAAAAGCGATACAGACCACGTCAGGCTATGGCAGACGTGTCATTTAACTTATTTTAAGTCGATGTACCATCACAAGGGTCTTGGAAATATATTATGAAGGTTGAAAAACTACTTAGTGTAAAAGTTTTTTTTAAACTTTAAAATTAAAATGGAAAACATAAAAATAAACACTCATTAAAATCATTAATCAAAACTATTATAGTATCTTAATGATGATAAGATAGATACCGTATCTTCTTGATCTTTCTTTTAGAAGTGTGTTGTGTAAAGTATTTGAGTAAATATAATAAGTTACTGTACTTAAAGCTTAGTTCACCTAAAAATTTAAATTCTGTCATCGTTTACTCACCCTGAAGTTGTTCCAAATCTGTATGAGTTTCTTTAATAAATGATGAAATAATTTTCATTTTTAGGTGAACTATCCCTTTAAAAAAATCCAGACCAGGTGAGTATATAATGGCATAGTGAACTATCCCTTTACCTGAAACTATAATATTATGAAGGTTGAAAAACTACTTAGTGTTACTTTAAGTCTGTAGTCTAAGTTGTGTTCTCTGCATTTTCAAGAAAAGACAGTATTTCAAGTAAAAAATGAAAGAAAAATAATAATCTCAAAGCAGTTTATGGCAGACCCTAATAAATGAAACAAATGACAAAGGTCACAATTCAGTATAGAATAGAAAGTACATAATATCACGTCCAGGAAGTGATCAGATTAATTTCATATGCCTTTCATTTTTAAAAACCTACTGTTTTTACTGTGGGACAAAATCATACTGACGTTACATTCCCAATCTGTATCCCAAAAAATACCATCCATGTTCAATTAAATGATAAAAGAGCTCGCGATGAAACTGCTTTAGATTCGTGTATCTGAGATCGATTTGTCATTTACTTACGGAGACATTCGGATATTGACAGCTTTTCTCAAATGTTTGAATGAATCCTGGCACCTCGATTCCAGTTACAGAAATCCTCAATGTTCCAGCATGACATACACTTCCTCCTGCGTTATTATTTTCCCCCACACGTATTCTAACGAGCCCGCTTGTCACCCAATCACTGGTTGGTTCGGTTGATAAACGACTTCTCAATTGTCCAATCGTAGGCTTGCTACAAGTTAATCTGACCAATCATATCAAATACTGATCAGATAGAGGGCGGGACCTACGTGTCTCACCCCCTCCCTCCCTCTGTCTGCGTGCGTGGAATATGACGTGGCGCGGGGTTGAACGAGGGCGCGGTGCAATGACGTTCATATCCGTCTAGGGGGGAGAAAGATGTTTAGCAGGATAAACGTAAAGCTTATAAACTGGTTCTGTGATTTTAGACGTTTTGAATATGAAAACTGACACCGTCTGGTTCGACAAGACTCAAGATTGAAATGAAAAGGTGTCTGTCAATGTACGTCTACCCACCGTGTAACCCAAACCCACGTGTTCGAACGAACACCTAGCTACAAATATTACTGTGGTAAATAAGTTTAGATAAAATACCTCACGGTTAACATATCGACAGCGACAAACTGATTAATTATGTAAGTTAATACATGAACTTTACAGTGTGATATTGGCTATAATATAATGACATTTTCCATTTATGTTACTTACAAATAACATTCCAGTCAAAATACACAGATAATTTGAAATGGCTATTAGATGGAAAGAATGTAGAATGGTCTAGTTACCATCAAGTAGTTTTAAATGCATGCTTTATTGTAACATACCATCTAAGCTAGGGCTGGAAAAAAATCAATCGCGATTAATCGCATCCAAAATAAAAGTTTTGTTTACATAAAATATGTGTGTGTAGTGTGTATAATTATTTTGTATATATAAATACACACACATGCATGTATATATGTACGAAATATTTGCATGTATATACTGTATATATATTTATACATCATTTATATTATATATAAATATACATATTTTTTATATTAATAACACATTTTTCTTAAATATATACATGCATGTGTGTGTATTTATATATACAAAATAATTATACACACTACACACACATATTTTATGTAAACAAAACTTTTATTTTGGATGCGATTAATCGCGATTGATTTTTTTGCTAACCAGCACAACCTGTCCTTGACCCCTGCCCTAGGTCTTGTCTTGACTTCTAAGGACACGCTGTGTAAACTGCATACTCAGCAGCAGTTACTGGAATTCATCTCTCTTCCTTCACTTAGGCTATTGATTTTCTCAAGTGTCTAAACAAAAATAAATATGAATAATCTTTTCAAATCTTTTTAAGCAGATATCTTCTGTAGGATGTGACTGTACAGAAAGGACCAACAAGAAATGTGAGAAGGAAACACCTACCATTGATCACAAATCCTTCCAAGTGCCTGCACTATATAAGGTATAAATCAAAACAGACCACAAAGCAGTCAATAATTCTAATAATTTGCCTCAGTATTCCTTAAGAAGGATATTTAAACATTTTAATACATATAAACCAACCATTCTGCTAATTTAATATTTGGAAATTCAATTTTTTCCAATCCAAAAAACAAACAAAATGTTTTTAGTTCATTTCTCCATTCTAATAATGCCACATCAAACATAATTTTTCAAAGAAATTAGCAAATAAGGCTTAATGATGTGGCTTGTCAAAATGGTGCACACATTTAATGAAATAATGATGGTACATATATAGACAAAGCACTTGTGACAACAGTGATTCCATAATGCGTCTCCAATTACTGCTTAAAAATGCTGCAGGCATACTTAATAAGCTCAATAACTTGCATGAAAAGGGAAGCCGAGAGACAGCAGGTATTGAATGAACCTTGCGGGAAATAGGGAGGCTGAGAGCACAAAAAATGCCTGCAGAAAGCTGATATACTAGTTTACATGACTATACCATGGATCATTACATTGAGTGAGATACAAATCATTGAAATACAGTCTGTTTGTCTTTAATGCCTGTACATGGCCAAAAAAAATGAGACAGCAAATATCGGCGTTAACATATTTTAATGTACATGATTTATTAAAACAGAACAATGTAACATTGCCCTATAAAATAATTGATGATGCTATATTTGTAAATCGTATAGTAATTTTGGTCACACTTCAGATAAGGGTACAATTCTCACTATTCACAACTATTAACAATGACCTTTGCCTCAATAAACTCATAATTACTGCTTATTAATAGTTAGTAAGGTAGTTGTTAAGTTTAGGTATTGGGGTAGGATGTAGGGATGTAGAATATGGTCATGCAGAATAAAGCATTAATATGTGCTTTATAAGAACTAATAAACAGCCAATATCCAAGAAATATGCATGCTAATAAGCAACTAGTGACCCTAAACTAAAGTGTTACCAGAATTTTCTGTTCACTTTTGTATGAGTAAAATGCAATGTTCATGGACAATGTTCACGACTGTATATTTTAAATTAATTAGATAATTATATTTATTATAATTCAGTAGATAAAAAGGATCCTGGTAAGTTATTTAATGCATTTGTAAAAGTGCAAAAGTAACCTTAAAATAAAATTGGTAAATTCTTGCTTTTAATGGAATATTGAATAATATGTATTAAAAATTATTTATCTGTGCACGTAATCATATATTTAATTTTTTTTAAATGATGTGCCCTCAAAATCTTTAATCAAAACAACTTCCCCTCAATCTCTCAGCGACATCTCTTCTTTTCTCTGGTAATGTGTTTTTCGGCTTGAGGTCTGGATAACCTGTCACTCTCACGAGATCGACCAATAGAAAACCACAACCATCCAACTAATTGACCCTTCTCTAAGCCCCGCCCTCCCTAGTTACTGTTGCTACGCCTGTCAAGCTTTCGCACCTGGCACGTCTATTACAGTGTGTATGCACCGGTTCAGACATTCCCGATGAGATAATTATAGTAATTTTTGGCGAACATGTGAAATATCTGAGAGAGCAAGACAAAAGGGACTGCTCAGTATGCATTCGTATGCAATTTCATAAAAAATGAAGCTACCCAGCGCAAGCAGCAGCTAGAAAATAATCAAATAATTATAAATCAAACAGCTTATCCATAAATCTTGTGGAATAACACTAACTCCGGGAGTGCCGCGATCGGATTGGGTTAAAGTTACTTAGTCAGGATTAGTAGGCCGTCGATTACCAAAATGCTGAAATATATTTTAAAGTATGTCAGTGAGCCTCCGTCTTGTCTTTAATCGTCTTATTTTACGTTAAAATATATGCATTATGAACAAAGAACCGTCATTATTTCCAAGCAATAGGTGTTTTTGTTAATCCTGTCGACATTTAGTTGTGAATGGGGTCTCCCACACACACTGCTTGATCCACACCCATCATTTCTCCCCTTGGCTTTTAGATTTTCGGGAAGACTTCCACTCCCTTCCACTCCCCTATTCACTTTTAGGATACCGAGTATCAGATTAGCACAATCCATACGCACAACCCTTCGCCATGTTTCCCTCGCTCGAAAGCTTGCCAGACCTCCCGCGCCTAGTTACGGTTGCTAAGACACGATTGGCCAGTGGCGGTTTTCGGGCGTGGCTTAGCGAAGGGTCAATTCCTGATAGACAAAATCCAACATTTTTTCTTGTCCGAGAAGCCGTTTCACTCAGATCACAATAGGGAAGAAAAACAACTTTCCATTTCATGCTGACTTTAATCAGTTGTTTTTGCAAAGCAGTTGTTTTGATTGGATATCTTTAATGTGTTGCTATGGGATTGCTTACTGGTCCAAATCTAAAGTGCCAAATTCTCTATTATATTAAAGTACCAACAATGTTTGTCTTTAAACAGGTTTTCCCAAACACATCCACATCTGCCATTGGTCGGTCAAAAAGATAATCCTGTCCTTAAACTCACGCCTGGTTGAGTCAGTATTGCTATTTTGGGCTTGTCAGAATGCTTAAACAAATACATCATAGTTTTATTGCGCCAAAGAGACAAATCCATCTGCAAATGCTTTACTTTCTTGTATCTGCATATTAGAAAGTATTTTAATACGGGAAAAATCACAAACTTTGCCTTTAAAATAACATAGCAGACAATTTGATTTCTCTCAAAGCACCTTTGCTAGCCCATAACACAGACACCCAGAGCACCTCAACTGCAACAGCCGTTACAGAAGCCGTCCAGAAACTGATACAGATCAATGGAGAGAACATGAACACAAGAGCCATGGAGCCAGAGACTTCCCGCTGATTTAATTACAGACTTTCCATCACTCAAAGAGCCACCGTTCTGAAGCAACATCAGTAGCATCTACACTTGAATGATGGTCATGCGATATTATCGGCCAGACATGTTGCGAACCGGTGCAGACAATGGAATCATTACGACTGCAGGAGTCTTTTACTGGGAGCCTTAAACTTCCTTATTACCATAAACAAGTCTTGGGGGAGGTGTTAAGACTGCAGACTGAAAGAAATCCGTGCTCATAAAAGGAGGGTAAGGCTTGTATGGCTTTTGTCTTACAGTTTGACAACACAATCAAATGAAAAATTCATGATGTCCATGGTTGCTCTGCTGTGCATCAGATCGATAGCACAGTAATAGCTGGCATATCTGAGACTTGCTTGGCAAGGTTCCCTCTCTCTGATAAACTGTGCCATGTTAATGGGCATACTGAGTTACTGTCCTCTTTGTGCAGGAAGATAATTTTTCACTATAGCATACAGATAAAGAGTACAGATTTGTGCACATATGTGATACAGGAGCTTGTTCTCCCAGTTGTCTGATCCTGTTACTTCTTCCTGCTAAACATGCTTCACTTCTGCATTGTGCGGTCTGGTGGGAATCCAAATTTAGTCCAAGTATTTGATAGAAGCAGTAACATTCTGGTAATTCATGGGGCGGGAAGGTTGGAGGGGAATATATGATGCTGCTCACCAATTGATGATTCAAAATTGGTTGGATACATTTTGATAATTATAATTAACTAATTATAATTATTGTGTTTGTTTGTTTGTTTTTTAGGTCAACCCATCAACGGCAGATAAACTTCTTACCAGTAAGTTTATTTTATTTAGTTTGCTTGCTCAAATGGGCCTACAAAACCATCGTTTTCATCCTCTTCCCAGCATGCATTAGGGCATGAATAATTATGGTTGTATTATTTAACAGTTTTCATGGCTATTTTTTTTGTCATCTTGTGTAACCTACAGTATTAGTATTGTGATTTCTTTAAATTATAAGTTAGGTGATTGTTAAGGCCCTGATAAGGTTTTAGTCATTTTAGTACTCAAACTTGTTTATTTTTTGTTTATTTCAACATTTATAATTCTCATTAGAAGATTTTATTTATCCCTTAAGACTGCGCAAACGAAACATGTAAAAAAAACTGAACAATTTACATACATATTCTAAATTTATGTTATGTCATAACATTCACTTAAAATAAAAAAAACATACTTTCACACTGTAAAAATACATGCAAAATGTAGCCTTTATTTTTTAAGTTCTACAACAAGAAGGGAAAAGAATATTATAAGAGAAAGGACCGAACGCATAACAGTTCGCCCTTGTTCTTCTTACATTTGTAAGATATGAAGAGCCCCTCTACACATTGATCCGATCAACCTCTTTTAACAGATCGCAAGAGAATTCCTCGCTCGATTTCTTGCATGCTGTCCTGCTGGCCTCAAACGTGTGTGTGTAGAGTGAAAAAGAGAGAGACAGATTACAGTGAAAATGAATGAAAACAAGATGCACAGGATGCTCCGCTGAATAATTCATTGCTATACAGTAGCCTGCCTGCCTGTGATATTAAACAAAAGAGAGTCAAATATTTTAATATTAAGAATGACATCATCTAATGACTTCACAGCCATAATGAATTATTGAATTTATTTTGTAACCCATTTAGCAGGCCGGAACTGCATGCCTCTGATATTACTCTTGATATTTGATACTTTCTGTGTGGATATGGACCCCTGGCCTGACCACCATCTGAAATGGGTGTCAAAAATTGCTTTTGCGCCAGGCAAATGTTTGCCGGATGTTCCCAAATTAAAGCAGGACACATATCAATCAATAAATCAATGAAGTAGAGCTCTCAGTGTCTGTTAGGAAATTTCCCATTTCCTTCCTTCCTAACAAGGTTGCTCTCGTAAATAGACGTCCATTATTATTGACTAATTACATTTAGCTCATTGATTCATTGATGGTCAGTCAAAGTTCATGCTAAAAACTAATACATTTAAAAAGATTTTAACGTTGTGACTTATTTTTATGTCGTGACACGGTTTTTGCAAGTAAAACTGCCTATAATAATATAGCAGGCATAATATATTTATGATAGTTTAAAACTGATATTGATTATACATCCTATAGCCTACTCATTTACAATTCTCAATGTCATTTCTTGAGGACAGCGTATTCATCGTTGTATATGATAGGTTAACTGTCCATTGACAAAAGTACCTCTTCCGTCCAGTGAAGGGCAAGTATTCCTCTGAGGAATTGATACTTGAGAGGTTTTAAATAGGAGGGATGCACTTCCTCCCTTCAGTTCATGCCGAGCTCTCACTGCACGAACTTCAGGCATGGAAAAATTCACACTCCTCTGTGAGGACATACGATATCCATCCTGCATTTTATTCTGAAGGTAGGATTTGATTATTTTTTTTTTTTCATAAAGATACCGGTTGAATAGTTTAAATTTTTCAGTTATTAGTTGTATGTGCGTCTGTTACTTGTATATATTTGTTATGAAATAACAGATATCTTGAGTGCAGATGATCTAATGTATTTAATGTTTTTTAAATTAATGTAGGAATTATAAAATTATGTAGACCTAAACTGCTTTACGGTGCCATTACAGTTTTTCAAAATATGTAATTTTTATTTTATAAAATATATTATATTTTATTGCATGTATATATATATATATATATATTATATATATATATATATATATATATATATATATATATATATGTTTGTGTATATATACAGTACCGGAATATATATATATAAATATATTTTTTGTATAATTTCAAAATTATTACATTTTTTTTATTTTTAGTTATTAAATGTAAAATAATTTTTAACTAAATAAAAAAAAATAGATATAAAAATGTCTATTATTTTAAGTATTTTTATATATGTGAATAGAATTCTGTTTATTTCCTGATAACGCACCACAAAAAAGTTATTTGGGACTGTAATTGGATATGAATAGTCTGTGTCTGTACATCAATATAAAGTGCATTCATTAATTTTGAAATATTTTATGCCTTTCAGTATGAAAACCTTAAATTAGATTATTAGCCTTGTAGTATTAGTCCTCATATTTGTCTTTGCCAATCATAATTGATTTTCAAATTCTTTGCAGCACTTTTCTGAAAAGGACCTGCAACAATGTCAGAGAGTAAGCCCAAAAACTCGGACACACGTCCCAAGAACCTGCGGAGCTGGAGTGCTGATAGTTACATCCGCAGTATTAAAAAACGCTCCAGAGGGTCACGCCATGAGACAGCGCCCCGAGGGGAAGATGGGGAAGGAACAGACGACCAGGGCATCCGCTCTGCCTCTTGTCCTCGGAGACGTCGAGAGCGGAAGTGCAGCTGCACGATCCCTGGAGAACCAGATTCAGACTCTCCTTGCAGGAAAGGTCTGTCCCGCCGTTCCCTGAGGCAGAAGTTTCAGGATGCCGTTGGCCAGTGCCTTCCTCTTCGCAACCACCATCATCATCATCACCACCAGTCCGGGTCCTCACGCCCGTTCTCTGTCCTCCTTTGGTCTAAACGGAAGATCCATGTGTCCGAGCTCATGGAGGACAAGTGTCCGTTCTCTCCGAAATCTGAACTGGCTCAGTGTTGGCATCTGATCAAGAGACACGGCGCTCACACCAAACCCGCTTTAAGCATCGAAACCGAACCCAAAGGTCCCTCGTTATCCTCCTCACCTCCAGCGCTCATTTCCTGGGAGGAGATCAACTCATCCGGGGCTTCTAGTCTGGATGACTGGGATCCGTCTTTTGCACACGGGGACGCCCAGTGCTGCTCCCACACTGACTACATCCTGGTTCCAGATCTGCTTCAGATCAACAACAGCCCCTGTTATTGGGGGGTCCTGGATCGATTCGAAGCCGAGCAGCTTTTGGAAGGGCAACCAGAAGGAACCTTTCTGCTACGAGACTCTGCCCAGGACGAATACCTCTTCTCTGTTAGCTTCAGGCGCTATAGCCGCTCCCTCCACGCTCGGATAGAGCAAAACGGGAAGCGCTTTAGCTTCGATGGACGTGACCCTTGTATGTACAGAGATTCCAGTGTCACAGGCCTACTTAAGCACTACAGTAACCCAGCCAGCTGCCTGTTTTTTGAGCCTCTTCTCTCTCGCCCTCTTCCTAGGAACTTTCCGTTCTCTCTGCAGCACATGTGCAGGGCGGTCATCTGTAGCTGTATAACGTATCAGGGCATTGATGCTTTGCCATTACCCTACACCTTGAGACACTTCCTTAGGCAATACCACTATCGGTGCAATGGAGCTTGTGCTGTTTAAAAACTGGGACAGAAATGGGACGAAACTACATGTTGCTTGATTTGACGGATTGAAAGGCACAGTAAATGTATTCAACACAGCATGGTGGACGTAGTTACCATGCAGCACAAAAAAAATCGTTCATGTTTCTAATGCAATCTTGTGCAAACCAAAGATCTGCAGGACATTGATTCACATATTAAGTATTTTTTCCAGGTTTTCTACTCTATGAATTTAATTTCTTTCTTGTTTATCATTTGTTATCATCATTTAATGCAGTTTTGTACCCTAGATCTTCATGATAAAACAGGAAATTAATAACTTTTCTTTCATTTATTGGAAGTTTTCCCTATTGTAGGACTTACCAGATTCCACTAGATGGCAGACTTGTAAAACTGACTTGACAATTTCTAACTACTACTAGGCTACTATCTATTCATCTTGTATTTTAGAACTAAACAGAGCCTAAAAACCATATCTGTTCGAGTTGCAAAACCATGTCAGTATATTATTTGATAAATCTGTCCCATATAACCACACGGTCTTGAAGCAATTCAACCACATGTAGCTACACTTTTTCAATAAAACAAGCAATAGAATCAACAAATAAATTAAGACTGTTTTGTTTTGCTGTGCTATGGTTTACATCAAATCTCCTTTCAGATTATGTTTTATCATACAAGATTTCACTGGGTGACTATATGTGAAGTTAAATGCTATATGAATGGGTATATGTAAAGGGACAAAACCAGTAACTGAGGGGCTTATATTGATTAAAAGATCAATAATATTCTCACTTTTTACAAAATGTGAAATGATTCTCTCTTAGAAAATCGATTCACTCATGATCTACCAAACTCATTCATGTTAAATATGTATGTTCCTCAGATGATGAAATCTTTATGAATTTAAAGCGAGGGTCTTTATCATGAACTCATACCTTTATAGCTCATAAACCATTGTGAAATATTAAAAGAACATCTCTATATATAAATATCTCAAAGATCATTCTGGGTACAATTGGTCTCTAAAATGTAGGCAAATCCAGACACATGTGCACAAACAAAAAAGACCGGAACTAAATCATGCAGAATTGACAGGCCCTAATGTAACCATTCATCTTATCATAATATTTGGTATTGCATTTCATTCTACAAGCAGATACAAGTGCTGCTTCCTGAGTTTCAAATTATTCAACAAACAGACAATGAGGACAATTTGTCTATTCTCTTAAAGAGGACTAAAACGTTTAACCCTAGGCTGTATTACATTATTGAAGCTTAAGCCGTATACCAGACTGTTTTGCTGCAGGCAGATCCCTGTTTGTTGTTTTTGTTTTGTTTTTTAAAGAACGATTTTACATGCAGCTCAAGCATTTTAAAATAATAGTTACTATGAGAAATGATCAACTGATTCATTTATAACAACAAATAATTATTTTAAAAATACTTTTAATGTAGAACTAATATATCTTGAACGTCACTACACGTCACACATTGGGTGGGGTCAAAACTCTGATTCAGCCAATGACATTTGGTAAAAGTTAACGGTCCGCCCCACTTTCACACGTCACTGGTGTCAGCGCGGGAGATGTGAGCGAGTGTGGCGCTGAATACTGAGAATTACCGCCAAACTAAAGCTGTAAGTACTGCGTGTTGTTTTTAACACATTTATGCTGCATATATCGATGTATTGTTACTCGATTATAGTCATTTACTTTGACACGTGCATTCTTTCTGGATATTTTGTTTTTATTCCGCGGTTGTTGATCGTTTTGCATGTAAAGCACATTTGCACTTCTTTGTTTTACAAAGATCATTTTTTTACTTGAAATAAAAATGAACTTACTTTTAGTAAAGCCTGATTATCACAAGAGATCTGCTTTCTTGTTAAATTACATTATTTCAATTTCTGGTTTGTGTATGTGATCATTGTCATTCTGTTCTTTGACATCAAGTAGGGAAGTTAAATTAATAAAAAACAATATAGTCCCAGTAGTTACATTTAATCTATATACATTTTTAAATATTTGAGTATAGAAGTTAATTAGAATGCTGTAAGTATTACATATTTTTACATTATTAGTATATCTGTTATATAAGCAAATTTTGTATCAATGTGTGGAAGTTAGTTACATTAGACTAAGACTCGATACAGAGTAATATTGTATAGCACTGAGGATAAATTAATTGACCAAATTAGTTATCAAATTAAATTATGCATTATTCCTGTATATAAAATGCTTAATTTGAAATAGAAAATTATGAATATGATATATAATATATATATATATATTATATATATATATATATATATTATATATATTAATACTATATATATTATTACACATCACCATCAGACATTGTCTGTCCTGTATCTGATTGTCCTCCCGAGAGCATCATGCCGTGTGAAAGGAAGCCCATGCGTTACGGTCACTCAGAAGGCCACACTGATGTCTGCTTTGATGATGAGGGAAAGTAAGTATCATCTTTTGTAATATCTCAAAACTTATACATTTGATTTCAGACTTAACAAATGGGCAATTTTAAGATGCCTGTAATCCACAATTCCACATTATGATCTTTCCCAGGTGTATTGTGACTTGTGGGAGTGATGGTGATGTCCGCATATGGGAAAGTCTAGATGACGATGATCCCAAGTCTATAAATGTCGGGGAGAAGGTCTATTCTGTAGCCTTGAAGGTAAGTTAACATTTGTTTTGGTGTGTTCTTTCACAGTTAATTATAAAAACATTATTAATGCTACAGAGAGTTTTCTCGTAAAACACCTGAAAACGGTCTATTAAACTTGAATCATATTAATTTTACTGCTAATTAAATGTCAGTGTTTATTTTTCCCTACAGAATGGAAAGCTAGTTACAGCAGTTTCCAACAACACGGTTCAGATTCACACTTTCCCAGAGGGAGATCCAGATGGCATACTCACTCGATTCACTACCAACGCAAACCACGCCACCTTCAACGCCAGCGGGTCAAGAGTGGCTGCCGGCTCAAGGTAAGAGTTAGTTTCATTCCTTTACATGCTACATACATTCCTAAAGGGATAATTCACTGTCATGTCATCAGTTACTCACCCTCATGTTTTTAAAACCATAAGACTTGCGTTAATCTTCGGAACACAAATGAAAAACTTTTTAATGAAATCTGAGAGACTCTCTGTGGAAAGTCTATTTACCCAAAACTTTTTAATGTTTAAAATGTTCATAAAGAGATTGTAAAAGAAATTCATATGAACAGCTCAACAGTACTTGCTTGACAGTCTAGAAAAAGCCTTGGTTCTTGTGCAGCAACCAAGCATGTTTGAGCTTCTGTTTACCAAAATTAAATCTGTTCATCATATAAAGCGATCGTGTCTCTTCAGAAGGCTTGGATTAAACTGCTCGATTTATAAGGAGTTATTTTCTTCTAAAGTCCTATGGGTTTGGAGGTTGAGTAAATGATGACCGTATTTAAATTTTTGGGTGAACAATCCCTTTAAGCATGTTTGTCTTATTTCCATGTTTTGTTTTATATGTATTTTTAGTAGCAGTTCTGTGTTAAAATTGGTGACATAAAAATATCATGGATCATTTAATATTTGAGTTCTCCCATCTCCGTGCTTTTGTGGAGAGGAAAGCACTTCGATTGTTGAATGATTAGTTACAAATGGCCGTTTGCCGGACATATGGATTGTTTTAAGTGGCTGCATCACGACTGAAGGCAGCGAGCATGTCACGCATTGATTGAGCAGTTTTATCCCGCTGCCGATGCTTGAATATTGATGCACTGGCAGCTGAGCTCCAAACAGGTTATTTGATTTTTTTTTTCTTCCTATAGAGGTCGGAAATGAGTTTTCATTTATTTCCCCACTTCAGATCAAAAGATCTACAGTGCCAATATGAGTCTCTGTTGAGCTGAAAATGGTGGAGGATAAAGGGGCTAATTTTGGCGTTCTGTTTTCCAGCGACTTCCTGGTGAAAATAGTGGAGGTGGCGGACAGCAGTCAGCAGAAGACCCTACGAGGGCATGACGCTCCTGTCCTCAGTGTGGCTCTTGATCCTTCTGATGAGTTCCTTGTGAGTGTCATGGTGCCTTTTTTAATGGTCAACTACATTTAGAATTACTTGTGAATCGGTTATCACTGTCGTGTTTGTTGCATACATTACTGTTGAAAAGTTTGGGGTCAGTAAGATTTAGATTTTTTTTTTTAAAGAAAGAAATGAATACTGTTCTGCAAGAATGCTTTAAATTTATAAAAAAAATAGTAAAGACATCAATAATATTAAAAAATATTTCGATTTCAAATAAATGCTGTTCTTTTGATATTTCTAATCCTGGAAAAAAAGTAATAGTTTCCACAAAATAGGAAGCAGCACAACTGTTTTCAACATCGATAATAATAATAAAAATTCTTGAACAGCAAATCGGTATATTAAAATAATGTCTGAAGGATCATGTGAAGACTGGAGTAATGATGCCTAAAATTCTGCTTTGCCATCACAAGAAAAAATAACATTTTCAAATATCTAAAAATAGAAACAGTTATTGTAAATTGTAATAATATTACATAGTAATTCTATTTTTACTGTATTTTTTTTATTAAATAAATACTGCTTTGGTGAACATTAGAGACACTTTCACAAGCATTAAAAATCTTAACAATCCCAGGCTTGTGAACTGTCCTGTATATGCTGTTTGTGAAATTTAACATGTTCTGATGAGTATTTATGTATTTAAAATGACTGTTGGGGCATTATTGGTAATTTTGTTGCGCTGATGTCATTACTGACAGGCTTCCTCCAGCTGTGATGGATCAGTCACCGTGTGGTCTATTGAGTCTCAGGTGAGGCCTTATCAGCTCTTCATACAACAAAATACGTGCACAATGGTATCCAAAATTCATAGAGCACTAATGAAAACGCTTCTGTATTGCATTTTGTAATTGCACCTTTTATTACAAACTATAATTTCACCATTACAATTTAAATGGATTTTTTTTTGCATCAAATCAAATTTAAAAATAACAATTTTAGTTTTGAAAACTAATTCACATGGTGTAGAATAAAGCAGAAACTTCAATAGTTTTGCATTTTATGTGAGCCTTTGTTATGTTCAGAAATTAAAAAAAAACAAAATCCCAGATTTTCAGTGTGATCTCAGTCTTCTGGTCCCTTCTGTATTTTGATGTAAAGCTAATCTCTCTTGTGTGTTTTAGACTCAAGTAGCTCAATGGAAAGTTCTCCAGAAGTCAAGTGATGTAAGCAATGCCAAGTCTCTCTGTAGACTTGCTTGGCAGCCTCGTTCTGGAAAGGTATTGAAAATGTCACGTTTATATAAGCCTTTTTAAAATTCAGGTTTCTCTCTTCGGTGGCTTCATATATATAACTGCTTGATGAGCACATCAGTCAATCTGTCAGTCTTTTAAACAACTCCAATCACCAGTTTCTTACAACAGTAGTGACATTATGATGAATTTTCTTTTTTTCATTGTAGCTGCTTGCCGTACCGGTGGACTTAACCATTCAGCTGTATGACAAAAACACATGGACACATGTTAGCACACTCTCTGATGAACTCATCACACAGGTCAGTAGAAAACTATCTAGTAGTTTACAGTGCAACAGTTACTTATAAGAGGAATATAATTAGAAAAGGTCATTTGTGGGTGGTGGAAAACCTTTATTAGCGTTACAATTGCGTATTAACCTTTCCCTTACTGTATCAGATGAGATAATGTACTGTGTGCTTAAAGTTGTGTGTTATATTGTAATGCATTTTAATGTTGTCATGAACAATTCTTTCCAATTTGTTCTCCTCCGCAGGTTTTTAATGTTGTGGTCTGGTCGCCATGTGGGAAGTTTCTGGCTGCAGGAACAGTTGGGGGAAACCTGTTGATTTGGGATGTAGATGCCAAGCTGTGTATCGAGAGGTTATAGTCATATTGATCTTAATATTATTGATAATTTATAATGTTGCAGGTAATGCTTTACAAGTAATGTGAGTTATGCAATCAGATTACTTTTTCCCAAGTAATTAGTGAAGCAACACAATACTTTTAAATTAAAAAATGTCTTCAAAAGTAACATAACACATTACTTTACATAAAAAGTAACTAAGTAGCGTTACTTTTTAAGGGAGTAACACAATGTTGTAACGCATTACTTTTAAAAGTAACTTTCCCCAACACTGTTGAAATCTGAGTGTAAATATTGTATTGAGCTTGGATTGAATATAACTACACAATATTGGTTGTATTTGAGGATGTTCCTAGTGGTGATGGTGTTTGTTAATCCTGTACCATTGCAGACAGAAACATGAGAAAGGGTTCACTGTGTGTGGGATGGCGTGGCATCCCTCAGGAGGCCGGATCGCTTACACGGACACAGAGGGCTGCCTCGGACTCCTGGAAGACGTGTTGTCCTCTTCCTCTACTATCCAGAACACCAAGGTCAGTTGTACCCTTGAACATACTGCACCAGAAATAGCATCACCAACGTGAACACATCACCGAGTGTCTACTAGGGGTGTAACGATACATTGTTATAACGAGATATCGCAATATATAAATGTGACTATATGTATCGTTGATGTAAACGAAACAAGTTAGTTTTATCCAAGACACAACTTACTGTATTTATAAAGTATTATCCATCCAAAAATGTAAATTGTCATCATGTTCTCACCCTCATGTCTTTTCAAACATATCGGATTTTCTTTTATCTTCCAAACATAAATCAAGATATTTTTTATGAATTTTTGAATGAACTAACCATTTACAGTTTAGATTTAGATCTGTCATTGATCATCTGCAGAGCATACGTGCTGGAGCAGCACTCTTCAAAGCTAACATCATTTAAAGCGACAATCCTCGAAGCGAAAGCATAACTTAACTCAAAATATCGTGTTTTTAGTTTTGGTAGTATGATGATTTAAAGCATTTTAGATAGTTTTTTTTTCTTATGTTGCATTAAATGTTAATTTAAACGTGCTACTTTTTTTCAACTCATGTAAACGAATGTAAAATGTTTTTTTTTATGCTGATGTTTAGGCCACTGCAGCTAAAGAAACAAATGACTATGATGACCTGTTTGATGAGGATGATGACCGGATGCTGGACGAGGGCACGGGTGACTCGCGGTCTCCAGTGAAGAAACCCCTCATGGATGACGACGACGATGACGACGACCTCATGCCTGCCACGGGCAGACCGCGGAACAGAGGGTCCTTCTTGGATGACGATGACAATTCTCAAGGTATTAGAGATCACCGCAAAGCAAATAGTGTTGGAAGATACTTCAAGTAAAGTGCTTTAATTAAAGGTCAGATGTTTTGGTATCTCAAGACCCAGGCTCTGTAAAACTGGATGGACTTCCAGAGGAGGATGGTAGCGGTGCTGTTCTTCCTGCGGTGGGTCCTGCAGTGTCCCGTCCCATATACGAAGGTCCCATGCCATCGCAACCCCAAAGGGCTTTCCAGCCGGGATCTACCCCAGTGCACCTCATGCATCGCTTTATGGTGAGGAGAAATCATACCCGTTTTCATCTCAAATAGAAATTGATACTGTTTTGTCACCATGTAATTACTCAGCAGATCACTCATTTGCAGAGAGAGTTTAATTATTTTATTTTGGCTTTTGAACACAATGACATCATTATTAGACAACAACTAGGGCTGGGTCAAGAAATGGACAAATACACATGAGATTGTCAAAATATTCTCATAAACACAGTCGGTTATGTCTTAAAGAGGCTATGTGCGTTTTTCTGACATTTAAACTCACGACTGACACCTGTGGCCAAAAAACAGAACTGCTCTTCCTTTCTGCTCGCTCTCGCAGCCAGGGTTGCCAGGTCTGCACAACAAAACCAGCCCAATTGCTCATCAAAACTAACCCAATCACGGCCAAAAATAGTCAAATAGCGTTCCCGGGTGTTTCACCGATAACAATCATGTTCCAGTGAGTAAAACAATCGCGTCAACCCGTGCACTACACAAACAACCCGCGCAAACAGTGCAGGCATACGGACCTGGCAACACTGCTCGCAGCGCTCGTACGTGCGTGCACACTTCACAAGTCATCTGCTGCCTGCAAGGAGGTCAACATTATGTTTACAGAAGTAAGAACAGTCAAAAACATGTATTGTTTGAGATAAGTTAGCGAGTGTAGGCTACTTGCTGACTAGCGGTGGTGGCAGAGTGATCTGAAACGTTTAACATGAACGCGCTTGACGTCACATCCGCAGACAGCGCGGGAAAAATCCGACCCGACAGAAAATAGGAAAAATAGGATACAGGCTTATAGGTGCACCCACTGTGAGCGGACAAGGTGTCAGTATGCTCAACAGGAGATGTTTGAGTCATAAATGTTAAAATAAAAAGGCTATTGTTACGTTTATTTTGGGGGAAAAGTTCCATATAGTCCCTTTAAGTGAATGTAAACTAAAGAAAACGCATGTGGACAGTAAACTGGATCTGTGCATTAGGTCTTAAAGTCACAGCACCCTAATAAACCTGCAGCCATTCTGTGTCGTCAATTTTAATCAAAGGACAAAAGAAATCACTCACGGTCCTTGAGTGAATAACTTTTAAGGATTAATCTATACAAATCTATATGTTATTTATAAAAAGAAAACTATGCAGTGTTATTTTACATTTGATTTCAATTTCTATCCACCTTATTCTTCGCCCGTTCTATTTCCCATGATTCATAGCGGGTTCAACGGACTAAACTTCCGCTGAAGTGTTTGTTTACATAGCATGCGAGCACTAGCTTAAAGGCTATGGTGATATTTTTTAAAGTTAATAAAGTAGTAGATAATTGTTCGGTCAAGATGGGAAGTAGTCGGTGGCTACACATTTTCATTTTGTTTTTATCTGTGATTTAATAAAAATAACGTGATCAGATCACTTTTGATGAATGTTTTTTTCGATTTAGTTTAACTTGGCATGTGTGGATGACACAATCTGAAACACATGGCAAATGGATATAGAGCAGACTCTGGTAACTAGGGATAAGTCACGATTTTCGAATATTAGATTAGTTGATTTTATTATAGAATATTGAAGAGGTTGTGCGATTATTGTCTGTAAAAAAATCCCCATGTTTTCGGTTCTGATGCGGTGACACGTTCATGTAACCAGAGGCTGGCAATGCCAATAATGCATCTAAAAGCTGTCAATAAACTCTCAGACAACAGAAGAAGATACTCATTGTCTCACACCAGAGCATGTGAGCGGAGTGGTAATATTTCCTCCAGAGCTAGAGCGCATTTCTGAAGATTACGCGCCGCTCGCTCAGAATGCCCGCAGTGACGCGCTGGTTAAGTGAAATAAGTAGGGCTGCCCGTGCACGACTGAAGTTATGTATAGGCTACTATATGGGAGAGATTGCTAAACCATAATGAGCGTTTTCGTAATATTGCCTATTCTGCATCTCAACGCACACATAAAGCTTGCCACAAAAGATTATGCATGACACTTTTGAATTGTTTATTATTAAACTAGGGTTTTCTGTGAGTGTCGACTGCAAAGGCAAGGCAAGGCAAGTTTATTTATATAGCACATTTCATACACAATGGTAATTCAAAGTGCTTTACATAGGAGAAAATAAAATAATCAAAACAAAGAATAATTAAAACAGTTTAGAATAAAAAATAAAATAAAGTACAGTAAAAACAGTCGGACGAACAGTGGCACAGTGCTCATTCAGTAAATGCATAGCTAAACATTGAGTCTGGATTTGAATGTGACTATTGTAGGAGCACATCTCCTACAGTAGTCCTACAAAGATAGTTGACGATGCTGACTCGATGTTGACATAGTGAATACGCCTAAAGAGAGAAATGCACACTTCATACGAATTAACCTAAGCAAAGAGCAGCCCATTTCTGTTCATTTTTTATTATTTTGTTTAAAAGTAGAAATTTCAAGCTTTCTGTAGATATTCTTCTCAGGTCTCTATATTGTTATATTGATTATATTGTCTACTATATTTGCTTATTGTTTACAGTATTAATCCAGGCAATTTGTTGATGAAACATTAATTAAAATGAAGATACAATTTATACTAAACGAAATTCACTTTAAAGAATGGCTTTCTTCAAAACAAAACTTAATAAGTGGTCAAAATCATGTCTGACCCATTCCAAATGTTCTCCGATATATTCGGCATCTTATGATCCTATCTGACTCATCTCATCCGGTTCCCTTTTCATATAATCAACATAGATTAAATAAAAAATAAAAAAAGATTATATTATGAAACATAAATATAAAACGTATGTTTTCGTTTTTTGAAACTTATATTTAAGAGTCACACCGCTCCGCTTTGCTAACATGCTCTGGTGTGTAGCCTATACATGCATGTGTGCGTGCATGTGATGGAGGGGTGCGATTTTCTAATAATAATCGAATATTACCCAGCGATCTTAGTCTATTATTATTTTTTCTTGAAATGCCCATCCCTACACCTTTGTCAACAAAACGTTGCGAACAGACATACACCTTTTTCGGTGGATGCTTCAGTTTTAACGCAGCTAACCAAAAACGTCTACTCTCTGGCATTGCATGTAGCTGATACGGAACCGGACATGGGCATTCTCTCCTTTTTATCTTATGCTCAAAGCAATCAGTTTCTAAAAAGTTTTTTTATCTTCTTTGAATTGTTAAAACAACCAACAACAGCACACGTAGAGCCTGAACTCATTCTCTCACTGCTACAGGTAGCATTGTCTATCGCTACAAACCGGAAGTAGGCAACTGGAGTCGTTGTCATGGCGGCACGCATTGTTTAGAGTGGTATTTGGTACTTTGGTCAGTGGTATTTATTTGTGCTATTGCTAATTCGTTTATTTGTTCTTATTTTATCACTGACTGTTTACTTGTCTTTAATAATTGTTACGCCCCGTCTAGGGGTAAAGGACGCAACATGAAATGAGGTGGAAGTGGGGAATCTTTTAAGGGTTTATTGAAATCAAAAGTATTTTCTTTTTTATATTCAAAACATCAAAATAAATAAATAGGGAAGTTTTCTTCGGGAGTTGACCCTGCCAAAACAACAAACAAAACTTTCTTACTTTGACCTCTTTCCTAAAACCTAACCAAAAGAAAAATGAAATAAAAGTACAATATATTAACCTAACTCCCTAACCAAAAACAGAGATCAAAAGGTTTACAATAAACAAGAAAGGGAAGTCCAAATCAGTGTCAGTAACAGTCAATAGGGTCGAAATACATCTGAACACAATCATCTATTCAAGGAAGAGGGAAATAGTGTGATTTAGTCAACTGATTAACTTTACGGTAATCTGTGCAGAACTAAAAGGCATGGAGAACATGATTCTTTCTTCATGATCTCACGTTTTACTGGGTTGATACGATAAGCATTTTGCTTCACAGGACGATGTTCACCAACATCTATATCATGCTCCAACACATTTGTCACAATGGGCATGTCTGAAAACAGTGAAGAATACTTCCCAATCAACTGCATAAGTTCCTTTTGAGACAAACTAGATAGGTGTGAGAGTTTAAAACTAAACACTGCAAGAGTTTCAGAATTTTTCAGAGAAATGTTAGACAAACAAGCATTTCCAAATCGAAGATCATCTACACTAGGAGAATAATCTGACGGGCCTGCACTCACAGACACAACAACAGGAGCTGGAACTGGGCATTTAGGCTTAGGATGAGAAACATACAATTTTACCAAATTAATATGACAGACCCTCGTTTTCCTTTGGGGGTCAGGGGTTTCTAATACATAGTCTGTGTCCCTTAACTTGTCCTCAATCCTGTATAGACCTGCAAATTTAGCTTTGAGAGTTGACCCTGCCAAAACAACAAACAAAACTTTCTTACTTTGACCTCTTTTCTAAAACCTAACCAAAAGAAAAATGAAATAAAAGTACAATATATTAACCTAACTCCCTGACCAAAAACTCCTTACTTTCCCAAACCCTCAAACTTTACAATGACATACAAAATGTTTACAAGCACAACCAGTTTTGAAAGGGAAGTCCAAATCAGTGTCAGTAACAGTCAATAGGGTTAAAATGCCAAACAGTTTCCTACTTACAATCTGTAATTGTTTTAGAGAACAAACAATGATCGCTCTTAACAGTCAAAATTCATCTAATTACGCTTACACAGCCATCTAAACCAACAGTTCTCTCACAACAACACAATGTGGCCTTCAAAGGAAGTGACATCAGGACTTTTTAAGGTGTGCCTGGAATCGAATGCACCAATCCCGATGAGCCAGTCATTAGCCTGCAGGAGCCAATCAGCATCGTACCTAGACACAAACACTTCCAAAACGAAAGAAAATGAGAAAATAATTGGTTGTAATAATATCTGAAATTTATATTAGTTAGTCTAGTTGTTTTTGCTGTGGTATTTTTGTTAAAATCATAAGCAAAAGTTCCTGGTGTAAGTGTTCTTTAGGCTACTGATTTTGACTGCAACAGAATGTTTTGCAAAAAGACAAATTAAATGTGTATATCTAAATGTTTGACTTAAATGTTTAATATTTTTTTTACCTTATTGGAATTGAAACTGAATCGATAAGACCATACAATCTACAACACCATAAACATAATATGCATTACAAATATTAATAATAATAATTACATTTTTTGAAAACACAATAATGTGCAAACAAGAACTGTACAACAACTTTAAGTGATTATGTTGATTTACTGTTAAATGAGGTCTTTTAAAGCTCGCTATGTTCCTTCTCAGATGTGGAACTCCGTGGGCATCGTCCGTGGCTATAATGATGATCAGGACAACGCCATTGATGTGGAGTTTCACGATACTGCTATCCATCATGCCATGCATCTCACCAACTCCCTGGGCCACACCATGGCGGATCTATCCCAGGAGGCCGTGCTGCTGGCCTGCGAGGGAACTGATGAGCTTGCCAGGTACCAGATCTTTGTAATCATAGTTGACTGAGTTTAATTTGACTTTGACTTAGAAATTAAGTTTTTCATTTCTTTAATTTAGGCATTTACTGAATTGAATTTAGTTATTTCTTTTATTCAACAGGTCTGCTATGACAGTAAGTTAGATTACAGTCACCAGCAGCTGGTGTGAACCTTGCTCTCTAGCCCCATTTCCCCTTTGTCCTTAATTACTTGACCATGTTTGCCAAGCAAATTTGCACTTTGCCTTTTATTTGCAGAACTACTAATCCAGTAGAAATCTTGAAGTGAATTTATCTGTCAGTGAATTGCAAACTACTACCTGTCGGTGAATTGTACTGTTTTTAAATTAATAATGAATTGCAATTGTTATAGTGGAATAGCAAATAAAAGGGGATTTTATAATTATTCTTTTGTGGAAAACGGGTTACAAATTATTTTAAGATGTTCGTGTTAGTTTAATTATAACACTAACTAGGTATGTAACAATTCACTCGCAACCGGTTGAAAATCGATAAAAATGTGACGATTCAAGTCGGTTGAAATGTTAAACGAATCGCGATACACGTTTTAAACAGCAGGGGCGTTTACTGTAGCCTACTGTGAAGTTGTGAACCTCGCTTTACAGGCACAATAGCAGCAAGCACACACTGGCGCGAAGCTAGCGAGTGTTTTCACTTCATTCATGGAACTTGAGCTTGTGTGAGCCAATCTCAACTTCCATAGGAATGAACTGAAAACGCTCGGTTTGCTTCGCTCCGCGCCGCGCCAGTGTGTGCACGCGCCGTCAAACACATGGCGACGGCAAGCGCAGATGTTGACGTTGACTCATTCAAATCGGAGGTGTGGCGGCTTTTTGACTTTCCGTAGACTAATAATAATCACCACCGTGAAAAGCACAAGTCACCTCCGTTTTCATGTAAAAGGCATTAATACGACAAGTGCGAGAGCCACGGAGATCACAAGGTGCATCAGTGTTTCCGTGGCAACCAGGTGTTGTATTTATTTTACTATCTTTTCTCTAAATGTGTTCAAATAAAATTTTTTTTTATATATATAAATTTATTGATGGTTATGGCATATTTTTCTAAATGTTTTTTTTTACTCTTGCTAGTGTAATGATACAAATTATAAAAAATGAAAACCCCTCTCAATGTGGTACTAATTTTACATAGTCTTTTACTTAGTGTGCAAACGTACCAGTGCCCACCCTCTTGACCAGACAGACAGAAAGACTGAGTTGAAACAACCTTGAAGGATTTTTTTTTTTAAATTTCACTGTAGTTTTTTTATTTGACAAATATATTTTAAAATTAAAGAAATGTGCAGCATTTTGCCTGAGAAATAATAAAAGGGACACCTTTTTATTTATAATTTCTTAAATTAATCACCGACAAAAAAATCGATGAGAAAATCGTATCGTGAAACCAGTATCGTGAATCGCATCGCATCGTGAGTTGAGTGAATCGTTACATCCCTAACACTAACAAGAACATCTTAAAATAATGTGTAACCCGTTTTCCACAAAAAAAGAGTTTAAGTACTGAGTAATATTAAGAACATATACTTGCAATAACGTTAGGGCTATGATTAGGGTTTGGTTTAGGGTTAGTTGCATGTAATTATGCATAATTTACTGTTGTTGTTATTATTACATTAAGTATATTTAACATAGCTAACAAGGACACTAATCATACCCTGAAACTCCTTAAGCATAATGACAGAAATATATTTATATGTAAAAAGAAATATAAAAACTGACATAAATTAGAGAGAGAGTAAATATTTTGGTATAAAGAACAAGTTACATCATAGAAAATAATAAATGTCATAAATATTTTAATAGAAAATCTGCATCTTTTTGTTCCTTTCTCAAATGTCTCTCTCTCTCTCTCTCCTCTCTCTCTCCTCTCCTCTCTCTCTCTCTCTCTCTCTCTCTCTCTCTCTCTCTCTCTCTCTCTCTCTCTCTCCTCCTCTCCTCCCCTCTCTCTCTCTCTCTCTCTCTCTCTCAACAGTAAGATCCAGTGTTTGCACTTTTCGTGCTGGGACACTCATAAGGACTGGATGGTAGATCTTCCTAAAGGCGAGGACGTGTGTGCCTTGTGTTTGGGTCAGGGCTGGGCGGCAGTGGCCACCAGTGCTCTGATGGTCAGGCTGTTCTCCATCGGTGGTGTGCAGAAGGAGATCTTCAGTCTGCCAGGAGCTGTGGTCTGCATGGCAGGACATGGAGAGCAGCTCCTCATAGTGTATCACAGAGGTACTTATGCATGTCGCCTGGTTCAAATAAGTGAACAAGTGACAACTATCTGTATCGGCCAATGGTTGTTTGTTAAAATCTGTATTGCATTGGGAAAATAACATCCTAATGGTGTATCTCTAATTGCTAGTGTTAGTTATTTATGTCTGAATTGCAAACAAACTGTGTTTTTGAACTGGTTCATTTTAATGATTCATTTAAAATGATTGGCAAAGCAGTTGTAAATGAGAGAATATTTAAGTTACTCAAAAACAAAGTAGTTCTACAAATCAATCCGAACAGATTCTCCAAAATGAATCTGACTTTGCTTATGATTTGTGTCTACAAATTGGTTGAGGTTGATTGTCATGTATGTGGTCAGGTACTGGGTTTAATGGAGACCAGGCCCTTGGCGTACAGCTGCTCCAGCTCGGGAGGAAGAGAAGGCAGGTCATCCACGGAGAACCGCTGCCTCTCTCACGGAAGTCCTACCTGGCATGGATGGGCTTCACTGCAGAGGGTGAGTCACCTTCTCCGGTCAAGCAGGAGTTACATGCATACTTGCTCAAGCTCTACTGTATTCACTTCCTGCTGTGTGAATGTTTTCTTTAAGGAAATTGCGAAAAATAAACAACTGCCTAGAGAATTTTTATGTAATCTTTATTTAGGCTTCAATTTCCTGATAGTTGTTACATGCTATGCACCATACCTTTCAAAAGATTGGGATCAGTACATAAAAGTAAAGTGTAATAATATTTCCCAATTTTATTGTTTTTGCTGTATTTGTTTTTAAAACTGTTTATTTTCACATCTTTTCCCTCTTACCACAACAAGAAGAGAGAAAAAAAATAATAAAAAAACAGAAAATAATAACAAATAAATAATAATTACAGGTCTACTACATCGACATTATCAATTTCTTCATGTATACACATGTATCGCACATAAATATCAGACGGGAATCCAAAAAATGTACATTTCTTGGTTTCAATCCATATTAATACATGTTATTGTTTGCCATTCCTGTCCAAAATAATCTTTAAGGGGAGACCAATCCTTTACAAAAGTATCCAGAGTTCCTTCCAGTACATTATGCCGTCTTTCATATGGTAAGAGTGACAAGAGTTTTTCACGCCAAAGAGTTAAAGTAGGAGAGTATTCTTCAATCCAGACATGAAGTTTGGAAAGACGAGCAGCGTACAACATTATGGATATTATTTTTGTTTCCAACACACAATTGTTTACACCAAGGATGCACAATCTAGGATCCAATGGCATTTTAATACCAAACGATTATTCAATTTCCTGAACAACCGAAGACCAGAATGATGCAATTAGAGGACAGGTCCATATTAAGTGGAAATAAGTACCTGTGTTCCTTTTACACTTCAAGCAAAATTTTATACATGTGTCATATTGACTTGGAATTAAAGGAGTCACATGCAGCTTGTTAATGATTTTATATTGTATTTCATGTGATTTGTTTGATTTAGTAATTCGTCTAGCATGTTCTAATAATTTGCACCATATCTGGTCTTCCAGTGTAAGACCAAAGTCAAGTTCCCAACTTTGTTTAATATTTATTAAACCTTTATTATTTGCTGTAACTTGGACATAAATATATGTCATTGGTTTACTTTTCAATGCTGCTGCTTTTAATAAAATGCTATCAAGCTCATTTGTTTTCCCACCATGCTTATAGTATTCAATAGAACTAAGATAACTTCTCATTTGTAAATATCGAAAGAAGTGGGCTTGGGGAATATTAAATTCGTACTGTAATTGTTGGAAAGACTTAAGAGCATTATCTGCATAAATATCTAAGATTCTTATGATACCAGCTTCTCTCCACTCATTAAAACCAGTATCAATACAGGTATGTCTAAAATCTGGATTATTAGCGATGGGAGCCAAAAATGAATTCTTGTCAAGCCCAAAATATTTACGAACAGCACTAAGAGATCTACAGATATTTTGCAATATATAATTTTTCTTAATCTTGGCATATATTTTTGTGAAACATATAAACGGAAAGTGTTCTAATTGAACCCTGTCCAGGCCTATACATTCCGAATCTGGAAAGCAGAAATTGCTTTTTTTAATCCAAATCATTTTTGTGTATTTTTGATCAAATAAATGCAGGCTTGGTGAGCATAAGAGACTTTACAAACCCCAAACTTTTGAACAGTAGTGTATGCATACAGATGGCCTCAATCAAAGCTTATAGACATGGACTAAAAGCCACAAAACTGATTTAAAGGGGTTCTTTGGTTTCTTTAGTTTACCGTCTTTACCTATTTAAATCTAACTCTTTTTGCAGGAACCCCGTGCTGTATTGACTCGGAGGGTGTTGCACGTATGCTGAACCGGACCATGGGGAACACATGGGCTCCTGTCTGCAACACTAGAGACACCTGCAAGAGCAAATCAGACCATTGTTGGGTTGTTGGGGTTCATGAGAATCCACAGCAGATCAGGTGCGTCATTTTCCTTTATTCACAAATGTCAGATCTGTATGGAAGCTTGTTTCTGCCACAAAATAAGAACATTTTAAAAGATAATTGTAACTTTTTACCTCAGGATTGTGTGATATAAAATCGCAATTGCTAGTTTTAAAGTCAGAATTGCATGATATTAAATCGCAATTGCGTGATATAAAGTATCTCGCAATTCTGACTTTAAGAATTGCAATTGCAAGATTATATCATGTAATTCTGAGTTATATGACACAATCCTGAGATAAAAAGTCAGAATTGCGAGATGGAAATTCACAATTGTGGTAAAAAAGTCTGAATTGTGAGATAAACAAGCTTCCTTGTTATGGACACAGTGGGTCACAGACCTGAGTGAAACTGTGAATCCTCCTCATTTGTCTCAGGTGTATCCCATGTAAAGGCTCACGTTTCCCACCCACCCTACCTCGCCCTGCCGTGGCCGTCCTGCCCTTTAACCTTCCTTATTGCCAGACCACTACAGAGAAAGGTCAAATGGAGGTATGGCCTAAAATCCATCCTGGAGTCTTGTCAAATTCATGCAAACTATAGTATCATGTAGAGTTCTCTACTTAATTTGTTTTATTTATTTGCACATTTTAAATTATTGGTCTATATAGTAATTTTCAGACACTTAGCAGTGTTTCTTGCAGTTTTTTGCTTCAGAATTCTGTGAAATTAATGTTGTCTTTATAAAATCAGTCCGCTTTTAAAAACATGCATCGTTTCATTCTTTTTTATTTTATTTTATTTTATGTTAATTTTATTGTATTTCCAGTGTTGCTGTTGTTGACCTGGACTAAAAGTCTTTGTTTTTTTAACTGTGTATTTATGTTTGTTTTGTAGGAGCAGTACTGGCGGTCTATGCTCTTTCATAACCACTTTGACTTTCTGTCATCCAGTGGTTATGAAATTGACAGCGAGGGTCAGTCTCAGGCTGAGAAAGAGCAGCAGGAACTGCTAATGAAGATGTTCGCTGTAAGTCATTCATGTGGCCAGAACAGGAAGTTAAAGCCTGGTGAAATTCAATTGCTTATGCCTGGATTGAATTTCACTGTGTGATTTCTGTAAAACAATTGTGGAATGTCATAAATCAGAACTCTGCTTTGACATGTGTATATGCCTTATATTCAGGCTTGGCTTGCACATTCGATCAAATTTGTTTTAACGGCCCTTCTAGACATCTCACCATGTTTTATGCTGTTTGTTGTCTGTTTGTGTGTGTGTGCCCGGGCAGCTGTCGTGTAAACTGGAGCGTGAGTTCCGGTGTGTGGAGCTGGCTGAGCTGATGACTCACAGCGTTGTGACGCTCGCCATCCGTTACGCATCTCGTTCCAGACGCATGGCCCTGGCACAGAGACTCAGTGAACTCGCTCTGGAAAAGGCCAATCAGCTGCAGGAGGAGGAGCAGGAAGAAGATGATGAGCCGGCCTATCAGAGGTTAGCACGGAAATCCGGTTGTTATATTTATATTAATTAATAGGGGTGGAACAGTACACATAAGTCACGGTTCGGTTCATACCTCGGTTCAGACGTCACGGTTCGGTACGATTTCGGTACAGTGGAGTGAAAAGCAAAACAAAAATGCAGAAGGCATTTTTATAAATGTCTTAAGCCTTGTATTTTTTAAATAAGTTTTATTAATAAAGGCATAGAACCAGTTTATTTGTAGTGCACTGACAGGAGTTTTATATAATTAGTTTATTAATTAAATTATTAAAAAGATGAAAAGACCTTGAGATATGTTTGGTAATTGTACTGTAAATTAATTTAAAATTAATTTGCTCTTTCAGATCAATATATTTGTTTTCCTTCATTTTAGTTAACCCTAACTTTATTCTCATCTGAATTATAAATAATTTATTTCCGTATAAAATAATACTACCTTTAAAAACTTTTGTTAACATTTGTAGGTTACAGTTTGACAAGAGTTTAGTGTAACAAAAGCACAATGTTGTGTTTTATTGCAAGTGTACACAAAAATATAAGTAAACATTAAACACTTTGCAGTTTTAATGATGTCCTGTATGAAAAAATGACGGAGTATGTTTCCACTGTTTGATCGCGCACGAGAGATCTCTCTCGCACGCGCGCAAACACACACACACAACACACACACACACACACACACACACACACACACACTGACTGTTCATCGCGCCTCTCTCTCGCACACGCGCGCGCAGACACACACAGTGGGCGCCTCTCTCTCTCTCTCTCTCTCCTCTCTCTCTCTCTCTCCGCGCTCTCTCGCGCTCTCTCTCGTCTCTCTCGCTCTCTCTCGCTCTCTCTCTCTTCTCTCTCCTCTCTCTCTCTCTCTCTCGCTCTCTCTCTCTGCTCTCTTCTCCTCTCTCTCTCTCTCTCTCTCAGCGCGCAGCCGTTTTTGTACCGTGTATTCTACATGCAATTCGTGCACCGAACCGTGACGCCCGTACCGTTTCGGTTCGATACGAATACATGTACCGTTCCACCCCTATTAATTAAAACTCTTTCAGTTCTACTCCTGGAAATTAGATGTCTCAGAATTGTTGGATTGGTTGCAGTTTTTTAGAAACTAGTATTTCTTCTTGCTTTTAAGCAGGAAAAGCTTATGAACTGTGGGATCAGTTTTATGCCTGTTATCTTATTTATTCTCTCCTAAAGTTCATCAAATCTAGAAGCAACCTAGGAACATTTTGTCTGTTTGTTTGTTTGTTTCCAGGCCTAGAAAAGTTTTTTTGCTCAGTTGCGATAGTCTTTTCATCCCTACTGTGACGTATATCAGAGTGAAACGACTTCTCAAACTAGAAAAAATGTTGGGCTTGGCTTGATTTTGTCCATGGGGAATTGATTGGTGCGTTGTCCTTTGCTAACAGGTTGTCCCTCATTTGCACTCTAACACTTCATCAAAAAAGAGAAGAGATGTTGTTCATCATTAATCATTTATAATAAATACTGCACATTCCATAATAAGATGAAATGGGATTAGAATTGTCAATTTGGATTTCATGGTGACTTTAAAATACGTAATCTGCTTTGTGAGTGCAATGTCTTCAAAATTATTTTAAAAGTACTTTCTGTAGTCCCTTTCAATAGTCATAGTAGGAATTGACCAAACTGTTGGAAACTCTGAATCAAATAATTGGCAGAAAATTGTGATGCTGACATGACAGATGTTTTGTTTCTGTATATTTAGAGACACCAGTAGAGAATATCGAGGATCCAATAAGATAAGCAGCAGACAGGTTGAGAATGGCTGTGAGGAGGAGGAAGAACAGGAAGAATATCCACAGGAAGAGCAAATGGATGCAGAGGAATCAACAGAGACCAGGAAACCACGTAAATATGCTGTTTTTTCCCTCCATACATCTGAAAAGTAGTATATTAAACCAAATGCCCCATGCATTTCAGCTGTGTGTTTCTTGATGTTTGAAATAGAGGCTTTCTTGATCATTCACATGACTTGTTTCAGCATGAGTCTCAAATACTGCAGTAGACCGCTTTAAGATTAAGAAATTCATTTTTTTTTAGCCTGGTTTAATTGGTTTTTGATATGAAGATATTTTGACTTGTCAGGTTTGAATCCATTCAAAAAAGGAGGAAAATCACCTGAAAGGCCCTCTCCCAAACCAGGTGAGTAGAATATCAAACCATTTCTATAAACAGAAAATTATGTAACTCAAAATGAATATGTAAAATAGTTAAAAACTGAGCATTTATCTTAGATTAACTATCAACTACCAAATTCAACATTTCATTTTCAGTGTAGAAATAAAAAATTGATTTCTACTTTTTTCTACATGAAATCTTTCTTTCTAATTGATTTAACAAATTTTCAAATGACTTTGAGTGGCATAAATGGCTGCCATGAGAGATGAGTGTCTGGTGACAATAAAAATTGTGCTTGTGTGTCACAGTGCAGAGCAGAGAAGGACGTGTGAACCCTTTCAAGGTAAGACGTGCACCTTGTTAGTGAAAGTAAGCAAGCTCCATATAAGTGTTGTGTTTCAAGAATACTTGACCTGCATTTTTACATTTACAGTGTATGTGTATATATATATATATATATATATATAAAAACATTTAACTTACAGGTGTCTGGTGCAGAAAAGTCCTCAAGTTCTCCAGCTGGTCAGCCCAGAACGACTAATGTTTTGGACAGCATGACGATGTCCAGCAGAAAACCTGCAAGTCTCAGTGGAACATCAAAACAGGGCAAAGTCCCAGTCCTGAAGCCCCTGGCACCCAAACCAAAGTCCAAGGTACAGTGTATTGCTCAAATACAAATGTTCTCCATCCCTGTGGGGTCACACAACCTGTCTGACCCCATAAAACTCACTCTTAGCTCTGTCTGCAAGGGATGACCTGGTTATCTTTTCCTCTGACATTTTACTCTAAGATTGTTTAGTTCTGATAGCAGATCATTTGTTAGAGGTGTTTCTATTGGAATATACAGTTAGGTCCATATATATTTGGACACAGGCACAATTTTTCTTTTTTTCAGGTATTTACCAACACATATTCAAGCTATAGTTATTTAATGGATATGGGCTGAAAGTGCACACTCTCAGGTTTAAATTGAGGTATTTACATCCAAATTGGAGGAAGGGTTTAGGAATTACAGCTCTTGAGAGAGCCACCCCCCCCCCACCCCCCCTTTTTAAGGGACCAAAAGTAATTGGACAATTGAATCAAAAGCGATTTCATGGACAGGTGTGGGCTATTCCTTCGTTATTTCTTCATCAATTAAACAGGTAAAAGGTCTGGAGTTGATTCTAAGTGTGGTATTTGCATTTGGAGTATATTGCTGTGAACATGCATCATGCGGTCAAAGGAACTCTCCATGCAAGTAAAACAGGCCATCATTAGGCTTCAAAAACAAAATAAATCCATCCAAGAGATAGCAGGAATATTAGGAGTGGCCAAATCAACAGTTTGGTACATTCTGAGAAAAAAAGAATCCACTGGTGAGCTCAGCAACATAAAAAGGCCTGGACTTCCACGGAAAACAACAGTGGTTGATGATCGCAGGATCCTCTCCATAGAAAAACCCATTCACAACATCTAGCCAAGTGAAGGACACTCTCCAGGAGGTAGGCGTGTCATTGTCAAAGTCTACAATCAAGAGAAGACTTCACGAGAGCAACTACAGAGGGTTCACCACAAGGTGCAAACCATTAATAAGCATCAAGAATAGAAAGGCCAGATTAACTTTGCCAAAAAGCATCTAAAAAAGCCTGATCAGTTCTGGAAAAGCATTCTTTGGACGGATGAAACTAAGATCAACCTGTACCAAAATGACGGGAAGAAAAAAGTATGGGGAAAGCTTGGAACAGCTCATGATCCAAAGAATACAACATCTTCTGTAAAACATGGTGGAGGCAGTGTGATGGCATGGGCATGCATGGCTTCCAGTGGCACTGGATTACTGGTGTTTATTGATGATGTGACAGAAGACAGAAGCAGCCGGATGAATTCTGAAGTGTATAGGAATATACTGTCCGCCCAGATTAAGCCAAATGCAGCAAAGTTGGTTGGACGGTGCTTCACGGTACAGATGGACAATAATCCAAAACACACTGCAAAAGCAACCCAGGAGTTTTTTTAAGGAAAAGAAGTGGAATATTCTGCAATGGCCGAGTCAATCACCTGATCTCAACCCGATTGAGCATGCATTTCACTTGCTGAAGGTAAAACTAAAGGCAGAAAGACCTACAAACAAACAACAGCTGAAGAAAGCTGCAGTTACGACCTGGCAAAGCATCACAAAGCAGGAAACCCAGTCTTTGGTGATGTCTATGAGTTCCAGACTTCAAGCAGTCATTGCCTGCAAAGGATTCTCAACAAAATATTAAAAATGAACATTTTATTTATGATTATATTAATTTGTCCAATTACATTTGAGCCCCTGAAAATGGGGGTACTGTGTATAAAAATGGTTGCAGTTCCTAAAATGTTTACTTGATATTTTTGTTCAACCCCTTGAATTAAAGCTGAAAGTCTGCACTTCAAATTCATCTTGATTGTTTCATTTTAATTTTATTCTGGTGGCATAAAGAAACAAAAGTATGAAAATTGTGCTTGTGTCCAAATATATATGGACCTAACTAAGCAACATTATGAGTGTTAGTCAATGTACTGAACACAAAAATCCCATCTTGTACAAAACGTATCTTTAGATGAGCCATGGAGAAAAATATGTGAGATGCGAGCATTTCTTACAGCTATGCGCTAAAGAACAATAACAAAAACGACACCGTACACTGTCATATGGAAGTAAACGCAGAGCTGAATTGAAAGCATGGGGGATTATTATTAGGAGGTCATGATTGATAAAGGCCAATGGAGGGAATTTGGCCAGGACACCAGGATTACACCATTACTCTTTACAAGATGTGCATATGGATGTGGCCCAAATCAGAAAGGAAAATATCAGATTCCATGTGGTTTGTGCTGTTCACACTGTTATGGAACACTTCTTTTTTTGTGCAGTCTGAATGTTTTCAGCTTCAGCTTTTCTTCTTCTTTTTTTAAGACCCAGGCCACACTGCTGCAGATGAGTGCCTCTAAAGCAAATAAAAAGAAACAGGAGGACAGCCAATCAGGAGCAGAGAAAATGAAACCAGTTCCTGCGGCTACACCTCCAGTATCAGCAGAGAATATTGAAAACAGAAAGTAAGAGACTGCAACACCTTTAATTGTAATGATGCATCCTTTTTTTTCTTTTCTTTTATATTTTTGAAAGTGAAAGTATTCCATGTCAGATGTCATTGTTGCCCAAGTGTCTATAAATGATCAAATTTAGATATGCACAAAATAAAAGTTTGTATGATTGCTTTTATAATTATTTTTATGGCTGTTAAAATGTTAGGGCAATAGTGTAAATCTGTTTTTCAAAGATAAAAGGTGCCTTGTGCCAGTCTAAATTTAAATCATGTATAGTATAAATATATAAGAACCTTCAGAATCTGGCATAGATGAAGAGTCTGCTATTAAATTCAAATTTCTATTAATAAAAAAAAACCCATGATATTGTGTTCCAATATTAGTTCAATAAGATTGATGCAGATAATTATTTGCTTTTATTAAAGTGTGTGTGTATACAATGATTTATTTACATCCCACAATTACTCAAATGAAATTATAGTAAGTCATATGTCATTATTACTTATAATAAATATTCGTTTTAATTTCTTTTTTTTAAATAACAAATCAATCGATAATGTTATTTGATGTCGAAAATCACAAAATATTGCCAGATTAATAAGTCTTTTGCTATTTGTTTTGGCTGACACAAGTATGCTCATCTATATGTTGTGCTTCCCTAATGAAGTAGCAGATGATTGATTAAGGAACTGTCAATACATTTTAGTGCTTTGTTTACACTTGTCTGTAACCAGTTTACTTTCTTCAGGCCAAAAACCGGCTTTCAGCTATGGCTTGAGGAGAATAGAAAGAGCATTCTCACAGACAATCCTGACTTTGATGAAATGGATGTTATCAAGGAAGGCATGGGGCGTTTCCGCACTCTCTCAGCAGAGGAAAGACTGGTAAGACATTTCATTTTTAATGGAACATTTATTTGATCTAAAACGGTTTACTAATTTCTCAAGCAGATCCTGCAACCTGTTTTTAAATCCAGGAAGGTTACTTGGGAATTTCCCTGTTTCTGTTTTCTTGCATGTGTCCTCATTATTATGTAACACAGATTTCATTCATGCACACTTTTTTTTTTTCTAGTTCAATTTCCTCCAATTTTTTTTATGCTCTAACTCAATTTATCCATGACAACACTGTTCATTAGCAAGCATCCTCCTGTTTTCTGATCTCCACTTACCTGTGTATACGTGTGGGCTTTCCAAACACTCATGCTCTCCGCCTGTGTGAACAATCTGTTCGTGACCCCGCACCCACAGGGCCACTCAGTGCAGGACAGAATGACTCTTCACACACTCCAGCCTGGAGGGCGAATGGTTGGTACGCCTGTTGCTTTGGAAACTCAGGCTGGGGGTGTGTGCACTGTGCAGTACTCATTGATCTTATGTTAATGACATGAGGGTGGCATTAGGTGGTGAAAGAGTGCATTACAATCGTGAATGGCGTACACTGGGAGGGAGAAGGGGAGGGAACGTGCAGAAAGAGTCCCGGTGCTCGTATATGAAATGGGTCTGGTGACTCATAACGGTCATCTGTAAATGTTTACCGCCTTTGTTTATACCAACCGTGAGCAAATGGGGTTTGTCAGTCATTTTTAATTACAATCACTGAGGCTTATTTGAATGATGCAGTTTATTGCCTGTGTGTGCATTATTGTATATAAAAATCCTGTATCTTTTTCATTCAGAACTGGACGGAGAGAGCAAAGGGCGACTCGGACCCCAAGAAAAGAAAGCGCGAAGATGAAGCAGGACAAGTAGATGAACACATGGAGTCAGACGAGGGCAGTGCCAAAAAGAAAAAGCCTCTGGATACTACTTCTAAACTTTCTGCATTTGCATTTAACAAAGAATAGTACTTAACATAATTTAGTTTAATGCTTATATATATTTTTACATTCATATTTTAATATTGGTTGGGGGGGAACTTTTAACAGTAGTTTTTTCATTGCTTACTGTGATTCTGTCCTCTCTTTTTTGTCTAATAGATTAGCTGCTCATTTGAGATCCACTTGTTCTCCATACATTTTCTCAAGTTGGAGCTCTTTTGAAAGCAGTACACGTCTCTCTTCATTTGCATTTGAAATGAAGCAAAGGCTCTTTGTTAAATAATTTGTAAGATGGTTGATAACAAGGTCTCTTTGAATCTGGCGATACTCTGAATGCTGTGCTCTCTCCTACTTTATTTTTGGCTGCTTTGTACATATGTTTTTTTTGTGTGAAATGTTGTACTGTACGTAAAACAATCATAATAAAACTAAAATGTTGTATTTTGAGTCTTGTCTGCTGTATTTTCTTTATTCTAAAGGTTATCTTGGTAAATCTGCAAGTTAAAAGTACATAATGCTGTTTCTTGCACACCAGTGGTGTAATGACAGGCATTCGTTAAATGTGAAATGAATGGTTTTCTGATGTTCATCTGAGGTCACTGAACTTTGCTTTTGCAACCAGACTGACATGAAATGATACTGATCTGAACTGACATGTTACCAGCAGTATAACCTCTTTGTTGCCTAATGCATTTCACTTTAAAAACACTGGTTTTATTTTTAATCATAAGAACAACCTCACCCAAAGGTCTAGTCAATCCCCTTAGGTGGTTTGATCTGTCCCAAGAGATCACAATGTGTAGAAGAGATCTCGTCCTCTTACTAGATACAGGTGGCCTGACGCAAGCACGCCTCTCGGCCAGTAGGAATTTTATCTCCGTGACGCAGTCTCTCCTGTGGACCAATAGGAACGCGTACGGATTAGCTAATGTTGATAAAACCCCCGGCTGCCTCAGCAAGAGCACTGAGTTTGACAATAGTATAATAACCGTTGAACTTCACTCAAGTCTTTTCCGTTACACCTTAAACAGTGTTTAAAACAGATAGTAGCATTAAAGCAGACTTTGAGGAACCCAAGCTGTCACTTTCAGGTAATCATGGAGCGCCCCAAACAGAAACAAATGAATCAAAGTGAAAATGAAACGGATGCCGCGATCAATGGACACTTTGACAGCCGGGTGAAGATGCCCGGATGGAGCGCCGGTGGAGCCGCCGGGGACCCGAGCACCGTGCCGTCCCCCAGCGTGATGGAGAGCTGGCGGGAAGAGCGCACTCGCAGTCTGGAAGACAACGAAATGAGCCTGCCGAGCATCGCCGCGGCTTACACCACTATCCTCAGGGGTCTCGGGGAAGACCCGCAGCGACAGGGGCTGCTCAAAACTCCGTGGAGAGCCGCCACGGCCATGCAGTTCTTCACCAAGGGCTATCAGGAAAAAATCATTGGTGAGTTATGAAAATGACTGACAGATAAGAAAAACTGTGTTTGTTTTCACTTTATGTGTGTACACTTTTTGTGATTTACATTTGTTTTTAAGCACAATCACCCAAGTGTTTTATTTTACTCTCGAGGGGAAATAAACATGATAAAACGTTAACATATAAGTTAACATTCTGTTTTACAGTAGGCTACTTCACTTTAGTTTATTACACTATAACGTTCACAGATGCGTTATCGGATTCAAACCAGACAGACCGCGAGACAATCAACGAAAAGTTGTTTCTACAAATGTTTACAAGTAGCCAAGTTCATTGAGTCAGATGTGTGTTAATGAATCAGTTGATTTAGTTTAAGAAAATGCTCTTAACTGACTCAATGTGGATCTGGTCATGGTTAACATCACACTGGAGGATAAGAATGTTAGTGAACTTAAATAGGCTATAATTAGAAGATTTTAAGTAAAAAATTATTTTTACATTTGGGTCTGTTACTCCTATAAAACTATCATATGACATCAGAAGTCTTGGAATATAATGCACAAGTCATATGGACCACTTTTATGGTGAGTGTGAGTACTTTTTGAGACAGGCTACTCATTTTATGGAAAAGATCAGCCAGGAAGCCTACATTCTTCCAAATCATGTCATGTATTTTCACAATGAAATATGTATTTTCAACACAATTTCATGCCAGTTTTGTCATATTTTGCAGTTGGTAGCTATGTACAAACACATTTCGTACATTTCACTGACGGTTAGGTTTCAGGTGGCCTTCATGCTTATGTTTTTACAAATTCATACGAAATCGACATTTCGAAAGGGTTCGAAAATTGTTTTTTTTAATGAGTTGCTTTGACCTATAGCCTAATTATGATGCAGAGAGTTTTATAGCCCACAGACTCGAGCAGCTTCAAGCATTTCTGGTTAAAAGTATTTCCTCAAATACTTCCATGTGCCATCAATATGAATTACTGGCTCAACAGGTACTCCAGCTCAAAGCAAAGGTTTATCTTGCGTAATTGTTGGTCACTCTCAGGCTGTTGTCTAAGTGGTTGAGCCAGGGTGCTGCCCACCGTCACAACACCAATAACATCCCCACATAGAAAACGGCACATCTGGACCTGGTTTGTGTAGCATTTTAGGCCCCATGCATATGGAATATATTAATGTTGCAGACTGCCCTCAATGACCTCAAATTGTGGTACACAGTTCATAGATGGTAGAACATGCAATGTCACGGTGAATCGTGCATTTGATAGGAAATTTCTAGAGGAAGGTCTTCGTCTTTGGTGAGATTGGCTAAAGTTTGCACCACCCCTATACAGCTTCGTGAATTGTTCTGGAGTAGTTTTTTTGTGTGTCATTTGCAGTGTTGGGACAGCTTTGAGGCAGAAAACTAGCAAGCTCATTGGGTTTGTGTGAGGCTGTGTTGCATTTTCGTGTTTTTATGGGTGGTGGTGGGTGACTCATGAGTTAATGATCTGAGAAAAGGAAGCTGTTGGTACTTGAAAGTTTTTATGGAAAAGTAGGGATGCGCTAGCCTATATATCAGCCACCACATCGGTTTCTGCCGATATATGTTCATTTTTTAATGTTATCTTTATAATGTTATCATTATAATTGTGTGCTTGGGACATGGCTTTTAATGGTGAGACTTAAAAATAAAAAAAAATATGGATTTATCTGCCAATATATTGGTTATCGGCTTTCAAATATAAAGAATTTGTTATCGGCCAAAAATGTTATAACGGTGTATCCCTAAAAAACATAATTTTTGTTAAGCCATTTACTGATATGCAATATGTATCACATTCTCAATGTTTTTCAATCATTTTGACCAATCAGCCATTCTAGACAAATAGATTCAAAATGTTAAATGGAAGCAGTAAAATACAAATAAATCTAGTGAAAAATAACTTTTTACAAATTGAAAAAAACAATTTATATAATAATATAATAATTTATACACCAATATATATAAATATAAAAAACAAACAGCAATGTTTACACATATTTTTATTTAAACATTTTAATATATAAGATGTAATAATGCCACATCTATAAATATTTTTATGCTGAAAATTAATAGTTGAATCCGTTTTGAACACCATTTTGCTTCTTAAATTTACATCAGATAAAATAAGCTGGAACTAACGATTATTTATCCTATCGATTAATCTATCGATTATTTTTCTGATTAATCTAATAATTTAACGATTACGAGATAGTAGGTTACATTTGAGCCTACTATAAACATCAATAAAAATTTTGATGATGGAAATTAATAGTTGAATCTGTTTTGAGAACCATTTTGCAACTTACATTTCAGATGCCAATAAAATAGGGCTGGAACTAAAAGATAATGTTTTCGATTAATCGCGTCTCGCACCCATGGCATCTCGTATAAAACTGAATACTGTATAAATGCAGCCGCATTAAGCACAAAAGACTGACAACCATATTCTAGTGTTGTGTAAAAATTAACTGTACTAGTCCAAATACCTACGCTGCCGTCTTGTCGTTTTGAGGTAGAAGAGCCTTGAGGTGTTTTCTTTTCAGATGCTCTTACATAGAAGTTATGCTTCTGTTGTTTGTTATTTCAATCTAACAGAGCGTACAGAGCAACATTTTATTCGATCTCTGTTAAAAAATAGTTCTACACTTCAGATCTGGCTCGATATTTGTATAATACCGGCTGATTTTCAGCATGCCCGCGAGCCGCCATCATTGGGGAACATGCGTGAAGAATCGACGCATTCCACTCAAATTGAAAAATTTATTTAATCAAAGTAATCGGTTTCGTTGACACGTCATTCCAGCCGTTCAATAAAACATATCTGTCGTAATGCCACTCATGAGTCACAGACATAAGGAAGGAAGGATTGTGAAATGAAGGAATTATTATGCCATTATTATTATTATGTTTCCTTACAGTTTATGGTTTTGTCATGGTGGACATGTCCCAAAAAACCATTAAAGGTCATAGAGACGAGTGATATTGCCCCATTTACAGCGGTTACGCGGCTCAGTACGGTTTCTTTCCTGCATTAGCCATCATTATGCTGCGTTGTCCCCTGCCCCCACTGGCTGGACGGATGCCTGTCTCTTATTTAAGAGATGGAGATCAAGCCAAGCCCTCAATAGCAGTAACATTACCCATAACCAGAGCTCTGCTTGTTGACATCTTCACAATTTCAATGGGTTTCTATGGTTACTTATTGTATTTCAAGTGTATGTTTGCTTAGTGTGTAAGCAAGTTTGTGTTTAATTGAGTGTGTGTGACGGCTGAAAGATGACTTCGAGGAGATGCTGATTTGATTTCCTGTTCTTTTTTTCGGTGCCACCACCGTCATACGCGAGACCTTTTCGTGTGTTGTGCCTGTGCGTTTGAAAGCGGCTGTTTGTTTAGGACGAGCTTGATGGCAGTTCTTTCTCGTAACAGCTGCTGCCCTCAGGTTAAATTCAACAGAGATGCTCAGATCAGTACAACGTTTACACAAGCGTATATGCTCGGTTTCTGTAAAGCAGGGTGTTAGTGTTAGTGGCCAGGATCAGTTTAAATATTAACAAAAGTTCTGGGAGCCATGAAACAACATGGACATAACTTGTTCAACCCCTTTTATGAGTCATACTATCAGTTTGTCAATGGTCGTTGCATAACTATTGTTACTATTGCTATTACTATTTTTCCCCTCTACAGACATTCATTTTATGTCAAATCATGTGATCTGACTTGTGATTTTGTGAAATAATTTCCAGGAGTTTAAATTTAAAGGAACTTCACATTGCAAGAATCTCACATTGCTTTCTGCCTTTTTCAATCACACTATGACTGCACAAAAGGGGCAACAAAATATGGGAGTCACATCATCTCAACAAAACCCTGAAGCTTCACCATCAGTTTCCACGGAAACCTTCCTCGAGATAGGCAGACAGGAAATTAAAAGCCCCACAAGAAAAGACAGTGCATTCTCAATAGATAACATGGGATATGTTTGAAGAATGATTGAAGCTAGGAGATATGAAACAGGAAGAGCGCATGGGGTGAAATATGATGATTTCATGATGTCACATCGCTCACCTCATCTTGATTTGTTGTTGTATCTTCTTGTAGATGTCCTGAATGACGCAATCTTTGATGAAGACCACGACGAGATGGTCATCGTGAAGGATATCGACATGTTTTCCATGTGTGAACACCATTTAGTTCCCATTTTTGGCCGGGTAAGACTAATCATTTCCCTTTTACCTTCATTAGCATATGTTGTCACCCTTGCAGTGTCGTTTGTATGACCATATTTCTGAGACATATTGTTTTTGCATTAAATATGTAGTTTTAAAAATGAATTTGTCACACCTCTATCCTATAAGGCTTTTTGGATAGGTTATTTTATGATCAATTATTTAAAGTAAAATGATTCATTTTTCAAATTGAATATATTATAAAAAAAAATATTTTAATTTTATTTTTTCATTTATTATTATTATTTTTTGCTTTTGTTATTTAGTTTCTTTTTCATTATTTATTTAACATCCAGGTCATATTCCTGGAAATGATAAAATATAGATAAAATAATATAAATTATTATTAAGAATCTATATTTTGGCTATACATTAAATTAAGCGTATATATATTTGGAACTATAGATTTTGTGCATTATGACATTTTTTTCATAAAGCTTATTGTAAGTAAAAAAATAGCACTCTCATTACTGTAATGTGAAATCAATACGAATATATTATTAAAATTGTTAAGTATATTGTGAAGCACTGTTGCTCAAGTAAGTAGTGTTGTAAGGGAAGGGTTAGGGTCAATTTATGCTGACTAAAAATCAAAATGATTTTTATTAAACTTTGCATTGCAATGAGAATTTGGTTATACTTAATTATCACGACAAGAAATGAAGTAAAAATGGCTTTATTTTTTTATGCACATTTTTTGTGTGTGATTGTAGGGTGAAATATGACCTGGACCTGAAATATGACCTGGGAGTGATTCACCCACGTGAAGGCAGAAACAGTTTTTTGTCTTTTTTGATGCACCTGAAAAAACCTTCAGGTGTAATCTGCCAATAACCAAGTTAATTAAATCTGGAAGCAGGTAACGAGAACAAGCTGAAATATCAGATCCACTGAAAAACAATGGCCACTTTTTATCCTCCAGGTTTGACATTTAGTTCCTCCTCCAGCTCACAGCACCGCAGGTGTCTGCCATTTAAGACAAAAGAGACGCCGTCGATCCTGTCACGCCACAAATGGCTACTGATGATAGACCGAGCCATTGATCAAGCGCACTGAACGTTTTTTTTTTCCACCACTTGCAATTTTGTTTGTCAGATGCTGTGGTTTCCTCTGCGTCCCCCGCTGATAGCTCCCTATTCCTTCTCATCTATTTACCTCGCCTCTCTCCCCGCATCTGAAACAAGATAATGACTCAACAATTTCTTTCAAAGAGGCGTGTGCGCACGTTCTCTTTCATTTTTGGCCCGCTTGCTTGAGCTTCATCTCCATGATTGTCTTCACAACACTCTTAATGTCCATCACGAACACCGAGCCGATCAAGTGCGCTCTCTTGCACTAGAAACATATCTACCGTACAGCCGCCACACGTCTTACCTGTTGGTCTAAAGTGGATTTCTCCACAAAAAGCACGAGGTGTTCATTTCCCAGGTGCTCTGTGGTTGTTGGTAAAGTTCGATTGATGCATTTTAGAGGATGTCGAGAGGAGTTTGCCGGCCCTGAACGAAGGCCAAGAGGTTTCAGTGACGCGCAGGATTATCACATCAGAAGAGAAAAAAGAGAAAATTCTTGCATGTCTGTTGATGCTGCCCTTTCTCTGGGCCGTTTCATCAAATTGTTGGTGACATTTGAGTTTGATACGGCGGAGAGGAGGTTAGGTTGGGGGGGGGGGGGGGGGGTATGCGAAGATGCACATGCACAGATACGGCTCTCTCCAGCCACTGTTTTACTGTCTGTAGGTTTCACTTTTCATCTGATTCTGTGACATGTAGCTTGCTAGTGCCAATATACAGTTTTGCAACAGGTTATCATGTAAAAAAACTAATTCTGGAAGAATTGTGTGTATAAATCCCATGTTTTCATATTTCTGTTGTCAGTTAATGTGTTGTGTTTTTCACAGGTGCATATAGGTTACCTCCCAAACAAGAGGGTTCTTGGTCTGAGTAAATTAGCACGGTAGGTCAAATACTCCCAGTGGCCGGTTGAATAAACTCCTTAGACTAGTCTTAAGTTACCCATAACATTTTTTTCTTTCAAGTCTGGTCAGTTACTTGAAAAGGTAGATTGGTCTCATTTGAATCCGAAAAGTAAGACTGATAAGCCCAAACTATTTGCTAGTTGGTCAGACTTGAGACTGAGTTAGCGGGTATGTTTATGCAACTGGCCCAGGTTTCTCACACAAAATGAATGTAAAACCTGTTTTAGAGTCGCCATAAAATCTAAATTGACAATTCTTGTTTTTTTATGGAATGTTGCAGTGTTTATTACAAATGTTTTATCTTTGCACATTATTATTTTCAATCATTATAACCCTTATAATCTTCAATCAAAATACATTTTCTCAATTTGTGTTTTCTCAAACTGTGAACTTACAAGTATTTGGACTCTTAAAGGGGGGGTGAAATACTCAGTTTCACTCAATCTCATGTTAATCTTGAGTACCTATAGAGTAGTATTGCATCCTTCATATCTCCAAAAAGTCTTTAGTTTTATTATATTTATAAAAGAAAGATAGGCTGTACCGAGTCTTTCCGGAAAAACCCGAGCGGGTGGAGGCGTGCCGTGTGGGCGGGAGCGCGTGAAGCTTTTGCGCGTGTTGTAAACAGACAGACTGGTGGTTTATGAGGACATGATTTATTTTTACAATAAACAAACTGACACCTACAGTGGCCAGCTAAACAACTGGATTTAAACTCACAAACACACACACACACCATACATCGCATGCTCCATCGAGACATTAACTGTACGTGATCATGTTGTTTACTTGCTGTGCCTAGCTTACACGCCGATAGTTAACAACACACAGACATTTGAAGCAGTTTTACTCACCGCCTGCGGTTCCAACGCACGACCATGAACCTTTATCGTTGGGACTGCTCCATCTTTAAGTATTAGGCAATCTGCAAATCCGGCGTCGAACTGGGCCTTGTTTATACAACTATTACCGTCTAAATGAAGGGAACAAACAAGAACACTTGCACAACTCCGTTGCTGCTCTGGAAAAACAAAATCCATCCACAGGTCCCTTAACGCTGGGTTCTTTGGAAATTTGTGCAGTGTTGTCTTGCCCTGGCAACCAAAAACACACTTTTTTGGTGCCATTTTTTTGATTGCAGTGCAGCCGAGCCCAGCGCTCTGACGGGCATCGGCGTACTCTCGCATGCACTAGGCTACAGCTGCGCGCGCCCTTCCGGGAGAAGTGCCCATAAGACCCGTATAAGGAAATTCCGGCCATTCTGACGTCAGACACGCCCGTACTCGAAAAAAACTTTCCGAAACTTGTGACAAACCAGAAGGAGTATTTTTGGAACAGAAATACTACATCAAACTTACAACTTCATTTTTGAAACTTTGTCCATGTTTAGCATTGGAATCCAACTCTTTAACAGTGTTAAAAACTCACTATGCATGAAACAGCATTCCCCCCCCCCCCCCCCCCCCCTTTAAGCCACTTCCATCTTCCACCAGTCATTGCATTAGATAACAAAATACAGACCTAGCAGACTAACCACGAGTGTAGGTTATTACATTAACTCTGGATATGTTCTACTAATATTTGACAACCAGAAAGTATTATAAATAATACATCATTTTTGCCTTTATTTTTTCAAAAACTAAAATTTGTATGTGTGGTCAGGAAGATTATTTAAAATAAATTATTATTTTTTATTTAAATATATAAAAAAAAATGTTTACCTTGGTGAGCGTAAGAGACTTTTTTAAATTGAAAAAAAAAATGAACATCTTACTGACCCCTAACTTTTAAACAGTAGTATGTATATACAATATACACTGTTTCCACAGGTTTACAAACGCAATTAAACTCTTTTAATCTTACATAGTTTACCATCTCAAAACAGGAATAGTCTATTATTTCATTCCTCGTGGATTGACATAAACCAGAGTGAAATTAACAGGGCCTTGTGGCAAAAATGCCTTCAAAATGAACAAAAATGTCCCAGAAAATTTATGGAAAAACTATAAGCTATCACACAAGCAAGAGTGCTATTTCTTCGCAAAAATTATTTTGAAAATGTGATATTGATGTTATAGAACATTTAAACAATAAGTTAATATTAAAGGGGGGGTGAAATACTCAGTTTCACTCAATCTCATGTTAATCTTGAGTACCTATAGAGTAGTATTGCATCCTTCATATCTCCAAAAAGTCTTCAGTTTTATTATATTTATAAAAGAAAGATAGGCTGTACCGAGTCTTTCCGGAAAAACCCGAGCGGGTGGAGGCGTGCCGTGTGGGCGGGAGCGCGCGAAGCTTTTGCGCGTGTTGTAAACAGACAGACTGGTGGTTTATGAGGACATGATTTAGTTTTACAATAAACAAACTGACACCTACAGTGGCCAGCTAAACAACTGTATTTAAACACACAAACACACACACACACACACACACCATACATCGCCTGCTCCATCGATACATTAACTGTAACGTTACGTGATCATGTTGTTTACTTGCTGTGCTTAGCTTACATGCCGATAGTTAACAACACACAGACATTTGAAGCAGTTTTACTCACCGCCTGCGGTTCCGTGAACCTTTATCGTTGGGACTGCTCCATCTTTAAGTATTAGGCGATCTGCAAATCGTCGAACTGTGCCTTGTTTATAAAACTATTAGCAGCTACCGCCGAAATGAAGGGAACAAATAAGAACACTTGCGCAACTCCGTTGCTGCTCTGGAAAAACAAAATCCATCCACAGGTCCCTTAACGCTGGGTTCTTTGGACATTTGTGCAGTGTTGTCTTGCCCTGGCAACCAAAAACACACTTTTTGGTGCCATTTTTTTGATTGGAGCGCAGCCGAGCCCAGCGCTCTGATAGACGTTCTCGTACGCTCTAGGCTACAGCTGCGCGCGCCCTTCCGGGAGAAGTGCCTTAAGACCCGTATAAGGAAATTCCGCCCACTCTGACGTCACGTAGTTACGTATTCGAAAAAAACTTTCCGAAACTTGTGACAAACCGGAAGGAGTATTTTTGGAACAGAAATACTCCATCAAACTTACAACTTAATTTTTGAAACTTTGTCCATGTTTAGCATGGTAATCCAACTCTTTAACAGTGTAAAAAACTCACTATGCATGAAACAGCATTTCACCCCCCCTTTAAGTAGTTTACATTTTAGATACATATTGTCTGTTTTTGCTCCTTTAACGAAAATAGTTTCAAACAAAGCCACATCAGAGGCCTCATTTATAACCGTTGCGTACGCACAAAACAGGCACTGAAAGAGACGCTCGCCACTTCCGACGCATAAATTGTGATTTATAAAAACAAACTTGACGGGAAAATTTTCGCACCTGCACGCAAACTCGTCCTGACAATGCGTATGAACGTTTTGGAGATGGAGTTTGGCGACACCGATGGTGAGCTGGAGTTAAATGTCTTTTTGGTCACTTTTAGACAGAAAAAAAAATTATACATATACAGAAAGATAATACAAATATAATTTCACTCACCAAGCCTATCACTTGAAGCATATATCCATCCCTTCTTAAATGTCCGTGCCGGTTGGGCCGTTTAGTGAAACTGACATATATGTAGCCTATCTATATGATGAAGTGATGAAGTAAAACCGTAAATCTTCATTATGATACCTAATCATAAATACAGTGCATGTTCACAATAACAGTTTAAATAAATAAAATAATGATTTAAACTATATTTTACTTATAAAATGGTATAAACATAAATATGCCAACTCTCATTAAAGGTGTTAAACACTTAAACTATGAAATCATTACTGAGAAGTTACAACATTTTAATATTCAATAAATATAAATATTTGTTGTGGATGCAATGCTTTTGAACACTTTTTCTCTGGCATGCTGTGTTTTAATGTTTTAACTACATAGATAATTGCTTATCATGATAACAGCAGATTGTCAGAGAAAATGGTTTCGTGCAAATAATGCATAACAAGTTCTATCTGTTTCCATTAAAAATATAAATCAATTAAAAATACTATTTGGCCAGTGGAAAAGATTGAAGAAAAACTTTCTCTGATATGTATTTTACACTATTTGATTTATTTATTCAAAAACAACAAGGCAAGGATAGGCTACTAAATGATTTGAATGAATGTAATGTGACATTAGCACCCCCAACCCAAACCACCTGCCCATGTATGTGTGTGTGTATAATATTTTTTTTTTTTTAAACTTGCTATTTTTCTTTAACATGCATTTTACGTTTTGTTATATTAGGTAGTAACATTCACACATAATGTATGGCTTAAGTGTTAAATTATTTTGGGCCCATTACAGGTGAATTTATGATTTTCTGATGCAGTATTGAATCTTAATGAATCCCTTCAGGAGTATGCAAATTTATCCTGCCACAATGCAGTGTTTTTCAGTGAAATCAGCAGCATGCGCTCGAGTGAAGGAGATTAATGGCTCTTTTCGCCTCAGGAATGTTGTTCTGTGAAATCAAGATGCACGTGTGTGTGTGTGTGTGTGTGTGTGTGTGTGTGTGTGTGTGTGTGTGTGTGTGTGTGTGTGTGTGTGTGTGTGTGTGTGTGTGTGTGTGTGTGTGTGTGTGTGGTGTGTGCTTGTTTTTGTGATATATGAGGACACAAATGTGTATAATGACATGGGTATTACACTGGTATTACAACTTACACGTGAAATATGAGGACATTGCATGCGTCCTCATATTTCAAACAGCTTAAAAAACATAAAAAACAATGTTTTTTTTAAAATGTTAAAATCCAGCATGTCTCCTGTAAGGGGTAGGTTTAGGGACAGGGGCAGTGTAGGGGGATAGAATATATAGTTTGTCCAGTATAAAAACCATTACGCCTATGGAATGTCCTCATAAGTCACAAAAACAAACGTGTGTGTGTGTGTGTGTGTGTGTGTGTGTGTGTGTGTGTGTGTGTGTGTGTGTGTGTGTGTGTGTGTGTGTGTGTAGCAGTGAGAGTGTAAGTGTCTGTAAGAGGATTAGACACAATGTGTGAGTGACAAAGAGAAGCTTGATCCAATTTGACCCCAATACCTGTGGCTAAACCATCTCACGATGTACCAACCGTAATACTACACTCCACTAATGAAGACATGACAACAGCAGTCATATAAGTCTTACCAGTACCACACACACACACTTAATCACACATGCGTGCACACACGCAATTGCATTTCTGATTTATAAAAGTGGTTATTGTTTCATTTTTATGGCTGTGTCTTGTAGACTTTTCCAATTTGCCGTGTAGTTTAAGGGATCACTGCTGATCAAATGGTCAAACATGAAACAGAGTTTTTCATATCAAGTTATATTTGATGTTATGTGCCAGCTGGATTTTTTTTTAATAGTTTTTGAAAGAAGTCTCTTATGCTTACCTAAGCTGCATTTATTTGATAAATAAAAGAAAACAGTGAAATATTTACAATACTATTTACAATTATTTTTCTATTATTATTTTCATTTTATTCTATTAAAGTAAAAAGTTTCCAGAAAAAATAATACTCAAGTAAAGTACAGATACTCAAAAAAGTGTACTTAAGTACAGTACTTAAGTAAATGTCCACCTTTTATAACATTATTGCTCAGAGATTTCAGTTGTGGTGGTAAAGTTCATGTAATCAAACCACTATATTGTGTATAAATTACGCTTAATTATTAACTATCTTTATGCTTTTTGTTTTTCACCAGGATTGTTGAGATATACAGCAGGAGATTGCAAGGTAATGCTCTTTTTCCCCCCAGACAAACAATTCTACCATGGAATATTGTTCACACACCTTTGAAATCTGTGTTTGTTTCACTAATAGTTGTAAAACTTCACATTGCCATATTCTCAATAGTTCGGATCTGTCGGCTTCTCTTATTTCAGTTCAAGAGCGTCTAACTAAACAGATTGCGGTGGCCATCACTGAAGCTTTACAGCCTGCTGGTGTCGGAGTGGTTGTTGAAGCCACGTATGTGGAAATTCATTATTTTACACTGCTACGTCTGACTAGAACTCAAGATTAATGTTCTCTTCTTTCTGTTCTCCAGTCACATGTGTATGGTCATGCGAGGCGTCCAGAAGATGAACAGCAAGACTGTGACCAGCACCATGCTGGGCGTTTTCCGCGAAGACCCCAAGACACGGGACGAGTTCCTGACCCTGATCCGGAGCTGATCTCTCCACTGCCAAAACTCTCAGACCAGCCCTCTTCTCAAACGCCTCCTCTCTGGTCCTGCCTCCGGACGAGGGCCTGCTGCTGTGTAACATAGTGTCCCACCCGCCTCGGTAACACCATCTCTTCTCTATCGCCTCTGTGTGTGTGTGTGTGTGTGTGTGTGCAGGTTTAGTCAGTCGAGCTGCAGGAGCCTCTGTTGACGGGACTGTGGCTGTTGCTGTTACATGGAAGCATTGTGTTTTGAAGGACGTTCTAGATCAGCACAGTTTAACCTCTCTAAACTAACAATCACCAAACCCCCCCAAATTTGTTTACATCTCTTTCCGGTCGGGTCACTTTTGCGCTCTATTAAACGCAATTGAGATACCAGACATACACAACAAAGCAGTTTTATTTTCACGCTTTTGAACAGGGAGGTACGTGTCATTCTGAGTACTCAATTTGACTGATATAAAAAGTACTGTCGAGGTACCGTGGTACAGTAATGGTAATGAAAATCACCATGGTACTAAATTATGACCAAAATTCATATTCCTTGATATTTACAAGGCACTTAATTAGACAAGGTAAAGATTATAATGGTACATGTCCCAAAAAACATAGTATTACAATAGCACCACTTTTTTTAAATGAAAAATCCCTGACAGGTTTTATTGTTGTTTTACTATGTGCTGAAAATGTGTTATGTCTACACTGTCTTATAATGTAATATTTCATATAATGTGTCCTGTGCATCAGTCAATATTTGTGCCCAAAACCCAAAGAAAACAAATCTTCTGTTCATAAAGGGATAGTTTACCCACAAATAAAACTTCTATCCTCTTTTACTCACCCTCATTTTGCCTTAACCCCTTAAAGCCTGACATTTGAAATAATGGTACAAAAATAGTACTAAACACATTTTTTTTTAAATGGAACCGTTTTTTAGACAAAATCTATATCTAAAAAAATAAATAAAAAGTTTGTATATGTTGAGCATCATATTTGATATTAATAGGCTTTATTGGCTCATATACAATAGTATGATATAGTAAGAATATGAAACTCATCAGACTCGAGGGAAAAAAGCCCTACATTTTAGTGCAGTTTCCGATTTTTATATGGTAAAAAATAAGATAAGATTCTGATAGGTTATAATGTAAATCGGTGAGATATTTATCATGATCACTATAAAAAATTGTACGGCTTTCGTTCATCTTCGGAACACAAATGAAGATATTTTAAATGAAATCTGAGAGATTTCTGCCCCTCCATTAACAGCTACGCAACTACCAATTTGACGCTTTAAAAAGTTCGTTAAAAAGAGATCGTAAAACTAATCCATATGAATTGAGTGGTGGTAGTGTGGACTGTCAATGGAGAGACAGAAATCTCTCGGATCAACTACGACCATACACTTCACTATTGCGGATAGGCACATCACGATATCCATGCTAAAACACTGTATCAGGCAGCACTAGTTTAAAACTGATGATTGAATGATGACAGAAGTTTCATTTGGGGGTGAACTATCCCTTTAAGTGTTTATTATTGCTAGTATTTACAGGTTTCGTGCAACACTATTATTTTTCTGTTTCAAATCAACTGTTGAGTCTGATGTGTTGGATATTACGTGTTGAAGTGATAACCAGGTCCTGTCTGTATGGCCATAGATGTTGTTTGCACTGTGAAGTTTTTGGGGAACCAAAGGTGAAAGGTCCAGTGGAGGTCAACATACTATCTGATCTTGCACAGTGTGGGGTTCATGGAAAATACCGAACATACCTGTACTGATAAATGTGATCTTTGTAATTAAATATGATAAAAAAAGATGGAAAACCAACTAAAATATATTTTAAGATTCTACATTTGTAGAACATATTTTGTACATTTACTCTGATGCATGTTCGCCTGTTCTTGGGTATGTGTAATGTGTTTTGAGCATTATTGTTAGAATTTCAACTATGTATCATTGTAGAAAATTATATTAACCTCAAAAACGACAGATGATGTGGATTTACTGACACTGTTGTATTGCCTGTGACTTTTTATTATGACAATTTCTTTGATGTTCTGCATTTATGAGCTCGGATGAAGGTCGGGGTCGTGATGCTTCTGAAGACGCTATGAGATGTTCGCTTCATAGACGTGGAGTCATTACGAAAATGAGAACTAGTGTTATTCATGTGGCCTTCTTTAAACGAAAGACTCACAGTCTTTCAAATACTTTACTATTGATGTACATCATTTTCAGCTTAAAATAATAAATCTTATTTAAAACATGTTAGCATGTTCTTGTTATTTTGTGATGTTTTTTTTCATGTGGGGGGTTGTTAGAAAGCAACGGACTGGAAACGTCATTTATTATGTTACATAAAGATTGAGGGTGATTTTTTATTATTATTATTCCTTGAATGGATTTAGACTCTGGGGATGGGAAAAGTGTGCTTATCGTGAGATGACTGCATAATAACTAAATGCGAATAAAAAAATGAATGTAGAAAAGGCTTCATTACCCTTGAGGTATAATCTATCTTTTATCTTTTCCCCCCTTTGATGTGAAAATAATGACCATTTTCTTCTGCCCTAAAAGTAGTCAAGCCCAGTAGGTCTACTGAATGACAGTTAAGATTTCCATGGTGAAACTTTTTGTTTATTTCATTTATGTATTAAAACAGCCAATTTCACTTTCTAATCGTTCAACATGTTTTGGGTCACCAGCACTGCCCACCTATGTGACACTTTCATTTTGCACATCATAAAAGTTCATAATAAAGCTGAGAGTGACTCAGTCTTTTTCACAGAAAGCCCCGCCTCTTGGCAATATAAATCCGTTTCGAGCTCTCTGATTGGTTGAGATCGAGGAGGCAGTAAATTCCTCACAGACTCGTGGTTAGTGCTGCCCAAAGCTCAAAGCAAAGCATAACATAAAACAGCTTGTTTGAAATCAGAGAAACACGTGAAGTCCTTTTCAAAAGTTACTCTTTAATACTTTTCGTCTGTGGTTATTACAAAAATGTCAAGCATTTAACACAGACCCAAAATGATACACATTCAGTTGGCGGACAGAACATCACGGACACATACGCACAGGATAGTCTCCCATTAACACACACAAGGCCACGAACCAAAGAGGGAGAGATATTACCGAAATCCCTCTTTTTTTTCTTGACTGAAGTCGTTAATTTCAGTAAAGATGTTTAAAATCTGTGCTGCGCTGTGACGCCTCACAGGTAAGTGGTGGAACAAACACCTTCTGATGATGTCATCCACGTTATGACGCAACATTTTCTAAGAGGGTATGTACAAAAAATTACAAGACAATCCGGTTTCTCACCTGGATACACAGTGTCACACTCGCACAAGTACAAACAAAAATATATACACATCTGCATGTTGTACAGACAGATATAATTCATAACTTCATAACAGCACTGAAGTACCTAAAGCATACAGATTCCCATGAACTTCCAGCACGCTCCTTCTGAGCCTCATGGAAACGAGAATCAGCTCGTATGGATTTTGTATGATTTGAAGTTTCCACCATCAATGCGTCTGGCTTATCCCCTATATTTTAGAGCCATATAAAATCATTTACATTTGGGGGTAAATGTCTGAATACAAAAAAAGGCACTGCCATTTGTTATTCTAGATATGACTTCCCAGCCTCTTGCATGCATCTCTAAAATATAAATTACATTTTTTGTTCGTTTTTTTTTTTTGTTTTCGCACTTTTTTATTTGGTTTTACCTTTTCATAAACATAAGAATCTTTTAAAATATATATTTTATATATATATACGCATATGTACGTCAGCCTGCAGTCAATACAGGACATCGGCTCTTGAAAATAACGAAAACAGAATAAACAACGGAAAAAAAGAGCATAGTAAAGCAAAAAATACTCTCGCTTCAGAATAAATGCAACAAAAAAATAAAATAAATCAGCATTAGATACGTTCTGATTTGCTAACGCGCCCAAACCAAACAATGAAGGCTTCGTCAACGTAATACCAAGGTAGTATGTAAATGTTTTAACACCGTTACAGCATCTGCAATTCTGCTGCATCATCATCGCAATGAAGAAACGAATTTTTTTCCAGCTCGTCGCGTGAAGAACATTTCAACAAATCAGAATAGAATTCGCGTCATACTCCGCTATCCAATCGCGAGCGAGCAGCATTCTTCGTAAACAACTACGCAATGAAGCTACGCATTTAAACACTGTAACAGCCGAGGTGAAAATCAGCAACAGAATAACGGTGAAAATTTGCAAAACAGCGAAAAACAAAAAAAAACAATTCTTATGAAAAAAAATATTTAAACACATTTTAAAGAAAGAAAAACGGGCTCATTGTTTACAACGGGACAATTATACACTTAAAAAAAAAACATCCGGGGAGCGTTAGCTTCAAAATAGAAGAAATTTAGAGATAGCCTACTCACAAGAAAGGGAAAAAAAGAAAAGAAACCACCAATATAAAAAAAAATATATAAAAAAAGCCTGACATGTCTTTTGACTATCACTATGTTTTTTTAGATAAAGAACGCAAATTGGGAAAACAAAACGTCAAAAAATAACTAGGTTGTTATTTGAGATGTACTTATGGTTACCAGCCATAGCAAAAGTTAATACACAAGGTATCTTAAATAATACATCTAATGAATACAATAACCTCTGCATCAATAATAGAAAAGAATAAATAATCATTTGAATCTGCTAATTGTTTTCAAATGGCAGTGATGAGTGGCTTAATACACACAAACAAATGCACAAGATGCCACATGATGGTTTGCTAACATGCTTTGTAAAACACTGGCTACCATTTTGTTTAAGGCATTTCATGCACTTTAAAAGCTCTAGTTTGGAGGCACCAAGTCTCGTATGAAGCTGAAACACTGCATAGTCAACATTCTCTCTTTTAGGCAGCTTTATAACCACTCGATGGATGTGAAAGTGCCCCTTTACTGTCTGTTTACGGTCATGATCTGTTTCTTTGGATGAGCCGAAAAGCATAAAACACTTGAGGTGTGGGTAGGTGCATCAAGTTGCAGGCCGGCAACACACGGACAACTGAGTCATGTGGTGTGGGAATTGGGGGGATTTGGCGGGAGGGCGATGCTAATCCAGTTCTTTCCCCCCGCTGCCCTTGATTCACACCGTGTTGCTGATGAGAGTCTATTGCACATTTTTGCAAATTCACTTTTGACGGTTTCAGCAAGGATTCACAGCACCAACGGCACGAAAAGCAAAGTAACTATAGCAAAAACTCTAAATAATATACATTAACAATCACTGAACACCCTCATAAAGGGACTTTAATGTCCTGGATTACAACAGTTAAAGCAACAACAAAAAAGACCCTTTCCATGCAGAAAATCAGATCTTCACTTGTAAGAGTCCAAAACTAAAAGCTCATTTCTTATTGTAAACTTTCTACTTTTTATACCTGGCATGATTAACTAATAGCTGATATTAAGACAATACTGTAAAAAAAGACTATTCTCATTTATTGGTAACTATTGCACAGTTTCACCACAAGGCGGCGCTCTGTACTAATAACTGGTGCATTAGTGTTATATCCTTTTACATTTCAATGTGACATATATCTCTCCCTGTTGCTCCAACAGTCTATGACCAAGTGTACCATGCATGTGATATCCCAAATACACAGACACAAGATCAAAACATCCATATGACCCAAAAATCACTCCACGGCTGTGCATTTACAGAAAAGAATTCAATGCATAAAACTGATCTGTAAAAATTTGAATATATCTCTACGCCCAGACAGAATCTGTAGAAAACTGCAGATTCCCACAGTATCTGAACAAACATCATTCATGAAGTACACATCTCCCAAGTCTAGTGTTTATGCTTTAAGCCAACAATAAAAGGTATATATTTATATATTATATCAAAATATAACATATAATATTTCTGCATACTCTGACCTACATGTTCACCTGCTCCACTTCAACCTTTCCATCTACTTGCATTTGCTGGCATTTCTCCCATATTCCCCTACTCCGACTTTCTGATCTCCCTCGACCTCTGTTCCTCACGTCAGAATCCCCCGCTCCCTCCACAGACCCTTCCACGCACACATCACTTCCTGTTTCCTTTCCCATCGCCGCTCACACGTTCCCTCTCTTTCTTCCGAGTACCATCCGTAGCTCTGACTGTCTTTGTAGTGCTGTAAATCAGCTTTCCTGCTGGCACAAAAGAAAACTAGAACAACAAAACAGTAAATACAAACACAATTGTAAACTATGAAGCCGTTTAGGAACCTAAAGCTGTACACCCGTCCTCAGATTTGAACAATTGCTGTTTTGATATCCTTGACAGTATTATATGTAAACATACTGTGACATCATATTTTTAGCATCTGCACAGAGGTGCAGAAATCTAATCTGTCATCTGGTTTCGTCTGCTGGTTGGTTTGGGGTTTTGTGACGTCCCAGACAGCCATCTGAACGCTTCAAGTTGTCTCTGTTGCTTTACGGACCTCCTCTAATGGCCTGCCTTCACGAAGACCCTTTGCTGCGTTCTTCTATGGAAGTGTTGAAGATGTGACTTTCTCCCAGGATCGAATGTAAACACGCTGAAGTAGTCATGATGACAGAACTTGCTTGTGTCAAGCCTTTCGGTAAACGGTGAATGGCACTGTGTAGGCCACGCCCCACCTCTCCTATTGGCTATTGAGTTGGTAGGTGAGCAGGTGGAGAGGGGGGAGTTGATAGACAGAGGGGCTCGTGACCTCTTGATGACCTTCCCCCTGCTGCCAAGCATGCCGTCTCCCTGTGCGCCCTCTTCTCTTCTCTCAGATGGTTGAGGTTCGATCAACGCCATCTATGGAAACAAGTGACATCACAGTTTTTGAATATGATCACAGCGCAACTGACAAACACTTCTGGAAACGTTCACTCAAAAATATGTGACATCTTTTATTCAATCACATGTTCCATTCAAAAGTCTTTTGAATTCAGAAGTCTTTTATGCTCACCAAGGCTGCATTTATTTCATGAAAAATACAGTGAAAACAGTGAAATGTTATTACAATTTGTTAATAACTGTTTTCTATTTGAATATATTTTAAAATGTCCAGTCTTCAGCGTCACATGATCCTTCAGAAATCATTCTAAAATGCTTATTTGCTGCTCATAAAAAATGTCTTCTTATTATCAATGTTAAAACGGTTGTGCTGCTTCATATTTTTGAGGAAACTGTTATACATTTTTGCAGGATTCTTTGATGAAAAGAAAGTTCAAAAGAACAGCATTTATTTGAAATAGAAATCTTTTGTGACATTATGAATGTCACTTTTGATCAATTTGATGCATCCTTGTTGAACTAAAGTAACAATTTCTTCCCAAAGCAACTTTTGAACGGTAGTTTAAACGATACAACTAAGAAAATATGAAGCACAGGACTTCAGGAAATCCACTTTGAGTGACTCAAATGACTCAATGAATCTTCCCAACCATACAGTTTGACAGAGCAAGCAGTGTCATTCTACGTAAAGAGGGCACCAAAACTCCCAGGCAGGGTGCAGGCCAGAGGAGCTGGAGGTCCTGAGGGGGGGGAGTCGAGGGGTACGTTACCACATGAACACTACGGGCTCTGTCGGCAGCTGTGGAGCGAGCGGGGCATTCCTGAGCTCACCGCATGCGCTGCCCACTGCTTCTGCCCGTCTCCCTGATTCAGCCTGTCTGCCTCTCTCCTGTCTGTCTCCCTGCACTCCCCCAACACAAAGCTGTGCTTGTCCAGCGCCAAGCCCACTGCACTGAAAGCCTCTGTGTCAGCTCGGAGAAAAAAAAACTCTCTTTATGCAAAGAAAACCTCCACTTCACACGGGAATGCTCACTGCATTGATCCCGCGACGTGTGGATACAAAGTATCGCTCCTTCCCGTCTGGAACTGATTATTATACAAGATTGTTGTGTCTGATGCGTCTTCGCCCACAGAAACACCTCAAAAAGTTCAATGAAATGCCGTGGAGAAGATAAAAACATTTCCCCTTGAACATTTTCAAAGGGAAAAAGAGCACTTGGGTTTACTTCAGAAGGGTTTTTGACCTTTTAAATGAGTGTCATAGGGGATGATCCCGACAGAAACGTTTTCCTGTGAGGTTTCGTGATACTGACGTAGTCAGCATGGATTCAATCCGTTTCCTCAAATTCCATTCTCATGGATTAAATCAGAGACTTTTGTCACACAGATTGGTAAACAAACAATGCAAAGTATAAATAACATCCTTATTCATCAGCTTGCACTAAAAGACGACTATTATTTAGAGAGTTTAGTTTCAGACATCAAGACGTGTATAAATCTTCAAAGAATATACCGACAGACTGCTTAGCTACTACTAGACGAGTACTTCCTGTTTTCAGAGATGGACGTCAATATCTTAAGTAGATAAGTAGTTTAAGGTTTTTTAAAGGTGGATGTGTCAATGTTATTAAAGAAATGGTTAAAAAAATTATAAACTATTATGTTTTCTAACTGCTAACTTTTTCTTATCATTAATTATGTTCATGTGGATTGCAAATGACAGAGGTTCAAATCCACTGTCATTTATTGAAGATATGAACATATTAATCTCTGATAACATGTTTATTGTAGGATATCTGCGTGCCCAACTCTTAAAATGTTGAACTACACTACGGGTAATATCTCTTAAGTCTCTAAAGCTCACAAAGGCAGCATTTATTTGACAAAATACACTAAAAACCTTAATACTGTGAAATATTATTACAATTGAAAATAACTTTTATGTTTTAATATATTTCAAAATGTAATTTATTCTTGTCCTGCAAAAAAATAAAAACTGATCTTACTGACCCAAAACTTATGAATGGTAGTGTAGATATATATATAATATATAACAGTATTTGTAAACTGAACAAGAAGTGGACACGTACCTCCCAGAGCGTGTTCGGTCATGCTGAGACACAGCGACTCCAAACGATTATTGATATCTGGCTCAGTTACAGGCACATGTAAATCTGGAAAACCATAAACAAACTGTGTAAACTTTAACAAATTACGACAATAAACAACACACAACAACCCAATTGAAGTCTGCATGACACAAACTGATGTCTTGACATACCATATCATATAGAAAAAGTGGTTATTTGTGCTTTTTGCCACATGTTAAAGACAGGAAGATAAGAAACAGAACAGAGATAAAATCAGTAAATAGGTTCGATGCACAATGCAGGTCAGATTTGAAACTTCATCCATACAAAAGCATCACAGATCCTTTTTATCAGACACTCTCAACTTACAGTACATTTATTACATGAAGTATCAGATTCAAACCTTTAACCTTGAAGTTATTAGCCTAGACCTAAGACCATGAGATTAAGATAAATCATAGATAAAAACAGGCTCTAATAATCTGACCAATATTTCATCCCTTCTTTTTTAACATTAACCCACTCAGACCTTTACCAGCTAGAGAAAAAAAGCCAAACAAAGGTCTATTTCAACCTTCGCAAAGTGTCCTATTCACATCCTAGTCATTATGCCTGCTACAATTGACCAATAGCTCCAAATTGCGACCTCAATTTTCAAAATTCACAGCCATTATTGCTAGCAAATTGCACTGAACTGATTGTGAACCGATTGTGTTCATAGTTCCCTCAGTAGTACACTGGACTATAGTGGGATGTCTGTTGTAAAAGAGTTGATTCAGTCTGGATGGGGCGGACTCTGGTTGCTCAGGACTCCTGCAGCTCTGCTTGGCCTTTACAGTGCTCGTCTTTAGCTGAGTCAACAGCAAACAGGCCTTTGAAAATCCCTTGTGGGAAGGAAGAGCTGAGTTAGGCAACCACTGGCTGGACAACCTGCTATTTTTAAGCATTAAAACCTGTAAGGCCCCTCAAGTCTCTCTCACAGTGCTCCCACTTTGATGCCGTTGAATTAATCAAGGCGTTAATATGAACACATTGGGATGGGCGGCAATGAGAAAGGGAAGGGGAAGAGTCAGAGAGAGAAAGTGGCAGGCACAAAGAAAGTCATTGTAGCATGCAACCTAGCACACAAAAAACACTGTACACACTCCCGTGCAAAGCCCCTCTTTCTTCTTCGAGTATTTCTGCGAATCCACGAGAACGGAGCAAACTAAAGGAAGTGAGTTTCGGCTGCAGTCAGAGTGGAGCCACAGGCAGAGAGGAACATCTGTCTGCTCTGAACGTGTGTGTCAGTGAAGCACACACAGCACAACGCTCGGGAGGACGATGTGTGAAGAACATGGAGAACATGTGCGTGGTTTCAGTCAGAAGAAAGAAACAAACAAACTGTCTCTGATCACTAGCAAATATTTGATCATATTTATTTTTTACTTGACAAGAGCCTTATTTTAGCAAAGAAATGCATTTAAAATAAGGTTATGTGCATGTTTAAGGGAATGAAATTTAAGACATTTTAAATCTTTACAATGCAATAATATATATATACACACACACGTAAAACAAATTTATTAAAAATATATTATTAAAAATATATTATATATATATAAAAAATAAATACATACATAAAATATATTTTTTAATTAAAACCTCTGATTGTAATATCTTAATTTCTTTGAGCTTTTTGATCATATTAATTGGACTTTTTAAATACAGCACAGTGTATTTCAGTACTTTCAGTACACTTGAAAGTTGATTATTAATTTTCATGCACAGCCAAAAAGAAAAAAGAAGAGGAAACAGCAGAATGACCAATTGAAGAGGCAATGATTAAAATGGCTCAGATGCCACTTCATTTACAAGCTTATTTTAATCTCAGAGCTCCTTAACTGGAGGGAAACTATTTCAAACTCTTAAGTCATCTGGGGTTTTTTTGTGTGTCAGAGATGATGGAACTCCAGACTGTGAGTTACACATGATCGGGGTGTTTGAGTTCCTGTCTCTTACCTGTTTGCTGGAACATGGCCATGGTGTGTGGGTTGGTGTGGACGGGTAGTGATCGAGTCCTCTGAACTGAGCTGTGTGTGCGGCTGGGCATGCTGTTACTGCCCCCTGGGTTGGCAAACCACAAACCCTAACAAAAAACAACACACGTCAATCAAATTACATTCACATCATACTAGGGCTGTAGTACTCGAGTCCGGATTCGAGACCGGTTTTCTATGGTCTCGGATTCGGACTTGTCTCGGCCACTGGTCTTGCCAAATATGGATTTTGGTCTCGACCGAGTCCAGGTGTCTTTATTATGTTCCCAGTAAGCGCACATAAAAGCTGTTTATTTGAGCGCCGTTTATTTGCTCTGGTGTGAGCCACGATTGTGCCAGAACCAGCCAGTTGTCGAGATAATTCAGCACATGCACATTTCCCGGAGTCTCAGGAGAAGAAAGCGCCGCGTCCATGCACTTCGTAAATGTACGGGGTGCTAGGGACAGACCGAACGGCAGAACTGTGAATTGAAAGTATGCTTTGAGATCCACAGTGAAACACTGCTATTATGAGGCATCACCATATGTCATCATTCTGTTTTCTTTAGATTAGAAGATTATATGATATCAAGGGGAATGTCTATACTTAAAAATCCTGGGTGTTGTGACACAGTTTTTGATTTTAGATCAACAAATAATAACCCAAAATGATTGTCTTGATAATGTCATGCATAATACTTTTTTTTCCTGTCCTGGACCCGGTCTTGACTCGGACTCGTACCTTTTTTGGACTGTGTCTTGACTTGGACTCGACAAAAGTGGTCTTGACTAACAGCCCTGCATCATACTACAATCTGTGCTCACTTGAATGTTGGGACTGACATAATATACTGACAATAACAAATGTAACGGAATTCATTAAAATAACAAATAAACTCAGAATAATATATGAGAAACAGTTTCACCTATTATAAAGCCTTTTATTGTTCTGAACATAAAATGCCTAGTTATAAAAGCACATACTTTCTCATTCATTCAGTGTGAAACATGGCTTTTCTTTAGCACAGGTCAGGAACACATTTAATGTCACACTGTGACATTAAATAGGATTTCTTTTGATTTTGGGATGACATTTGTAACCGATGGTCTTGTAAGATTAATCCATTCATGGAGTGATTTGAAGTGAATAAGCCCTTCTAACCAGCCTATCCTACTTTCATTCACTCTCTCACTCCCTTCATTCGACTCCCGCTCCCCCTTTCCTGGCCCTCCCGTTCAGAGGAGCAGGGAAAAACAGGAAATGCCTGTGCACTGTTCTCACTGCCTCTGACTAGCTCACTCTCTCTTTCTTTTTCTCCTCTCCTCTTCTTTTCTCCCCTCCCTCCAGTCGCACTTCTCCCCACACATGACTCATCGCTATTTCGCGCACCTAACCCCACCGTCCACAGACTCTGAACCAGGGAGGCAGTTGGAACTTCCTCCCATTGTAAGCGTGCCTAGAAAAATGTTTGAGCAGACACGCAAGAATGCCAGGTTATCGCTACGCTTCCAAAACCCAATCCTCAGTTGTTCCATTCAACAGTGATGTTGGAATTCTGGAATGTCGTAAATTGCCTCCAGCTCCATCCACTTCAAAAACTAGTGCTCCCTTCAGTTAGAAGTGGTAATAGAGTCATTTACGCTTTGGGTTTGGTGTTGTTGAAAGCCACTGTGAAATGACGAACCTGTCTGCCCTGTTTCAGGCCGGTAGGGGTGCTGCTGCTGCTCCGGGGGGTTGGTCCGAACAGGCCGGTGGTACCCAAAAGGCCAGGTCTTATACCAGGCAAACTCCGCATCTGATACTGGCGCAAGTTTCTCCGTGTGGGAACGCCGCTGCCTACACAGCCCGTGGTTGGGAGGGAGTTGGACTGACCGTAGCGGATGCTGGAATGAAACAGGCAGACAGCGTCATAAAATATATAGAAAAATGATATATTAAAAAAAACAGAAAATTAATAATAATAATCCCATTTTAAAAAGAAACGTCCTGTCACATTCAGTTGCTTTTTTCCCTAGCAATTATTTTAACGTGTTTGTATGAACATAAAAAGATTTAACAACCGAGACATAAACTGAACAATTTTCACAAGCATCTGATGAACAGAAATGGAATAATGAGTCCCTGAAGAGAGCTGAGGTCAAAGTCAAAAGTAGCCATCAGTGTGTGTGGTGTGTGTGTGCACCAGCTGCTTTAAGTACTACTGTACATCTCATCCTCATGGACCGCAGCAGATTTGCTAGTTCTTGTTACTCCACCCTTCCACCAAGACACTTTTTAAAGATCTCAAACACTTCTGAGGGGACACGTGGTCACCCGTGCTTTGACACTGCACGGATGACCAGCTGTCCTTCCGGTCTCCCTGTAACACTGTCTTACATTACAGACACTGCAGTTTATTGCTCTGGCCACATCTGCAGTGCTCGTGCCTCCTGCAGGACTATGGCATGTTCACGCAGGTGATCAGGGACCCTGGGCATCTTTCAGTAGAGTCAGTAGAAAGGTCTCTTTAATGTCCTACATTATTGGAGATGTAACAATTTACAGGCAGAAGACAATTAATGTCAGTGTCTTAAGGTCTGTTCCAGAGGTCCATGTGCAGGCACCATAAACTAATTTTAAAAAAGAGTGTACAGTTTAATTGATTCATTACTTCATTTGTATTTGTGTATTTGACAGCCCTACTGAAAAAGTGTTTTTAGTATAATTTTGATTTTGGCAGATGTACCAGAGGAAAACCCAGAGTCTGTGTAGGAGGGCCTTCCAGTACTGACTTTGACAATGGGGACCATAAAGTTACAAAGGTTGTGAACCACTAATGTAGAAGTCTATAATGCTTCACATTGGGATATAAAATGGGAGATTCTAGCTGAGTATCATTTGCTCTATTTTAAGACCCTGATGCAATCCAGTAGGGAGTGACGGCATACCGTGACTCATGGTCCTAAACACTTCTGTGTGGTTTGTGGTATCCGATCATCATTAAAGTCTTAGTCCAATAAATAAAAACACAGATGTCAATTCTGCCCTAAATCAATCAACATATCTGACAGGGTAAACCTCAAAAGTACTGTTCTTGCCTAAAGTCTGTTCTCAGTCCACTGTATGATGTCATTTGGTAAAACTTGAGCAACAAAACTGGTTTTGCTAGGAACGGCCCTATTAATCAGATGACAGCTATCATGATCAACATCTTCCACTGAAATTTACAAGTCACTGATAATGTACAGTTAACCTGTCAGTTTACTACAATAATGATGGTGCAATAATGATTTGCTTAAATGGAAGTTCATATTCTTCAAAATATTTTTTTTGTGTTCAGCAGAAGAAAGAAATTCATGCAGGTTTCAAACAACTTGAGGGTGAGTAAATGATGATGACAACATTTTCATTTTTGGGTGAACTATCCCTTTAAGTCACTGCTAAAAAATATCTGATGAAAACTTACAATTTCCACATCTAAAATGTCCTCCATTTATTTTGTCCTCCAGAGAGGCATTTAAACATGCAATGGATTTTTACATGCTAAAACTACCTGGTAGATGTAGAAGTACCCGTTTATTTTATCTGTATTAGTGTATTGTATTTTTCTACAGCATGTTTCAGCTTGGGTTAAACTAACCCTAAATGGAAATCCTGAGTAACAATGAATTTTTGAAGGGTAATTTTAGGATAAAACAGAGGGTTAAAACTTTAAAAAGGGGGTATCAGTATCAGGGTCTCTAGGACCCCAGGCAGAAGAAAAGCAAATCTCAAGAGAAACAAAAGATTAAATTGCGTGCTAATCATGACATCCAAAATTCACTCTACCTTCGTCTCTGTCCTGTTAAGTCCAGTAAGGTTTTCCGTGAAATTGACCGGAACTGCACCTGCACCTGCTGTTTCCATGACAACAACCTCTTCTTCTGCGTCTCTGTGAAGGCCTGCGTGGGGTGTGAGACGTCAGAGCAGTGAGGGCTGGGACAGAGAGACTCAACACTGCCCACCATGAGCATTACACCTCATACGTGAAGACTCCAAAACTGTGTCTAATGGGACTATGTCTGCTTATTCTTACAATTGCTTATTATTGATGCTACTGAACAAATTACAAGAATAATACATACCAGTAAAAAGAACTATATGCTCGCCATTTGCTGACCATGACAGTCTTACACAAGAAACTAAAGCAGTTTTGAATTTTGATTTGGTTAAATACACCTAATACGTAAATGCTTTAAACACCATGAAATCAAAATTGTTTATTGACTTTAAGATCACGTTTATTAGCTTTGACACCTGAAATAAATGATATTTTTTTATCAGATACATTCTTCTGCAGTCTTCCTGATAAGACCATAAATATTGATAACAATATACAAATACAAATTTTATCCAATCAAACGCTCTCTAGAATGATAACGTCCCATCTGTCTAAATCAGAGAAGCAAATCATGATTTTAATGATTTTTAAACTTAGATTTTAAAATGAAGAATTCGATTTTATTTTTTATATCATGTACTTTTGTCTTTTTATTAGATTTAAAAACATTTTAATCTTTAATTTTTTTTTTCTGTTTAATTTTTCTGTTTCAACAAACTTATTTCAGTTAGTTGCCAATGCAAGATTTCTAATTTTTTTCATCTAATTTTATTTAATGTTTAATTTCATTTCATTTTACTTTATTGACATATTTCTGGGTGAAACTAGATACTCAACAAGGTAGGACTTGATTGTCTCCAATGGGAATTTATTGAATAATAAAAAGTGGATCAATATTTCACAATAAGACCCAGAACTTTCATGTATTAAGAAATAAATTTTGCTTTCATAAACGCTTACCTCATGAATTAGGCACTTATCAATAAGCTGAAGGTAGGAACTAATGTTCTCCTCATCCGACCCGGAGACTAGGAGTTGTGTGCAAACTGTCACAAAGAAAGACAAAAAGAGTCACATATTTATTAAAAATAAAATCTTTTTCCATGATGCCAAAACTACTACTGCTGCTGTGTTTCATTATGAGTTTAATGTGACTTTCAGTCATATGTTTTGTAAAGCTCAGCAAAAGTTAAGGGAAGTAAATAACATCATCTCTGTCTGACAACCTCTGACCCCCTTTTCTGTCTGTGAGATAAAAATGTGTGGAAATGGAAAGTAATGGATAGGATTTAAAGAATCCTAAAAGTCTAAAAGAAATGATTCTCAGATTGCGGGAAGGAAGAACTGCGCGTGAACCTTTGCCCATGACGCGAGTGAACTGAGCAGGGATGTCTCCCTCGGCTATGAGCGTGGAGTTTCCCTCCGTCTCTCCTCCGCCCAGGTGTGAGCTGGCGATGCTGCTCTTCCCCTCTGCGCGCAGCAGGTGGCGCTGTGATGAATCCTCTGTGCTGCAGGTTTTAATGGGCGTCTGGATGATCTGGTGAAGCTCTTGCAAAGGAGCACGTAGATTCCCTCCCTCCAAAATATCCTGAAAGAGAGAGAAAGAGAGAGAGAGAGAGAGAGAGAGATGACAAATGAATGGATGCAAGTTATTCAAGGTTGCGGTGCAGCATTATTTTGGACACTTCCATAAATTCAATACGGGCAACTGTCAGGTGTCGGGATATTTCAGACATGTAATGAGGCGGAAAAGAACATGTGAGGACAAAATAAAGGTCTACCAAAAATACGTGCGTGTTTGTTTCCCCGTCGCACGGTGCGACTCTAACAGGGCCGACACATGCGGCACATTAAAACTTTAAATGGATCCGGCTATCAGGAGGAGGTGTCTTATTTCTGATGCTACAAATGCTCCGAGACGGAAAGCTTGATGAAAAGGTTGCTCTGAAATTAGACATCTGGCTCCTTCCTGTCTCTTGTTGTATCAAATATTGTCCTTGAATTAAATAGATGATAAATAACACGCATAAAAACTGCATGTGAAAATTATATTAGTAGAGGTTTGGGCTCTGCAGTTAAACATCAAGGCTGGTAACTGAAAAGTGAAATCTAAAAGTGAAAATAAGCATCTGCTGTACAAATGAATGCAAATGTGATGTTTGTGATTAATAGGACGGTTCAGATGAACAAAGTTTATGGGTTGAAATAAACTGAGAGGCTCTGACCTTCTCCAAACAGCGCAGCATGTTATGCCGGTCTTTCAGCTTCTGAATACTGATGATGATCTTGTGCCGTGCCCCTTTAGTGACTTGCTATATTAGAGGAAAACAATGCTTAAAACACAACCTGACATGCGAAATGACATAAAAACAGATTGGTTTCATCTTGCCGGATAATATGCAACAATGCTACAACATATACAATTTACTAAATCTATAAATGTAGGTACAAGATTGACAAATTATATAAGATTCACCTACAATAATAGCCAAATTTCAAACTTATAATTGTCTTTTCCATTAAGGTCCCTTGTGTGTTATTCCACAAGCAATGTCTTTCTATGTTTTGTATGCATTACCACAGTAACTAACTGTGCCGGAAATACACTAGGCTACAACTAGTTGTGTACAACATGTACAACATAGCTAGCTAAATCAAGATACTATAATTGTGAGTAATCACATAAATGACAAGAAGTAATTAAGTCTTGTGTTGTGTTTGGCTCAAACGTAGAATGTCCGTATCTTGTACATGCTAGAAGCTCTCTGGCAATGTTACTTTGTAACTTTAAACTATTAAACCGGTTGGAGGTGACTTATTTTCCGATATAAATACCTAAACATCATTAACACAAGATACATTTAGTTGAGAAAGAAAATGTCATTATATATGAAGTCTACTTTTAGAGATGTCTAATAAAACTGAGTGAGATTTATGCTTAAAGTAGAAAAAAACTGCCAATGGGGTAAGAAAAAGAAATTGAAAGACAAAATAAATCTGTGGTATTTATATATACACATACATAGGAAAATAAGACAGAAATTAATATACATATTTTTTTAAGTGTAACAATGAACAGCAATGAAATCACCAACCTGAGCTTCCAGCTGATGCTCTGACAGTGACATCATTTCATCATATGTCATGGTGGAGAAAAGCCCAGCGTACTTATGTAGACGTAGACTCTTCAGCCACGCCGGCACATCTGATTATTGAATGTGATGAAAAGCAATGCAAGATAGGATTTCATGAGAGTGACCTAATTAACTTAGTGACCTAAGATGTTTACTTGCACTAAAAAATGGGTTTAACACAGTCAGTCGCATTGCATCCCTGTTTCTTTAAATTTAAATGGACACATGGTGTGGCTCACCCCTCATCCCACTGCCGTCCTCATGGAATGTACTTCGGACAGCAGCGTGCTCCTCCAGGTGCTCGCTGCCTCCGCTGCCCGAGGACGCCACGCTGCTCTGGGGAGAGATGGGGGCGTGGTCGGGGGCCGGCCCGCGGGGACGCAGGTCCTCCTGCGAGAGCCATCCGTGGCCCAGAGGCTGGTTAGATCCGCCACTCATCGGAGGGGTCAGAGACACCGAACGCCTCAGAGGACTGTGCTGCCCACCCGACAGGACTGTGAGAAGAAGAAAAAAACAGACATGAGGCGTGAGATCATCAACAAGTCAGGACCGTTATATTTCCAGAAACTTCTATCAAAAGCTTCAAATTTACAAGCTACATTTAGTAGCTCTGCTGTTACCAAGCAGACATGAGGATGAACTTTTTAAAACATCCTATTTTCTGTCTAGTCAGTGTGGACAATCTGAGGGTCGAATACTACAGGGGCTTTCGGTTGCTTTAAGTATGCAAAATTATTTTGGACTGCAATGAATATGAGAAACAGGATAAGATTTCATACTCCAGTGGTATTCTGAATAATTAATAATAATAATGAATTTAAGATTTAACAATATACCATCTACTCCATATTCCTGTGACACTGCAAACCATGCAGCTCTTAATTTAAACTGAAACTTTTTTGATGTGACCAAAACACCAAAATAAGAGATTATTAGGCGTTTAATTATTACATTAAATACAATCCATTAGAATTGGATTTAATTTTTTATATAGTTAGGTTTCATTTTAATTTTTTCGCAAGTGCATTTTTTTTTATATTTTTTTATTTATATTTATTTCAGTTTCAGTTTTACAGATTTTAGTACTTGAAATTAAAAGTTTTTTTTATTTAAGTTAGTTGTCAAGGTAACATCTAATTTTCATTTATTTTTCTTAAATTTAAGATATATATATATATAGATATTATATATATATATAAAATTCAGCTTTATTTCAATCAATGATTTTTTTATATAGTTTTCGATTTAGTTATCAATAACACTATCAATAACTTTGTTGAGACGCATAAAACTATATATTAAATCACAATACTAAGAACAAAAATTGTTCATTTTTTTTATTTTTTTTACAACTTCCTACTGACAAACATCATAATATGTACCTTATGTATGACATGTTATGAACATGCTAGTAACTACACTGATTTCTACACTGATTACACTGAGTCTCAAAACATAAGAAGTTATAAGCTGTTAAGGGTTAAGTATGTATGTTTTTGATTCAGTGAAAAAAACAACTCATAAGAGTCATTCGTTTGGGAATCAGATTACACTGTTTTTGATTCACTGAAAAGAAACCGACTCATAAGAGTCTGAAAGATTTAGAACCCGTTCTAAATAGAAGTTTCCTTTCCCTAAAGATAGGCAAATTATGTTATCAATAACAGATAATCAACTCAAATTACAGTAGGTACACATGAACCGTACCCCAGACCCCATTTCCAAGCAGACTTGTGTGTGTTTCTCTCCAACCAAACAAACCTAAATCTGATGTCAAATAGATTCAGATTTACAGCACAAATCTGAGTCTGACTAACAGCTTCTGTAGCACTAAATTGCTTTAGCCAGAACAACTAACACAAGTTTATTTTTTTCCTACGAGGGGGGAAAACCTGGCAAACCAAACAAGCTGCGAGTCTTTTCCATTGCACCTACTAAACAGGTGAGCCTGTCTTCTTCTTCTGGAACATTCAGCCCCGTCACGGGTGAGGGGAAAGGGGAAACAAACAGAGACTGAGATGGAGAAGATACGTTATAGGCCGTGTGGAGCCCGTCTTCTCCTCCTATATGCGGCTGTAAATGTTTGGACTATGTATAGGTCTTCGTGGGCTAGTTTAAAATAGGTGCCCAGCTAACATTTCAAGTTCCAGTCCCTAAATATTAGCCATTTTCCCTAAATACAAACTCCACAAAGGATACCTTACAAGGGAAGAGCTGGGATGGTATGCGGTACTTAGTTGGGGAGGTGAGAGGGTGTTTGTGTGTGTAAAGGAGGACACAGGATGCTCTTCTAATTCAATTTACTGTAGAGGTACATGAGGTACAATTCAATGGCTGTAGTACATGGTGATTATGAGGAGAACATTTACAATGTTTTAAAGGCGTCGTATATATTGTTACATTTTATTCTTTGTCAAGGAGACAGTAATGTTTTTTTACTCTTACTTCACAACAATAATTAAGGTAAATTGGCACCCATTTCACTTTGTTGACCTGATACCCTACATGACTGAAGCAGTTATTATATTTTATAATATTTAAAAAAGTATATAGATAAAGCAGTAATTTTGTCACTTTTTGTTGACCCGTTTATCTTACATGGACCAAAATACCACCTAATGACTTTATGTTTTAAAAGCCTACATCTTGAGGTTGCTAGAGGAGAGTTGTGAAACCAGTCCTTTGTGCTGTTGAAACTCTAAGTAGTCAAAAAATAAAGAAGATCTGGTAGAGCAGTGCTTTAAATGTGACCTTATTTATATCCTCAGCTGTCTCCTTCATCAGAAAAAAAGACCCTAACATTCTTAGCTGGAAATATCATGCTCTGACCACAGATATGTTCAATCTGAATATCTTTGTTACGCCCACAGCACGGCAGTGCCGCATGTACACATTTTTGCTCTCGTTTTGTGAGACGGAGGCCTCTGACGTTGCTGGGCTATCGTAGTTCTGAATGCTCTTGCATGCGAGATCAAATTTAAGTCTTAAGTACAGCATCTGAATTGTCCAGGAGGAAATGGGTAGAGATTTGAGAGGGTCATTTTTGAAAGAGTTGAAAGGACTGAATCTGCAACTGTTTTAATCTCACTTGCCAAAGACAAAATAGCAGATAGCTTATATGAATCACCTGTGGTTATAGACAGACTAAGCAACAGGAGACAAAGAGTGTCCCGAGGTTAAGCCAAAAGTGAAGAATCAATAGCCCACTCACTTGTGTTGGTCCCACTGCCTGTTCCTACAGCATTGATAGTGGAGGGCACAGAGGATGCTGGGTAGAGTGAGAGGTGGCCGTTTTCACAGCCCTGTTGCTGATGCTGTTGCCAACTTCCGAGCCCAGAGTCCCTCGAGCTTTGCCAGCCATTGAGACGGTCATCCGAGCCAAAGCGCTGGTGGTGGGGGTAGAGGTGCGGAGGCTGCCCGTGGTGAGATGAAGACACACGCTCAAGAGAGTCTCCTGCTCCTCGGGCAGCCGCCCGCTCCTCCAGGTGGTTGAGCCAGAGGGCGAGGTTCGCCCGGTCCTCGAGGGAGGTTGCAGGGTGAATGAGGGCGTAGGACAGAAGCTGCCTGCTTTCCTCCAAGTGCCGGCCATGTTCGATAGTGTGGCTCAAGATCTTTGGCAGGAGACTCATGTACTCCACCTTGGCCTCGACGTTGCCCGGTTTAAGGAGAGGCAGGTGGGTCAGAACCAGAGAGATGACCCGTTCCTTCGTCTCACTCTGCCACTGACTGATCAATACTGCAAAACAAAAAAAGAGAGTAAATAGCATTAAGTTAGGAAAATGTTAGCATGAGTTAACAGAAAAGGCCGTTTAAAATAAAGAATGAAATAAAAGGAATTCAAAGTATAGCATAAGTTTACACCTTAATAAAATAAAATGTTTACAGAAAAGAGCACCATAAAATAAATACATATACATATATATATATATATATATATATATATATATATATATAAAGATGTTAAAAATAAAAATAGGAGTTTAGCACAAGTTCACAGAGAGGGGCACATTAAAAATAAGAAATAAAATAGCTGGCATATTTAAAATATTTTTTTGAAAGCACAACTCATAACCAGGGTCACGCAGCCTATTTTAACATGCCTCAGAAACTATAGATATTTTGAGGTCACCACAGAGGCTTTGTCCACCACCAATAATAGAGAACGTCGGCCACAGAGTGAACTTCTGGCCACTTCCAGATCAGGTCTGTGACTCATTTATTCTCTTGGTCTGCCTTTTATGTATAGCCACAAATGGGTCTTCTTGTATGATCACAATCTCATAAAAGCTGTCAAGAACATGTCTCACTCACATTTTTAGGATGACTGAGATTGTTTTTCATAACCATATTATGTAAAATAAAAAAATAAAAAAATCAATAATTCTTATTACCATAATGTGAGAAAATAATGATATATATTATTTAAATTATAAAATAATTAAACATCATTGTAGTATGTGCTACTACCTTTAATGCGGACTTAAATAAATCATTATTTAAATTTCTAGTACATAAGTTCTAAAAATAAGTCATATTTGTTATGCAAAACTCGTCCCTGTTTGATTTTGCGACAAAATGAGACCCTGACACGTTTTGACCCGTATGCAAATATAGAAAATAATCATTACCATAAGATCAAGAGACATGTTTTGCATTTCAAAAAGACAACAAGGATTGTAGCGTTAATGAAACAGGATCATAAATGGCTGTTTCATCAGTGCGTGCATGAGTAGAGATGTTTCAGGGGTCTTCTGTCATGTTTAGCAGGGAGCACAGATTTGACACAAAGACTTGAGAACAACTGGGGACCAATGATTAAGTGTCTCTCTGGGAGTCTTTTTCAGGCACTTCCATTTTTACTGAAGGGCCTACGGGCTTCTTGAGGGCAAGGAGAAGACAAACCCAGTTCCCACCTCCTGGTGGTCCTTTATCTGAGACTTTTAAGCAATATTCAGTATTCAAACCCTCAACCAATCAGTTACTAAGTCAGTCTTTAAGGGTGTACTCACACTAGCCGTTTGAACCGTGCCCGAGTGCGTTTGCGCGGTTCGTTTGACTAGTGTGAGTGCTCCGAACCGTGCCCGGGCGCGGCTCGATTAGCCGGCCCTGGCCCGCTTGGAAGAGGTGGGCCAGAGCACGGTTCAGTTGGACTCGGGCGCGGTTCGCATGCAGTGTGAGCGCTAACCGTGCTGGAGCACGGAACAGCATTGTGTTCAGAGCAGCCCGTTCTCATCCCAAGGCGTCATACAGGTGACACGCTCTAAAGCCGATGCACATGGCATCCATATGAGACGCAGATCCCAAGGCGTCATAACCTAACGCTACCCCAGACCTAAACCTACCCATAACAGTGCGTTATATTGACGCTAAAGGGTGCCATGTGCGTAAGATTTCGACGAAATGTCATATATATAACGCCAAAGGATGAAAATGCGTTGGTTCAGAGAGCGCCGCTCTTCTTGTTTATCCCGAAACCGTCGCACCGTAATGACGTAAGCGTGCTCCGGCACGAATGCTGAAACCCTATGTGAGTGCAGGCCAGAGGGGGAGTGGGGAGGGGGGACAATCGTACTCGGGCCCGGTTCATGGCAACCGTGCCTAGTGTGAGTACACCCTAAGGCAAAATCCATTTGTTATAAAACACAAAACAAAAAGAGTTTGATGGAAACATTTAATTAAGTTCATGTCTTCAGTACTAAATAAGACCATGTGTGTGCAACCGCAATCACAAACCACTTAAAACATGTCATGTTAAGGGGTGATTTTTGCAAGATGTGACAAACTATGCAAAAAAGAAAGTTTCTGAAATCAACATTAGACAAAAGCGCCAATTCAGAGAAAGGAAAATCCAATGTGTGGTGAGAGAAGGTTATTCGTTCACCACAACGTGTCACCACTCAGCCCGGTTCAGTTTGTGCCTTGCCAAAGGTTGTGATGAGTTTATCTGGTAATAAAGTCCTCATGACCCTCAGTAACACTCCTCTACTAAAATTAGAGCCCAGCATTCAACTTGGCCAGCGTCCTGCTCTACCTCAGTGGTTGCCAGCTCCTCTATGGCTCCCACACTCCTCCATCATTACACAGTTCTTCTTCCTTCGCTCCACCCATCCAGCTGGATATAGAGGGAGTGCTGCTGCTAAAACAATGCAACCTACTCATCTCAAGGATTCTGACTTCCTCTGCCACCATCCCCCCGTTCACTTCCTTCAGGATCCGATCACAGACGGTAGCCCTCTTTCTCACACTCTCTCTTTTCCATGCGTCTCACTGCTGAATCCTACAATGGACATTTTGCAAGAACAGACTCACCAGATATTGCAAAACCCATCTCATGTGTGAGCTATGCATGTAAGTTTAATAAATAATATGAGTTCAGTCAGTTTTTTTGCATACTTGCATTAAGTTCTGACACATTTAGGAACATAACACATACCGATAGGCCATTAATTAATAACCAATAAATTGCTGATATTAAAATTCTATAATATCAAGTTATATCATAATAGTATTTTGAATTAGCTTTTATTATTTTATTTAGTAATTTATTCGTTTTTTTATTTCTATATAGCTTTAATTGATCAGTTTTCATTATAGTAATTTTAGTACTACAACTTATGTCATCTTCATTCAATTGCCAAAGCAACATTTATTTTGTTCAACATTTGTCATTTTAATTTTTCATGTAATATTGATATTTTATTTTTATTTTATTGATATTTTATTTTCAGCTTTATTTTAATTACGGAAAATTAATTTGAATAGTTTTAGTTATCAACACTGCTTCTCAATAAAATAAAAATAACTAAACTAAAAAAATAAACACAAAATAAATTAATTTCGTATTACTTGCAACATGTAAATTTAGGCATCACAACATTATAATATACAGTATGAAATATGGATTTTGAGATTAGCTAAATATTACATTTTACAATCTTATTAAAATTATTTTTTTATACTGTTCTAAAGATTAACTTAGCAGCATAGATGATTTCAAAGGTAATCTAAATGTATTATGATCCAATATTAATAAATATAAATCCATACAGTAACTAATATGGTACAGTGAATCTCTAATTTATAGACATAAAAGACAAACTTACCATGAGCCCTGAGATTATTACAGAAAAGTAAATTCTTTTGTAGACGCCCCGAGTCATACGATTTCAATTTAACTGGTTTAAGCTGATTTAGAAAAGGTCTTCCAGGCCAACCAACTTGGCCGGTTGTATAAACCGCTAAGACTAGTCTTACAAGTAAGACATAACTTTTTTTCTTTAAGACAGTTCATCATTTTTTTAAATTAGTTGCATAAAAATGTAGATTGGCCTATTCTGGTACCGAAAAGTAAGACTGGCTGCCCCATGACAGTGTCAGTTAGTGGGTCATATTAGATCTTAAGAAACTGTCTTAACATAATGCCAGTTTATGTAACTGGCCCAATGTTTATGTTTATGCAACTGAAAAATGTTGGTAAAATGGTGTAGTGACTTAGCCAGCTGTTCAATTCCTAAAAACCCCTTTAAAACCAGCTTGACCAGGCTAGGAGAGCAGACACAAAACGAGTAAACCTGGTTTAAGCTGTTTTATCTGTAATCCAGTGAAAGGTACGTAAAACATACTAATTCATATCGCATAAGCAGTCGGTTCATAGACCCCGTTCTTGTGGAACATAACCCTCATAGGAATGCTCTCCTTCTATGCCCACAACTCTCACCTTTTTTTAACTCTTCTTTTGACGTATCCACCAAACTGCCCAACTTTTACAGTATTTAAAGTGTTAACAACTATTAACTAAAGCATTGGAACAAAAAAGTTGGATGTGACTTAAAAAAGAGAGAAAGAGGCCGAAACGGAGTGAAAGCAACATTCTGCAGGGAGTCTGTGAATCACAGTTGATTCACAGCGGTCAGTCTGAGGAAAGCCCTTCTTTAAGGCTTCACTGAGTCATTTTTAGACAGTAAAACAATGTGTTTCAGTGAACTCCACGTGGCGCCCGCTCTCAGGGAACAGAGCTTTCAAACATCGCTGAGTTTGGCCGTGATTTGTTTTTTTCTCCACCCCTTGCACTTAACCTTCCGATTGGCTTAAATTAGAAGCTGCTCTTCAATGGCACAATGTTTGAGTGCACAAACTTCTCTAGAGGAACGAGGCCTGAGCAAAAACACTGACTGAAACTATTCCTTCTGAGTGAGCCTCACTAAAAACATTACTGTCTTTATGAGCAGGTCTATGAATCATTCAACCAACTGATTTGTTCAAGAACGAAACGACTGACTGGCTGAATTTGGAATAACATGCTATTATTCTACTCCTAATTTTAACACAAATGTCTGACAGAAATTGTAAGAGTAGCAATTCAAATTCAGCCACTCTGTTTATGAGTAAGACAATGAATAATAAATCGACTTCCAATCACAGAACCAATCACAGACATATCCGATGAGCTTGTCAACACAATGGCCAATCAGAGGTGTTTACAACTCCGCTCAACAGGGCTCAAAGCGTCACAATTAAAAAATGTCAGTACCGACTTCGTACCGAAGTTGATACTTGGTACTTTTTGTCAACTCTATTCAGGAATAAAACAAGTCTGGTTGAATTTGGAATGTCATAAACTCATCCTACTTCTAATTTTACATATAAAACATGAAATAGTAGTAGAAATAGAGTAGTATGCTACTAGTACGCTAATTTTGAATTTAGCCATTGTTTTGAATTTAGACATTTGTTTGTCTGAATCATTCATTTAACTCATTACGGATTAAATCTCATACACATAATAATACTAATAATCAATATCAATATTGAAGTGTATCTCCTGGCATAGCAGGATTTCAGAAAGGTATTATTATCTTATAACATAGTCGATATGTTACATATGAAGCAACGAAGCCAGTGTGATGAAGAGAATACAGCCAGCCTTGTACATCGACAGACCTTTAACAAACAAACAAACAGAACACAGACAGACATGCCGTTCACCAGACGGAGATGGGTGGTTAAACCCAAGCAGTGCACATTAGAGACCATTCAGCCGACCGTATGCAGACAGACATTTTCCCCTTTTAATTAGATGATCTTTGAGTCACTTATAATGAGAGACTGAACATAAACCCCCTGCAGGCCGGTCACACAGCATCAGTGCCCCTCCTGAACCTGGATGCACGCCTGGATAACATGCAGCCCCCCATCCATCGTATGTCATCAGATGCTCCATTAACACCAGGGACACAATTGGCGGCTGATAAAAACACATGCACACTCACACAAACAGTCACGCACATGCCTACGTCTGCATGGGAGGAGATGTGTTTGTCAGACACATGATTCTCTCGAGCTAAAAATAGGATGGCCACAACACCGAATCCAAACACCAGGGGACTGGTGATAACACCCTATTTATACGAGACCATCAGAGACGGCATGAACTGAAACCACACACACCCTCTGCTGACACACTGCACACAGTAAGAAGGTCACTGAAATGTGGTTTTGTGACCTCATTTTCACCTTTGTCTCTTAAAAAACAAAAAAGTACTATGGTATCAGATTTACATAGTCTTAAATTTTTTCTAATACAAATATACACTCACCGGCCACTTTATTAGGTACACTTTGATAGCACAGGGTAGGACCCCCTTTTGCCTTCAGAACTGCCTTAATTCTTCGTGGCACAGATTCAACAAGGTGCTCAGTTGCCCAAAGTGTGGCGTGAAAATATACCCGAGACCATTACACCACCAACAGCCTGAACCATTAATACAAGGCAGGATGGATCCCTGCTTCACGTTTATGCAAAATCCTGACCCGACCATCTGAATGACGCAACAGAAAATCGAGACTCAGCAGACCAAGCAACACTTTTTCAATCTTCTATTGTCCAATTTTGGTCAGCCCATGCCAAGCCTCAGTTTCCTGTTATTAGCTGACAGGAGTGACACCCGGGGTGATCCTCTGTTGCTGTAGCCCAACTGCTTTAAGCTTTGACGTAATGTGCATTCAGAGATGCTCTTCTGCAGACCTTGGTTGTAACTAGTGGTAATATAGGTTACTGTTGCTTTTCTATCAGCTCGAAACAGTCTGGCCATTCTCCCCTGACCTCTGGCATCAACAAGACATTTTTGCCCAAAGAACTGCTACTCACTGGATATTTCCTCTTTTTCAGACAATTATCTGTAAACCCTAGAGATGATTGTACGTGAAATTCCCATTAGATCAGCAGTTACTGAAATACTCGGACCAGCCCGTCTGGCACCAACAATAATGCCACGTTCAAAGTAACTTAAAGGGATGGTTCGGAGTAATTTCAACCTAGGGTGCTTTGCACCATGACCTCGAGCTTTTCTGTACTAAACGAGGCATTGGATAGTTTGTAAGTACATCGGGATCTAAATAACACTTGCCTGATGGCTTATGATACCGCTAACCCAGATGTAGAGGTCACTTCCGTGATTTGGTAAAAGCCCGTAAAAGTCCTGGCAGAAAGCGATGCATAAGGATGTAGTGTAACAACGCCCAGTTCCAGGAATGCACTAATATTTTGTTGGTAGTACCAGTTTGCAACAATTATTAGTTAACACTAAGTTGTCAACACTTCGGAAAAAAGAATAAGACATTTTGGATATACCAAAAAACGTTTTCAGCAACACCAGGACCTTTACCGGCTTTTCCCAAATCACGGAAGTGGTGCAAAGGACCCTAGGTTGAAATTACTCTGAACCATCCCTTTAAATCTTAAATCTTAAAAATCTGAAGTTTAAACTTCAGCTGATCGTCCTGACCATGTCTACATGCCTAAAAGCATTGAGTTGCTGCCACCCATTTGATTGGCTGATCTTTCTGACCCCAAACATTTGTACATACTAAAAGGTACTTCAAAAGCACCATCGAAGTAGTGTTTTTTTTTACAGAAATAAAAGAAAACATTAGGGTAATACAATTCATAATGTGGCTGCATTCACGGTGATCCTGGGCTCAAATATTGTCCAATATTTGTCTTGTTAGCACAACAAACACAGCAAGAGTTGGTTTAGAACAGGATCATTCCTTTTTTATAGTTGTTGAGTCAACAAAGTAAGGACACAATGTGTTCCTGGGAGGATGATGCACCACTTTTTAATCTCTTCGGAGGGAGACAGTGGACACACAACCTCAGGTTCAGGAATAATGCCAATACACACCAGACGCAGCTGTATAAGTACCAAAACTGCTGTATAACACATCAGAAGGTCTAAAAATTAGGTCTGCCTGTACTCTTTTTTCCACTTATGAGGAAAAACAACAACACTGGAATTGGTCTGTGGACACAGTACGAACTTGCACTGAGAAGATTTTCCAATAGGGAAAGGAAAAATGGCCTATTTGGAAAAAGTGGCGAGAGAGCGAGAGCGAGAAAGAGGCAGAGAGAGAGCGAGAGAGAGAGGCAGAGAGAGAGAGAGGCAGAGAGAGAGGGAGAGAGTGAGAGGGAGAGAGGCAGAGAGAGCGAGAGAGAGGCAGAGAGAGAGAGAGAGATGATGCCCCACCCATCCCTCTGGCTGCTTGCTCCAGCTCAGCAGTGCGGAATGTTCTGGCATACCACAGGTCTAACAGAAGAATGCACAGTTTCCGACTGGGGTGCGTTGCATCCGAAAGGACGCTGGTTAGACACATACCTTCTTTTTGAGATCATCCCCCTCAGCACTACTTTAGCAAACACTTCCTTAAACGGGCTCCCCAACATCTAATGCATTCAGCAGAGTAGTGGGTGGAGAGAAATATGGAGCATCATTGATATAGAGAAAGGAAAGGGAGGGGAAGAGAAAGAAAAAAGGAGAATTACCGTATTGCTAAACCAAACACCATTCCACCTAATGACCAGTGGAAACACTTCCATGTGAAGGACAGAGGCCCATTGAAAAGATTCCCAGGAGTCCGGAATAAGACACTCATGTGAGTGGGAAGCTGGGAGGAAAGCCTCAGATGACACTCCAAGAAGTAACAGAGGAAAGAATGAAAAAATGACAGAATCGATGTGGTATCCTGAAATGACACCCACGGGGAGTGTGCGTAAAGCTCTGGAGAGGCTGACGCTTTAGTTGGCAGAGAAAGAAAGAATGTAAAAGAGGCCCCTGTTGAACTTCAGTGGCCCCACCTTTCTTCAACAGCAGTTTTAACAGGCAATGGCTCGATCTCTACAGGTCTCCACAGGCCCGGACCCCACCGACACCCTGTCTGGGCCTTATAGTGCACCTAAATTTCAGTATGTACAGTAGCTGGGCCAAGCCATACAGATAACAAATAGTCACTGCCACTCATTTCATTGGGAATGAAATAGGTTTCAGTGAATTTATTACAAATTCTTGATGACACAAAGTTATTGCATTCTCAAAAATGGGAATAAACTTGTATGCAAAGACCATGTTTGTTTGTGGGCAAGTTATGTTGTAACAGTCAGTTACGCCATTATTCAGCTCTCAGCCCAGTTGAATTTGTGAAGGTTTGCCAACCATACTTGATTGAAATAAGGCATGATCATCTTCCTCTGTCTGCCTCAAAGGTCCTGACCTTCTGACTCCTACACAGACTGAGTTGCCCTTGGTCAGCTGAATTAATTACCCAGAGGGTGTAAACATGCAACTTCAGGTCGTCCGCCCCCTCAGTTCCTCCTTGCGCACAAATCGCCAAATGTTACGTCTGCTGTAGAAATTAGAGAATGAGGCCGACAGTTCTAATTTTGGCTTGGCAGGCGCATTGTACTGAGAGTTTGTCTGTACTCGCGCATACACTTTCTTCCTCTCTTCCTTTGAGCCAGTGATATTTATGGCCGCTAATCCTGTTCGTTGTTGGAAATAGCAGCGCAGGCTAACTAACCATTGAGCTCAGCTGGACAGACAACAAAGTGGGAAACACCTGCCTCTGTCAGTAGACACAGCAGTCACAGTGGCTCCGAGTCATCTGTGCGTGTCTCTATTGTTCAGAACGGATGATGAGCTCTCGCTCTCAAATGCAGGAAGCTCGTCACGTCCCACATGTGAGTCTCATTTACTGACCCCAAAGGCTTTTTTCTATCTGATCTTTAAGATGTTAAATGAAAGCCCCGACAAGCTTTCAACCTGTTCAAATGAGCAATGCTGTTTCCATCTTGACCCAAATGTGCTGCAGTGCAAAAACAGGTTTGGCCTGATCCTAAGAAAAAGAAACATTCCGATATTTTGATTATCTGTGACAACAACCGCGAAAATATGTTGACTATGAACAATTCCTCCATAATCACAATAATGAATGGCCTAGTCATTGCATTTTTCTTTTAATGTGAAGAATTATATGATTGTTTTGCTAAAGAGTGCTAATATTTCACCTCATCAGCAGTCAGTGAGGAAACTATGAGGCCTCAGACATTGGCCCCAAAAACGTGCTCCATGCATACCCCCCAGACAGGACAACCTCGGGCAGGAAGTGCCGTTGTAACCTGACGACCGTGACAGCCGTAAAAGATGTGCTGGAATCAAACGGAAATTTAGTCTACCTGTGGAAGCCCAAGGGGATGTGTGTGTTTAGCCACTTTAGTTAACTTTAGTGACAAATGAATTACTCCCTGTACAAACATTCCATGTAGTCTTTCAATTAATAAGAGTAAAAACAGTAATACAAAGTAAAACAAACAAACAAGCATGTCACACTGCAGGTCACGTAATTTGTATTATCTACATACATTTAAAATAACTAAAATAAGAGTCTCAGACACCACAGAATTGAACAATTTAAATGAATAATAATGATAAAATGATTGATGAATGGTCAATAACTACATATCCTATTCCCTTTTATGAAAAAGTAACTAAAATCTACTTAAAATACTACTACTTATGACAATTTCCATATAAAATAAAACAATTTTATCCTTCAAGAAAGAAATTAAAATATGAAATGCCTAAATTGTTGCTGTTTATCAATAAATGGATGATGTTAAAATATAATATTTAAGTACATTAAGTAAATTACAAATGAAAATCACAACTTTTTAATGAACAGTATCAAAAATGGATAATCATTTTCTAAAGATTAAACTATTTTATCAAATTATTGGTGTTTTTAAAGATTAGTGTTAGATAACAACAAGTAAAGAAAATGAGCCTGCACGATTAATACCATGCACAAATATCCAATACTGGTGATATTGATAATATCGAGCAGTATCTGACTGATATGGTAACAATATATTCTGCAAAAATTATATCAAAACAATTATACCTTGAATGATCAAGTTAAAACTGATTTTTTTGTTAAAAAAACACTGAGGGGCAAATAATAATACTAATACATATACTACTTCTGAGCAAGTCCCAAGTCAAACCTGATGTGTTCCTATAAAAATTGAGCCCAAAAAAATAAAAGAAAATAAATCAGGCTTCATAGAAGAAAAAATTCTCAAGGAAACTTTGTGGACAAACTCTGGCACAATGCGTCACTGTAACCAGATGGATGTAACATCTATAAAAGCCTCGACTAATGGAACATCAATTTAGTCTACCTGTAGACGTTCCAGGGGTTTGTGTGTGTGTGTTCGTGTGGCGCAGAATGTCACAGCTGGAGCTATTCCTGGAATGTGTGCCTCAAGTCTGCGGATTTGAGCTCAGAGAGCTCTATTTAAGGAAATGTCTGGGCCCCTGTGCTATTTGAACCCCCTCCTCATTCACGATCATTATTTTCCTATTCGGATGAAATCTTTATTTCCGTACCTGCAGGAGAGAGAACAGAGATTATTTTGCGAGCTGATCTGTGGAAAAAAGTCCCATTTAGGGGCAACTGAAAAGAACACATCCTCAAACTAGGGATGCCTCGATCCGATACTCAGTATCGGTATCGGCTCCGATACTGCCATTTTTGCCGGATCGGGTATCGGTCAGAAGAGGCCGATCCAAATCCGATATTGTGCGTATACTATTGTGTTATTGTTAAGCCCCACAAAAGGCACAAAAACATCATAAAGCACCATAAAGTTTTCGTCCACTATCTTATAAGTGTTCTGAAGACATTATATAGTATAATGTGAGATATAAATTAATATTTAAGTAATTAAATTCAAGATCACGTACACTTTTTTCCTCCACTGCGGCTCTCAGTCATTCCATTCAGCATTCAAACAGCGCGTCGCGTTCGGTTACGACAGTCAGCATGATGAAACACTCTCTAAGATGATGCAATGTTACTATTATTATACTTGATCTGTAGATAAAGCTCTATGGTTTCGGATAAAACAACTTTATATTGCTGGACTTTATTGCTGTAACTAAATCAGGGTGTCTGTTAGATCACAGCACTAGAGTAGAGTCAGGGTTGCGGACACGAAGAGCTGCGCACTGTGACCAGGGTTGCCAGGTCTGCACAACAATACCAGCCCAATTGCTCATCAAAACTAACCCAATCACGGCCAAAAATAGTCAAATAGCGTTCCCGGGTGTTTCCTCAATAACAATCATGTTCCAGTGGGTAAAACAATCCCGTCAACCCGCGTGCACTAAAGTTACACAACCCGCGGAAACAGTGCAGGCACACGGACCTGGCAACACTCTGTGACTCCGTGTTGCTTCAAGCGCATCATTCTGCGCTCGGGATGCGCATAAGCACTGTTTGCAGCACTGTATCATATCATAATACTTTTACGCAATGAAAGATTATTAATAGCCTTTCTTGTTCTGTCCTATCTATCATATGTTGCTGACTCGTTAAACAGCTGTGCTATGCATTTAAAACATGTCTCAATTTTATAGTAGCCTAGGCTATTTTTAATAATTAATATTTTTGATTTTTGTTGTCTAGTTTTTCATTAATGTATTTTACAACAATACAAAGAGCAATGTGTAATGTTTTACGAAATTTAGTGTTACACTTATTGTCTCTTATTTGTTACCCACTAAATGTTTTTATTCACTAAATGTTCAGATTTTATACAATAATTGTGCACTTGTGATTTTTCTAGACTAAATTTTACTGCTGAATTATCCACTAATCTAGTTTATAATAGCATTTGTCATAGATTATGATCATATATTTTTGGGATTTGTTGTTTTTCTCTATAATGAAGTTGTCTGTATTAAGTAGATTGTGTTTAACACACAAAAGAGTGATTATAAGTTCAACACACAGAGTTATAGAAATTATACTTGATTTTAAAAAAAAACTGCACTGGTATCGGATTGGTATCGGTATCGGCCGATACTCAGAATTTTGGTATCGGATCGGATCGGTTTTGAAAAAGCGGTATCGTTGCATCCCTACCTCAAACTCAAATACAAACCCACTCCTGCCTCAGGACTTGTCTGGGAGCTGACCGGAGTGGTGGGAGGGGGAGAGTCTCAGCCTGACCTCTTAAAAGCGCAATCAGCACTTTTGAACAAAGTCTGCATTGTGGCACCGTGATGCAGCTGCCTGCACTATGTATTGCAGCTGCAGAAAAACGCATACTAAACAGCAGCCACAAAGAGACATGACACCAGCCTCACCAAAGACACACTCAAGACAGAGTAAAGGAGAGAGAACTGCTAGGTATGTGAAGAGCGAGTGTCTTGGCGCATTGTTCTCTGCTGCAGTCAAGCGTGCACTGACAGCTCAACCGAAGTGTGGCACGAGCTACAGAACTGGTCTGACGGCGTGGGAGATAACCGAGAGGAGCATAAGGCAGGACACAGGAGGTGGAGAGGAGACTCGCCAGTCGACTTCACCATCTTTTGTTGACATTTAGGCTATAATGTTCGAAAATATCAGATTCAGAGAATCCTGAAAAGTGTATCACAGTTTCTACAAAAATATTAAGCAGCACAACAGTTTTTAACATTGATGAATGATAATAAGAAATGTTTCTTGAGCAGCAAATCAGCATATTAGAATGATTTCTGAAGGATCATGTGACACTGAAGACTGGAGTAATGATGCTGAATATTCAGCTTTGCCTTTACAGGAAGAAATTACTTAATTTTAAAATATATTAAAATAGAAAACAGTTATTCTAAATTATAATAATTCAAAAATTATTTTTGAACAGTAGCACAAGTAGAACAAGTTTTGAACAAGTAGTATACACGTTTACAATTTACAATAAGATTTGTTAACATTAACTACATTAGTTAACATGAAATAACAATGAAAAATACTTGCAAAAAAGCATTTAGTAATCTTAGTTAATATTAATCTTAACATTTATTAATACATTATTAAAATCAAAAGTTGTATTTGTTAATATTATTTAATAGAGCTAACATGAAATAACAACGAACAGTTAACTAACATTAATGATTAATAAATATTACAGAATTAGCCTTTTCTCTTTAAATGACAAATTTCTAATGGTATATCATATAAAACATGTATATTGCTCAACTCTCCTGGCCATGGTAAAAATTAATAATCGGATGTGTTATAGCCTAATCATCATCATTATGTCCTGGGATCAATCGAAAGCTGATTGATCTCAAAGACTTATCTAGCAAACCTCAAGACAACAAAAGACACAAGAATCTCCCAAATGACAAAATGCCACATGCATGAAAACTGCATGTAACCAACATAAAAGACAAAACTGTTGCGGTCTCAGCTAATCAAACCTATTTGCAGTTGAGCACAATAGTTTAGACAAGACCGCAAATTAAACACCGTCTCCTTCAAGAGCAGCAGAGATGCCATAAGGAAAGCAACTGTATACTCAGTAAGGAGAAAGGGTGATATATCTTATGCCTTTCAAGTACCTGCATGTCATCCATTCCTTTTCGCTGAGATGAGCATATTTTGCCATTCATTAAGATGAGAAACAGGTGATGTGTAAGTTATCACCTAGACTGACTCAAGTGCTGATGTCATCCAAGCTCAGCATTTCTCTGAGACACCTTAACAAAGTTAACATCGGCGCCAAGGTTTCAAGAACTTTACTTACGTGAGAAGAGAACAAGAATTAATAGCAAAGTAAAGCGTGTCTGGGAGAGCAAAGTTAATGCCAATTACACTTCATTGAGCTTCTCTCGAAAGATTCTCAGTTCAATTTTGACATAGCCAAATGTTCAAGGTCTTCTGTATAACAACACATTAATATCTAGTACATTTTAAAAAAAAATGCTAATACATAAATACATGTTTTTGCCATTAAATTGACATTGACAACTAATAGATGATCAAGGCTGGGTCAAAAGGATTTTTTAAATATTATTAATGTCAGTTAATTGAGTCTGGTTGAGAGGAACGTGAGGAAATTTTATCGATATGTATTTCATTATATTGATTATCAATAAAAACTGATGATTGATTATGCTATTACATGTAATGTTCCATTATTTTATTGTATAAGAAGACAAAAGGTTCAGATTGAGTATCATGATCAATATTGTTACCTAGCATTTGTTATTGTATTTTCATAAAACAATTTAATGGTTTAACCAAAAACTATGACTTTATAAAGATCAAAACATAAAATGTAATTGCTCTAAAATCACAACTGTGCTAAAGCATTTTGTTTGTCAAGTATTTTTTTATCGATGGTCTAAAATTTACAAAAATGAGCATCGGCGTCTCAAAGGGATAGTTCACCAATCTTCATGTGTATTTAAAAAGGAACGACTTTTTGTTGAATGGCTTTGTAACAATGTGGGTAATCAATGCCAAAATTTCATTAACTATCCCTTTCAGGACTTTTGTGTTTTACTAGCAACAAGTCATAAAATCCCTATAGAGCCAAAAAAGACCCGCTGAACAAGAAGGAGAGGGTATTCAGGTCTGGAGATTGGGAGAGATAAAGTAAGTGCAGGTATTGCAAAAAAAAAAAAAAACTCTACAGTGTAAGGGGAAACAGTCTAGCATAATAATGTGAGAGATATTGATGTTTTATGCAAAGCAACATTGAGTACAGTTAATCAAAGAAAATTTGACATGTTACTCAATGGCTCATTTGGACAACAAGTGGATGAAAGAAAGCTGACTGTGTTGTTGCCTCTCATCGGCTGCGTCTCGGCCAAAAAGTTGCGCTTGAACACACCAAAAGGACTAAAGGCGGCAGTCAACTAGCATGTCCGTTCTGCACCTTCGTATAAGTAAATACTTGTCTATATCAGATTCAGCAGGTATCAATAGTCTATTTTTGTCATTCAAAAATGGAAACCAAAACTAGGACTACAGATAAAGAAAGCAGCCCTTGCTTACCATTTTGAATATCAATCACACTGATCACATTCTTCATTCCAGTCGGCTCATGTTATTATGAACATATTTGTGCATTCGAAAGCTCAAGATGACGTAAAATTATAACAGCCTTCTGTCTGTACAGTCTTGACTTATTTGCTCGCTTTCATCATTTGTTTGCTAAGCTGAAGCCAATCAGTTTCTCTCTCTCAAAATACCAAATCGGCCCAAAAAACCCAGACAGCATTTGAGAGACTTGGTGTGCCCTGGGCCTGGACTTTACACCAGCAATATTGGTGATACTGCACTCAAAAAAATGATTTGTTGGCTTTACTTAACTTTGTTTTGTAAACATGCACCACCGGTTCCACATAACTATGTTTCGTTAAACAAACATAATATGTTCATGTAACTTCAACATCATGGAATTTGGTCATTTTGAGCGACCCAATTAAACTCTGAGTTAATGAGTTAATTAAGTGAATAACTGAGTGATGATTGAGCATTATTGAAGACACCTGATGTTAACAAGCAGAATCTCTGAAGGAGAAATCCAGAATTTTTAAGTCACCATTATGGAGATAAGTATTTGTTTTAGTTGGGCTCTTGACCATTAACTTATTAACTTTAGATTTTGTTTGGTTGCTGTACATGAGTTACAACAGCCGAATGAACAATGAATTGAGGAGATCTGATGATGTTGGTTGTGTTTTAACGTAATCAGTATTTCACAATCATTTGACCTTAATCACTGAACTTATATTGAACCCAATTTCTGAGTTAAGTTTACCTTACTGTCATTGTAGAGCATACTATTTTTAGCCTTTTCAATGAATTTCAAATGACCAAATCAAGAAATAAAAAATAAATTTCTTAAAAAATATTTTGAGTAGGCACACACAGACATCAGGAATCAACATATGAATCTCAGCAATGGTGACAAAGAGATCATAAGCTCATTATTTATTCATGCAGCAATGCATGATGGGAGCCATGAATGAGTTTTGATTGGTGGCACCGAGAATGCACTGCAACATGCTTTATAATTGTCACCATTGTTGAGATTCACAGGCTGATTCTTGATGTCTGTGTGTGCCTACTCAAAATATTTTTTAGGAAGTTTTTTTTTTGTTTATTGATTTGATCATTTGAATTTCATTAAGTCTAAAAATAGTATGCTCTACAATGACAGTGCTGCTATTATCCGTAAGGTGAAGTTAACTCAGAAATTCAGTTTAATATAAGTTCAGTGACTCAGGTCAAATGATTGTGAAATAATGATTATGTTAAAACACAACCAACACCATCAGATGACCTTTGTTTATTGTTCATCCGGTTGTTATAACTCATGTACAGCAACCAAACAAAATCTAAAGTTAATAAGTTAATGGTCAAGAGCCCAACTAAAACAAATACTTATCTCCATAATGGTGACTTAAAAATTCTGGTTTTCTCCTTCAGAGATTCTGCTTGTTAACATCAGGTGTCTTCAATAATGCTCAATCATCACTCAATTATTCACTTAATTAACTCATTAACTCAGAGCTTAATTGGGTCGCTTAAAATGACCAAATTCCATGATGTTGAAGTTACATGAACATATTATGTTTGTTTAACGAAACATAGTTATGTGGAACCGGTGGTGCATGTTTACAAAACAAAGTTAAGTAAAGCCAACACATCATTTTTTTGATTAATTACTGCAACAGGCCAGTAACCTGGTAGTGCTGGAGAACTTCCCAGGAAATTGCCCGAGTATCCTTTCTGTTCTACATTCTACATGACAGACAACATCAGCTCACATGAAGTGTACTGTATGTCCTACCTATCAACGTCACCACTGGCCAGTCATAATAACACTCAAGTGCTGCTATTTTTAAGTGGTCAAGCCAACACAGAAGACAAGGGATGGACTGACTCAACTCATCTTATACTTTCAAAAAGGGCTGACACTAGTTTGATTCAGAGCAAAAGGGAATAATTTGGCAGGTTCTCCATGGCTCTCCCTGGGGTTGCGTATGAGTTCACGGAACACACCGAGGGCCAGAAATAAACTGTTTGCTCATGCGTGGGTGCGATGTAACAGTTCGACACCCAAACCAGAAACAAGCACCCTTTCTTTTCCAAGCAGCTCATTGACGTTCTCCGAAAAGCAGAAGAGGAAAAAAAAACAAAAAACAGGCCGGACAGGAGAAGGGTCTGGACACTGGTCACTAGGGGAGGTGTGTCTCAAGGTCAGTGGATGAAGGCAGTGAAGCACACAAACCTCATGATCATAGAGTAACATTATTCACAATTTTTACTGACTTCTCAATGTAGCCTAATTATCTTCCTTCCCAAATGTTATACTCGTAATGTGTTCAGTTCCACTTTTAAGAAAAATAGTCAAAATCATATGTAAAAAGAAGCTGTAGAAAGCTCACAAACAAAAGTAAAAATATATTTAAATATATTAGCCTAGTCATGTTAAAAAATACAGCATCTCTCTTTTTTAAAATCTTTTAAAAAAACATTTGAAGGTATAATTAGCAGTTCTAAATGAACTATTATACTCTGTACAATTAAATCATCTTGCAAGTTTCAGATCTTAAAACTTTCTCCAGATTATTAACAAAGCATTTATTTAATCAATCTCCAAAAATGGCTCGCTTGGACCTGTGACATCATACGAGCAAATGCATTTGCATATGCCTGCCTTCAGAGCGAGACATCGACGAATAGTTTTACATCATCACACCATAGGCCCCGCCTACTGCCGTTCACTCACGGCTAACACTCGTCTACACCGCATACGAGCCTCGCGTCAAAAGCAAATAGAATAGAACCCATTATAAATACTGACGCTGTCTACACTGGATACAGTATACAGACGCTTGTTCACTTTACTCCACACGCTTCAGTCTGCAGACAAGAGGACAACTGTAGAGTAAATAGAAGTGTATAATTGCTATATAGGATTATTGTCCTTATGTAGCCCCAACCCTTTTCAGAGCTGCACTCGTATTGTTGTTTGTTTGGACTTCCGGTTTGTATACCCACAGCATGAAGGTAAGATCTTACGATTAATGAATGAACTGCTCGTTTTAAAATCATTCCCGTCTACTGACATGTGTGACGTAGGCGGAAATGCCGACCCAGTGTTTACAAAGCTAACGTGCAAAGAGTAAATCAAACGCCCTTTACAAAAGAAGGTAAAACAACGATGGTGGACGATTTTGATGTTGAAGGAGAAAATGAAATAAGAGTTTTTCGCCCTATCCTACCTTCCGCGTGACGCGTGTTCTTCCCAATGTGAATACATAATTTGTCCACGTGGATCGTTTGGCTAGATAAGACCCTTATTCCCCAGCTGGGATCGTGTAGAGCCCTTAGAAGCTGCATTTAAAATGCAATTTGAACCCTTAACCCGTTGGCCCCAATTGAAGTCCACTATATGGAGAAAAATACTGGAATGTTTTCCACAAAAACCTTAATTTCTTTTCGACTGAAGGAGGAAAGAAAGACATGAACATCTTGGATGACGTGGGGGTGAGTCAATTATCAGGAAATTTTAAATTCCGGAGAGAACTAATCCTATAAGACTGGCCATTAGGCTACATTACACATTACATTACATCAAAATTAGATTCCCTGTACCTCAAACTGTAAAGCATAGTGCCAACAACAGCAAGATCATGGGTACGATTCCCATTGAATGCATTAACTGATAAACAAAAACCTACACATTCAATGCAATGCAAGTTGCTTTGAATAAAGGTGTCTGCGAAATGCATAATTGTCAAATTAACCACATTATCCTATGATTATAAGTACTTGCCAAAGTCTATACCTATAGGGCCCTAACCATCATTGGTTAATCAATGATTCATAGACAAATCCCAAAGCAAAATCAAAAGACCACTATATAAACTGATTTTAGGACATTGAAAACCCTTGAAATCTAAAGCCATAACATTTCAGCTCTAACTGTAGATTCGCAACATACCATAGTTCAACAGTGTGAATGGGGGACAACGATCAAACAAATGACTATTTAGAAATATCAGTATGTCAACACAAATACTCTCCCGTCACATTACCCATCACAATGAGTGTTTGACATTTCCGAAGGTACATTGCAGCATCTCACAGAGGCCACCATGTTGGAAAACCAACTCAGAGAGCCTTCATCATTTTAAACACACACACACACACACACCACACACACACACACACACACACACACACACGTATGAAGTCAGTCATTCATAACAACAGTGCCCCTCCTGTCCGGGCTCTACTCTGCCTCTGGGTTGAGAGGTGGAGGGGTGGAAAAAGGGCCAAGGGTTAAACACCAGCTCAGACAGGAATAATATTCCGACAAACACGTACCCTCTCTTGTTTACGCACATGGATATACACACGCTCTGTTTTATCTGACGTCCACACTGGATGGAACGGTCGAAAAATTCAAACAACAACAAAACCTAAGCCAGGGCTGTGTAGCTTTGTGTGTTTTGGCTTCACTTCTTTCATAGATACTTAATCGCACATATGCCAACTTAAACCACTGAACTGATGGTGTTTAAGACTAATATAACTAGATGAAGGTATCATCACCAAATGTAAACTCTACTGCACAAAAACAGCCTTTTTAGCATTTAAAGTGTAAGATATGAAACTGAATACAACTTATGCAATTTTACCTACGACTAACACACAAAACACACATGCATTTTGTTAATGTGTACAATGCTGAGATGAGAGGCAAATAAGTTGCATCATTTGGGTCAGGGGAACAAGGCAGCTCCTTCACAGAGGGAAATAAGTAGGTCATTGTGGATTCCTCTCATTGGCGCAGTTCTTTCCAAATAGTTGCATCTTTCCACTCAACTTCCAGCTGCGAGTTAACTCCGAATACACCACTCTAATGAACAGGGATGTCTTAAAGTGGTCATTTACAGGTTGGTAAAAACAGAAAGAAAATTGGACTTTGATTTGAGGATAGATGAGAATGCTCATTCTAAAATAAAATTCAACATGACATGTCTAATCAAAATTAATATTTATGTGTTATAGTAATATAATTATATGTAATATGTATAATAGAAGTATATATATACAGTAGTCAACATTTAAAGTGGATCAAAAAAGATCAAAGTTGTTCTAAGACAAGAACGGGTATTGTTCAAAAATCATGTATAACTTTGTTGAAAGGTTTTGATACGCTTCAAATGTTGACTACTGTATATGTGTGTGTGTGGGTATATTAAACACATAATAAACAAGTAAAAATTTTTTGCAAATGTTATATGCGATTAATCACATATAGATATATTGTTAACAGATTATTGATTAATGATCTTTATATATGTAATACACACATGCCTATATACATACACATATATATTTATATACATAACATATATGGCCAAATTTACTATAATTATTTTATATGCAGACTATATTATATAGAAATCATATATATATATATATATAAAATATATATATAAAATATAAAAAAAAATATATATATATATATTACATTACATTTCTGCATAGATAATAAATTAATGTAAAAAATTTATTTGTTTATTAATCAATTTTACCAATGTCACATTTCTAATTTGCCATCTTAAATACACTATATTTTCCACGCATTTTATTTTAAAAAATCACTTTAATAAGTAGATTCAAAACCACACCCAAGTCAGAAAATTTAAAAACTCTGTAAAATATCAACGTAAGATTGGTTTAAATTTTCTTGATCTAAACAAGTCAAAACGTAACCTTCAAAAAGGAAAACAGACAACTAAAACGTCTGAAGTGAGATAGTTAATGAGAGCCCAGGCTAAACCAGACGTCTGCTTGAATGAAAGAAAATACGCTGATTAACCAAAGAATCGCTGCCGTCTGGTGAGTAATAGGAAGCTGACACGAGCTTTGGGCTGACATAGGCAGGACTGTGTAATGTTGCCCTTAGGTGAATCACACAGGTAGGCATGCACAGACAGTCACATTTGGAGTGCATTCATTCAAAAGGTCATCACCACATACAGTACAAGCATGCAAATCCACCATCTACAATAACAAACCAGACACTCATCATCCACGTATGATTCCAACAGCATACACTAGAAGAGTTTCAGATGGGCTGCACCCCGTCAGCTGGTTTTAATGTCAGTGGACACACCAGGGTGAGGACCACTTTAAAAACTTCATGAGTTCTTCTTTGATGTCTTCATCTTGAAGTTTTAGAATAACAATGACAGAGCTGCACTAAAATCCCTCATATAAAATACAACACGCACCACTGCAAGGAGGCTCTTTATGAGTCTCAGCCCACTATAAACTCTGATGGGAATCCCATGTTTGAGTTTTAGAGCATGTATGTGTGCAAGAAAGAAATATACAATAGTTCTTTCTTACGGTACATTTGTCTTTACGTATGAAATACCCTCAGGTCATGCCTTTAGCTCGGCATGTTGGTCTTGTGCATAATTTAATGTGCTCTTTCGTCATTTGGCAATTTTCCATGGTCACATGCACACTTCCTTAAATTTAGCCTAACACTATGGATACAAAATCACATATTATGCTTTTTAAATACAGATTGGAGTCAAAGCAAAATCAAAGCAAGGTTAAAGACACCAAGAAAACTCTACACGAACCAAAAGGCCTGGGTGCACCTGTTCTTAACAGGTACAGCTCAACAGCAAGCGCTCGCATACGGTTAGCAGTACTGGCAGAAAAGGTGGTAGCTTCTGTACTGACCTGGATTATTGGCCTCCCTTTCCAGAACATGCAGCTCAGTGCAGTCAGCCAAGGAATGCTCCAGACAGAGCTGAAGGAAGCGCGCTTGGGTCCGACTGACCCGCTTGAGGAGAGACAGTAACGCCACTGTCTGTTCGCACTCGTTCCAACCCTTAAACCAGCCGGCGAGGACTCCCACCTGGTCACGAAACATCATGATCTGGTGGGCAGGCTCACAGTACCAAGAATTGGATATCGGGTTCGTCGAGAGGGGGAGAGAGAGATGGCCACGACCCAATGATGTTGCTTTGCAGCTTAATGGAGACTCGCCACAAAAAAAAAAACACACTTGCTTTTGCCCTCACTTGAGGTTTGACAGAGAATAGCCCTTTGGGATTTTATTTACTAGTGGGTACCAACGTATTGCATCTTTGTTCTTGGGTTTTGGGAGTTAGGCTTGGTGGTAGGAAATCCCTGTTTGAAGCTTTTGATGTGGTATTCGTCAGAGCTCTCCTGCCCTCTGGCCACTTCGGGCTTACAAAACTTTCCTCAGCTTTCCTCCAGCATACAGTGACTGTCCAGCTTTAGTTTTGATGGCATTTTCCACAGAGAACATCTCCTTTCTGTAAAAGTAAAGAGTAGAGATTTTACAGATTTTAGAAGAAAAACATACACAAAAAGGCAAGCCCTGGTAAAAATGTAATCTTAAAGCTAGGAATTGTGTTTTGGAAGCTGCTTTATGAACCAAGCTGGTATTTTAGCTGTTCCAAAAAAAGCATGACTACCTTAATATGCTGGTTTGGCCAGCTGATAGTCTATTTGCTATTAGTCTACCAGCTAGTAGACTGTATAGTCCATATATTTTGAATCTCATTGCTGGTTTCCGTACCCTCTGGAATCTGTTGGTTGACTCTTTCAGACTGACAATGACACGTACATAAAATTTCTTCCAAGAAACACAAACAGGGTAACCATTTATAACAAGTTGGCAAATATAAATGGTTTCAGTCCATGAAACAACTCTACTTTCCTTTCCAGAGACAAAAACAAACCTGTTTCATCCACTGGTGTTTCATTCGTAAATGAATCAGTGTTTGAGTCGTTTAAGAGAATGAATGATGTGTTCATTTCAATGAACAGACTTCTAGTTTTCGCTCACAAGCGGACTTACAAGAAATTAGCATTAGTTCATTAACTAAATGAAAAAAAGAAAAGAACAACAATGACGACACGAACAAAAGGAATAAACTAGCACATCTCATTCAGAAACAAATGAATCATCTCAATAGTGAATCTCACATGTATGTAGCCTATGTATGTATGATCTTTCGCAAATTAAGAATAATTCATAAATGCCGTACTACTTAGGCCTATTGTCTATTCTATGGGAAAAAGTCTAAAAGCACCTTTCTCTGTGGTTTAATTTATGTGCGTTAAAGTAAATAATAGCATATTATTTTTTTATTAAATGCAGATGCTAAAAACGTGTTTTGGGCTAAACCACTGCGTTTAATGAATAATTTGACGATTCAATGACTCAATCACACAAAAAGAGACTCGCTGATCGCCATCTACTGGCATTACGATGAATCCTGCAAACAGAGAACAAATTCTTTTTAGTGATTTAGTGATAAGATTTGAGTCTGAGATGAATCAAAAATTAAGTATTTCTGAGGGGCTAGTTGACACATTAGCGGGCGCGAGAGAGTTCATAAGAATGCGTAATTGTTATTTGGTGAGCATCTCTTAAAAGCACGCGCTGACGTTACACACAGATGAACTGTAAAAGGGAACTCCGCAAGAATAATGCAGCCTCAATCTCTTTTCTGAGTCCTGTATGGTAACCTAAATTACACACGTACCCCCAAAAGCATCAGATGTGGACAAATAAAAATAAACACAGGCTTTCGGTTTCTATTCGCGTCCATGCGGTAGGCAAGCGATCGTCTAATATCCGAACTGAATCGCAGACTGTCCAGAACATTCCCAAAAATTGTTGCTCGACTGTCCCTACTGTAAGTCTGTACAGCCCTCATTTTCACAACTCTGAAGCAATTCCCCACTCTCAAGTCAGCAGTGTGGTTGGTTACCCTGCCTAAACCCTTTGTATAATTGAACAATCCAAAACTTTTAATAAAACAGACGCGTTGCTATTTCCATTTTTCATACTCAAAGAGTTCCCATAGAAAGCTACTATTGTAGCAAAAATGCTGGGACGAGAGATGTTGCAACCCAAGTTAATACTGTAAAAGGCTTGATATACTCTAGTAAAAACCCTCAGAAGTGACTTACCTAAAGGCGCAGTTGCATTGGTGCTGGTCGCAGGACTGGACGGGACGGGGAGCGGTGCCCCTTCACTCTGGGTCAGTGTGTTTGTCCATCTTGACGAGGTTTTCTCCCGCAGTCAGTCGCTCTTGTTTAAGCAGCAGAGGAGAGTCTCGGCATCGCTTCCCACATGCTAATAATTAACACGGAGCATTACGTCAGGGGCTTGGCAGCACAAGGAAGCACAAAAATAGAGAATGGAGTTAGGGAGCAGATCGTATTGCTTATCCTACAGGAGACGACTGACCGGGAATCAGGATTTTTTTTTTTTTTTTAGGGAGAAAAGAGTCCGAGAGGTGTCCGCATCAAACTGGACGATGTTACAGCAGGAGTGGAAGTTTTGTTTGAACTGTTTAGAGGGGAGGGGTAGCTAGATAAAAAGTTGTGTTCGTTGAAGTCTGAGGACGTTGGTTTTAGAATGGAATTTTGTAAATTTGACCTACTGTGACGCGCTGGATGTGGGTTACAAAGTGTCGAAAAAGGAAACTTGGACACATTTGATTCCGCCCTTGAATTCTTCAACTACAGCGAGGATCATTGCAGTAGCGGATTCCGTCCATGAGATGGCGCTACTCTACCACAGTTTCAAATCAGATAGATAGATAGATAGATAGATAGATAGATAGATAGATAGATAGATAGATAGATAGATAGATAGATAGATAGATAGATAGATAGATAGATAGATAGATAGATAGATAGATAGATAGAGGAAACTTTAGAAAAATGTAGTAAATGGTATATGGCTAAATGGCTAAATCAAATAAATAAATAAATAATATTGTAAGAAAAGAGACATATCTGATAAATTAAATTCATATTATAATGTATAATTAATAAATATAATATTACAAGAAAATAAATATAGCTGCTTAAATAAATAATGAAATGCATCTAAAACATGTTGCTGCATTACACTTGAAAAAAAAGTTCTTGATTTTTTTTCTGTTTAAAAACAAAAACAACAAAAAAAAACAGTTAAATAAAAATATGTACCTACCTGCTGTATTTAAAAGTTCAGCCAGTTTAAGAGGAGAACATCACAATAAACATTAAGGGAAACTGCATTTAAGCATACTTACATTTCACCATCAGAAAATATCTGATTCTGGACAGTTCGCAGACTGTAAAACCGCCTAATACTGAACTTAGTATTTGGCGACATCATGTGGAGAACTGCATGTCGTGCAATTTTCATCCAAAAGAAGGCGTTCCTAGTTCATTCTAGCGATATTAGAAGAGCTGATTTTACGGTTTAACCCGACAGATTCACTGAGACAGTTGTATGAGAGTAAAATAAAGCATATTTTGCGACACAATGCTTTGTGAATGTGCGTTAGCTCCAAGCATTCATTGTATCTAATGTCGTGTCGCAGCAGTAGTCGTTGGGTCACGTACTTCACGTAGCGGCTGATTCAATCGGAAGTCAACGTGTCTTTACGTGTTATTTACTTGAACTACGCATTACACAAACACCGTACCGAGTGAGCAGCAGTGTGAAGAAGACCCGTTTATGCCGAACTCGGTTCAGTGACAATGAAATCTTTCATTGTGTTGGCGGTTTTACTCACTAGCGTTCACGTGACGACAGCTGGATCCGCTGCTCACAGGTGCTTCTGTCAGGTGAGACGCACATACACAACATCACTGGCGTTGTTTCATCGCTTTGGAAACAGATTTTAAATAAGTATCAAATATGTGTCACTAACCTAAAATTACAATAGTGGTTTATTTGATCTGAAACTATGGTACCATATAAACATGGTTGGCTAATCACTAAAATAGGCAACCGTGTGTGTTATGGAAATGTAGGCTACATAGGCTACTATTATAGATTTTATCACATTTTTTTAATGTTATTTTATATTTTCCGTGTTGATTTAAATTTTAGTCAAAGTATTAGTAATTGTGTTGTGTTTTCTTTTTATTTTATTTCAGTTGTATTTATTTTTTTGTTCAATGATATATGTTGGCATTGGCAACTAGCCGGAATAAAATTTATTTCAGTATTTTAAGTAAAGAATATAACTATTTTTTTTATGGTTTTAGTTTTAGTGAACTATAATAATCCTCTTTTGAAATTGTGATTTAGTGGCCTAAAAAGTAATTTCTATAATTGTTTTTGTAGTTATGATCAGCTCAGATATTTCATCAACTATTAATTGCTCTTTGTGTGTGATTAAATAATATTATTTTAAAATTTCCATATCCAGTTATCCACAAATAACTTGGATGAAAAGCTGTGGTGATATATAAAGTAGGCCCTATATTACAATTTGCAACCATCACCACAACCATCACAGTACTTTTATTTGTAAAGCGTGTTAATGTCGTTTTGCGAATAAACCTGATTAACCAATTAATGTCGAAATGTGTCACTTTTGATTGGTTAACTGGTTGCATTTTTGTTGTAGGTCACTGGGGATCTTGATGATTGTGCTTGTGATGTTGAGACCATCGACAGTTTCAACAACAAAGAAATCTTTCCCAAACTACAGAAACTACTATCATCTGATTATTTCCGTTTTTACCAGGTGATTTTATTGTTGACAATACAGTGAAAATATAAATTCATTGTTTCTCTCTAATATTCAATAAGTCTGCTCCTCAGGTCAATCTGAACAACCCCTGTCCGTTCTGGACAGACCACAGCCAGTGTGGACTCAAATACTGTGCTGTGAAACCGTGCACACCGGTGAGCTTTGCAAAGTTCATTCAGATGATTTTGTCTTGAGGGATTTTGTGAAATGAAAAGACTCCTTGTGTCTTTCTGAGCAGGGTGAAGTACCAGAGGGCCTTAAATCCAGCAGTTATAAGGTATTAGAAAGTCATATAATGTATATCATGCATATTGGTGTTGTTGGATGTTAATCATTTTTCCCCGTAGTATTCAGAAGAAGCTAGTCAGGATATAGAGAAATGTGAGAAGGTAGAGAAACTTGGAGCTGTCAACAGTTCTCTAAGGTTTGTGTAAAACGTGTTGCACCTTCTGAGAGTCAAGAATACCCAATATTTTTCAACTTTTTGTCCTTGTTTGTGTGAGTTCTCACTCAGTGTTTCTCTGTGTAGTGATGAGACACGTCACGCTCTTCAAGAGTGGAAGAAACACGACGATGAATCAGATCGTTTCTGCATGTTGGATGGTAGTTTTTTAGTTTGATCAAATAATCTGTTTTTATTTGAGGTGTCTGATAATTGGCAAGCTCACTTGGCTACAAGACCAGTATGCTTTACACAGCTTTAGTCATCCTCCACAGGCTGCATCATTGATTTCTTTTTTCTTTTCTCAGATGAGGACTCACCTGAATCAAAGTATGTCGATCTCCTGCTTAACCCTGAGCGTTTCACTGGCTATAAAGGACCAGAGGCCTGGCGGATCTGGAACAGCATATATGAGGAGAACTGCTTCAAGTAAATAATCAGTCACATTTATTCTGATCAGTGTGCAAATTATTCAGTTGACCTTCAGGAGGTCGACTTTATAAAGGAATTACTATAGGAAGTTTGTCTCACGCTTTCACAACTTCTTTTCTTGAGTGTTTTGTGCACTCTGACTTAAACTTTTCTGATTATTTTAAAAATAGATTATTGACATATGGCACATAACATAAAAAACTGTGAACCTTTAATATTTGTGATTACTGAAATGTTTTAAAATGCTGTTTGAAATTAATTACACTACCTTTCAGAAGTGTGGCGTCAGTAATTAATAACTTAAATTAATTAATATTATATGATACAAAATATTTATTTTTAAAATAAATGCTGTTTACCTTCCTATAAATCAAAGAAAAATCCTGAATGATTATCAAAGTTTCCACAAAAATATTAAGCAGCACAACTGTTTCAACATTGATAATTATAATAAATGTTTTTCGAGCATCAAATCAGCAAATTAGAATGATTTCTGAAGGATCATGTGACACTGAAGACTGAAGTAATGATGCTGAAAATTCAGCTTTACCATTACAGGAATAAATTACATTTTAAAACATAAAATAGAAAACAGTTATTATAAATTGTAATCATATTTCACATTATTACTGATTTTACTGCATCAAATAAATGCAACCTTGTTGAACATAAGACTTCTTTTTAAAAACATCAACAACAAAAAAATCCCGAAACTTAGACTTTTGTATGATAGTGGATACTTAATGTAATAAAAAGAATACCCGTTTCAAAAGGTTCTGGCTTTAATTAGTTGGTTCATACCTGAAAAACCCACCCATAATGTTCACCCTAATTTTTATTGACTACTTTTGCAAATCTCAGAAGCGAAGACCAGGAGACTTGGTTAAATCTTCAGCAGGAGATTTCTTTGTTGAGAACACGAGCTGTTGGTAGCTGCAGTCATCAAGTCTCACTAAGGCAGTGTACATTGTAGTTTATATTGATTTTAGGGGGCAGGGGAGACAAAGCAAACGGGTGACGACCCCCCCCCCCCCTCCCCCAGTCCTAATCCAATCAGCATCAAAGAATGGGACAGGGACAGCCATTAAACCCAAAAGGTGAGACTCTCGGTAAACTGACTCATTTAACTTACAATAAAGAGAAAAGGACTGGCAAAAACCTCTTGCTGGAAACTTTTCTTAACATCTGATATCCCCATCTTAACCTTAAATGCTAAAGGCAATGTACTTCACTTTAGTTTTTCATTTGATATTTAGACGTAGGATCAGGAGATCTGAACAGATTCTTAAATTTGAAATCCCACAGTACTCATAATGTTGTAACAACTGCCATTCTTTTTTGTTACTTTTTCAGACCGTATTCAGTTAAGCGACCGCTGAATCCTTTGGTGTCTTATAGTGGTGAGCATTTATTGTTAATGCATTGTTATTCAAGTCTAAAATGTGTCCGTTTTAAAGCACATCGATTTTTCACTACACACAGTAGATCAAATAGTGATGCTCATGACCTTTAATCCTCTCTCTCTCTCTCTCTCTCTCTCTCTTTCTGTCCACTTTAGGAGATGATGGTAAGGTCATGTTCTTCAGATACATTTAACCCAATTTGATTATCTAGATAATGACAAGTCTATTTCTTATTAAAGGTCAGGGGTTCTATCGCTGGCTGGAGGGTAAGTGGCTCTTAAAGGGAAAGTTCAGCCAAAACTGAAAATTATATTACTCACCCTCAAGTTGTTTCAAATCTGTAACACAAAAGAAGACATTTTGAAGAATGTCAGTAACCAAACAGTTGATGGGCCCCATTGACTTCCATAGTATTTTTTTTCTCTCCATACTATGGAAGTCAATGGGGCCCATCAACTGTTTAGATACCGACATTCTTCAAAATGTCTTCTTTTGTGTTCAGCAGAAAAAAACAATCATACAGGTTTGGAACAACTTGAGGCTGATTAAATGATTACAGAATTTTCATTTTTGGGTGAACTATACCTTTAAAAGTGCTCTAACTTTTATGTACTATTGACATGTTCCTTATATATTCCTCTTGTTGTTTCCCCAGGCTTGTGTGTGGAGAAACGAGCTTTCTTCAGGCTGATCTCAGGACTGCATTGCAGTATAAACATACACCTGAGTGCCAGGTACCTCCTCAATGGTAAATATTTATTTTTGTTTCTTTATAATTATCACAATGTCCTGGCACTGTTTAACCTTGTCTGATTTGATTGGTCAGAAAACTGGTTCGAAATGAAGTGGGGTCACAACGTGTCCGAGTTCCAGCTGAGGTTTGACGAGGAGCTGACAGAAGGGGAGGGGCCAAAGAGGCTACGCAACCTCTACTTCCTGTACCTCATTGAGCTGCGTGCTCTGGCCAAAATTCTACCTTATTTTGAACGTTCCACCTTCCATTTGTACACCGGCCAGCCGACAAAAGACAACGAGAACAAGAAACTGCTTTTAGAGCTCCTCCATGTGGCTAAGTAAGAGCATTGCAATGGTTGCTTCAAAAATGTAACCAACCCATTTAGAGTGGTTAAAAAAATTATTTAACTAAAGGCTAGAATAAACTATGCGATTTTTGCCCAGATCTACCCTGATTTGCAGAAAAAGAGTAGGCAATAGTTGCCAAAAGTCAGAGCAAGCCTTAGATTTTAGGCAGTCAGTTGACCTGAAATTGCGTAGTGTATAATAGTCACTTAATAATTGTTGTTTTTTAGCTTCAGACTATGATTCCATACAATAGGATGATACAAACATGTTTAAAAATTTGAGCCGATGGACCCTTTTCACATTCTCAGAAGCGGAAGTCGCCATAGTTGGGTAAACTTCTATAGCTGTGAATGGGCGACGATAGCAAATGTCATTTTTGTATTTCCATTTGCTCCAATAGCAAAAGAAAAAATCCATGATAGAGTGTCCATGTCTTTTTTAGTGTATAAATTGGGTGTTTATAAAAGATAGATGCCTACGTTTTAAGATGGGATCCCTCACACAAGGATGATGATATTTGGGGGTCCGTGGGAAACTTCTGGTGTAGTGTATTCCAGCCGTAATAAAACATTCTTTATTTGCAGATCCTTTCCATTGCATTTTGATGAGACTGCTCTGTTTGCTGGAAATAAGAAGGAAGCCATGAAACTAAAGGCCAGTAGCTCTTTTCCAAGTTTGCTATAACAACATTACAGAAATGTAAGTTTATAGAGAAATAATAAATCAATTGGTTCTTCCCTGACTATAGGAAGACTTTAAGCTCACCTTTAAGAACATCTCGCGTATCATGGATTGTGTCGAATGCTTTAAATGCAGACTTTGGGGCAAATTGCAGGTAAGACAAAAGATCCTGACGGATAATCAGATTATGTTATTTGTGTTGATATGTGAAATTCAATAAAGGTCTCTCATAGACCCAGGGCCTGGGAACCGCGCTGAAAATCCTGTTCTCAGAAAGGCAAATCGAGGCCATGCCCAACACAAGCAACACCAATCCCTCATTTCAGCTCAGCCGGCAGGAAATTGTGTCTTTGTTCAATGCTTTTGGAAGGTAAGTCATATCTATTTACGTTCAAATATTTTTAGTTGAAATGGGTCTTAATTTTTTTTTTCTTCAGGATCTCAACAAGTGTTAGAGAGTTGAAGAACTTCCGGTCGCTGTTGTCAAAGCTCAAACAGTGACAAAGTCCATTTTATGGCAACAGTCAAGAACTTGATGTCTATAATCACATGAAATGATAGAATTAAATCCTTTTGGTTTGATAAATTACCATTTTCAGAATGATGTTTTATACCAGCTGTTGAAAAATACAATTTAACAGCTCTGCACTGTTTTAGCCCATAAGAACTGAGCACTTTAGTCTCAAAACTGTAATGTTAGGGCTAATTTTGCACTATTCAATGTTTTTGTATTACAAGTGACAATGCTCAATAGAAATACATAAATATACTTTAAATGGTTTACAAGAGGGACATTATGTTGCATTAGATGAAGTCAAGGTGGCATTTCTGTATGTGGGGGTGACCATTTTGAAAAAATGCCTTTCAAGGATGTGGTTATAATTGTTGTGTAGTCATTTTTTAATATATGCCTTAGCACCTATTTTGTAAGCATATTGACTTGATTTAACAAAGATCAACGTTTTATTTTGGACATTGTTCTTTTTTCATTTTGAGTTAAGCAAGCACATGTGCTTTTATTTTGTGATGAACGTTAATGTGTCTTTTTTATACATTTACATTGATTAATTTGACACTTCAGTGCATTCAATGTGTACACTTGATCAATAATATGTTCCTTGGCAAACCCTTGATATGGTTAGTTTCATGATCTTCCTGTAAGATGTAATGCAACTGACAAAGGTTTGACATTACATGCTATAACTGCTGAATATGCAAAGTGCTGAATCAAACATTGAGTACACACTGGTGATCTTAGAGGTGGACCCAAGATTCATAGGCTCCTAATTTAAGCTGTTCTATGAGACTCAGTGAGATCTAACCACTACAAATTCAATTGTGGCCTGCAGTTCAGCCAAGAAACGAAAACACAATTATGTTAGACATTTATCAAGAGAAATGAATGCTAGTATGTTGAATGGAAAACACTGAGGGTAAGAACGAAAAAAAAAAAAAAAACACTTTAGATCTGGAGTTGAAAAACATGTCTCCATATATACACTCCAGGCAAAAAAAGTAAGAAAAAGGGCCAAACCAAAATGGCTGAACACCAAGTTTTGAATTGCCTTAACTACAAATTATTGGTAAGAGAATTAGCAAAAATGTTAGCGAATTCACTATTTGAAAAAGGTATTGCTGCCTCAGAAAAAAAAAACAATCAAAGACAGAATTAGGTTTTGGCAGAATATGAAAAAATGACTAGTGTTTTGAGATTAAAATGGTTAAAACCATAAAAGGCCATTTTTGGCTTGGTCCTTTTTTACTCTTGCTCTTTTTGTTGTTGTTGTTGTTGCCCAGGCTTGTGCAATAGACAAAACATTAATTCTTTGTACGCTTCTTTACACCAAATGACCCAGACTTCACACCAAACCTGCTTTTAAAACAGTGCAATAAAACTTTATTTTTTTATGGTAGTGCTTGTGTACATCTTTAATGAACTATGAACATGGGTAAACAAGTTACATTCATTGGCCTCAAACAAAAAAAAAAAGGCTTTACTTGCTCTTTTGCTAGATTCAAGAGTTGATAAGACAGATTTCACAGTAACATTTTACAAACCAGACTCACATTTATAAATTAATAAAAAATAAAAACAAACCTACAACTCATACACGTCCCCATCCTTTCTGTGTTTGTCAGGAAATGAACCCAATCAGCATTCAATTTAACACACAACCTTTCCATCAATTAACGCTCATGTTCGCTAATATGTGAAAAGCTTTGATACACATCAGCTGGCAGAAAGCAAGGAAGCAGGCCAACTTAAAATGTCCAAATCAATGAAAATCATCCACAAAATCCTGCAAGACGCAATTTAAAATAACACATTTTAAAAATAAATCCAATAGAGCAGGTGCGAATGGCGTTCAACCATACAGCTGCCCATTCATCATATTTACACCACATCTGATGATTGCTTCAGCCAAATTATTGTTGATATCTTATACACAGCTCATAACATACGGAGCAGCAAATTAGGGGATAAAAAATAAGCTTCATATTTTTTTTTGCTAAAACACAAAACAATTACATTTCAGGGAAATGGAAAGAGCCGCTTCATTTGAGCTGGATATGGGGCACTGATTGCTGGCCAATCACACTCCTGAAATACAATTATACAGGAATGATGATATAAAGCTTATGAAACATGTTCAATACAAACGTTAAATTTGTGCAACAAGTTTTCGTCTAGGAAAACCATACGACGGAACCATTTCTGGCTTCCCTGGAGAACGATATACTAGATTTCGACTACTGATATACGTGGGTAAATTCACCCACAAGCCCTCAGAGTGTCCTTCAGAAGCCAAGTACCAAAAAATTAGAGGATGTAAGTAGAGTTAGTCACACTTGGTACATTTGAATACACAAGCTCCAGGGATTGTGGGAATCTGGTGTCTTTTTGCCTTTGGGAAGCATGGAAATCTACTACCATAGAGGCTCAGGGGTCAAGCCTGGATATAAGCACGAGCTTTTTGGCAACAGAATAAAAACATTAAAGGAAATCAAGAAAGAGACATGTGGATTTCGTGAATGACAATGCACGTTTGGTCCTAGTACCAACGGGCCCAGAATCCTCTTTCACTTGCATGTCTCGGATGGACTAGGGGGTCATGCTGTTTCTTAAAGACGAAGAAATATAAAAAGTATACTCCCCAAAAACCATCACATTCTGGCCTACACCTATTCCAACTGATCCAAATATGAAATGTAGACCCACAGTAAGTGCAAAAAGTACATCCCAACTCACAGAGGGGAGTCCATGTGCTGAAGTCTCCTAAGAGTTAATAGTGACAACATTCTGAACCCAAGGAACGGTGATGGGATGAATGTTTTTTGGAAATGAGAACATCGGAGAAAGAGGAAAATCTGGTCCATTTGGTCCAAATAAAGCCCCCCCAAATCACCTTTAAATTGTCCCTTTAAATTCTGCCACATGGATGTGAGCAGATAAATCGACTGAGGGGGAAGACAACCATCCTGGCTGAGCCAAACCTCACACCAGATCGATCCCACATCAGTTCTGAGGGGTGGTGTAGTGTGTCTGAGAGGTTGAGTAGTAGTTTTGAGGGGTGGAATAGTAATTGTGGTGTTGGTTGGTCTGATTGTTGCCATAGGCAAAGAGAAGAGGTGCGGTTGATGTTTGGGGGCCGCTCAGCAGGTGAGGGATCGGCGTAAGGCTGCCATTCCTCTGGATAGAGCCGTACCAACTTGGGCCCGTCTGTGACGTGGACGACAGGATACTGCTGGAAAACAGAACCTTAAGACGTAAGGCCCGTTCACACGAAGGATGATAACTATAACAATAGAGATATCGTTCTGAATATAAAAGAATAGCAGAGTCCACACAATAAAAATGTTGATTCAGGAGGAGCTATAACCTATAAGCTGTAACCAAAGCTATAAGCTGTGGAGGTGTTGATAAGACTCGATTTACTCTGTTTTGATCATCGTTCTGAATTCGATCCAGACAAAGTCTTTGACAAAAACGAGATTTTCTCAGCTTTTTTGCTCAAAATGTTGCTTTTTTAAATTAAACTTACCAACATACAAGTGTTAATAAAAAAATGCATTAAGCTAAAATTAAACTTTTTTGTTGTCGTTTAAAAGCAGAGAGGGTCTGTTTCTTTTTATTTCTTTTGATTTATTGCATGTTCAGATAATCATACAATAAAATATTCTGGGGGCTATGAAATGTTTGTGAAAATGATCAAAAACGCTGGCGGTGGCTGGAATTTTTTTCAAAAGCGCTGGCGGGGAAAGAGTTAAAGGAATAATTCACTTAAAACAGAAAGTCATACAGGTTTTGAAAGACGTGAAGGTGCATTGGGGCCCCAAGACTGAAACTAAAATGGTCGCAAATGCAACAAAAAAAATAAACATTTGCGTGTCATCATTGCTTTTCGTAAACAATTGACTGTTATGAACTGGTTTGGTTACACTTTATTTTAAGGTGTCCTTGTTACAGTGTAATTATTAATTTAAGTACTGAGTAATATGAATTAACTACATGTACTATTTTTGGTTATGGTTTATGGTTAGTTGCATGTAACTATTATTACTAGTAGTTACTAATAGTAACTACATGTAACAAGAACACTAAAATTAAGTGTTACCACTAATTCCTTTTAATTAGTTATTCATGAGACAGCCTTGAACGTCAGAGGTTCAAAAGTTTGGGGTCAGTAAAAATTATTAGTACTCACTTTTAGAAATTAACAATTTTGTTTAGCAAGGAGGCATTAAATTGATCGAAAGTGACAGTAAAGTTATATTAAATAAATATATTTCTTTTTTATTAATCAAAGAATTCTAGAAGAAAATGCATCATGGTTTCCACAGTAATATTAAGCAGCACAACTGTTTTCAACTGATAATAATAAATAAATATTTATTGTGCACCAAATTTGAATATTTGACATTGTTGCTTTGCCATCACAGGAATAAATTACATTTTAAACTATTAACATACTGCACAAAACAGTTATTTTAAATTGTGATATTTCACAATATAACTGTTATACTGTATTTTTGATAAAAAAAAATGCATATATATATATATATAAAGAAAACTACCCCAAACTTTTGACCGGTAGTGTATGTCAGATTAAAAAATGCTTTAGGTTTGTGAGACTTGCATTAATCTATTACTTACTGACCACTTTTTTTTAAAAAAGCTATTTAAGACACTTTCTATGCACTTAGTGAAGCACTTTTGAACAACCATGTTTATTGAGAAATTCTGTAAACCGTAAAAAGTCATTTCGGTTTATAAATGTTTCATTTCAGGGGCCGATGGCTTTCGTGCTGTGTAAATAATTTTTAGATGAACACTCCTTTAATAACGTCATAACTCTTAACTGCAAGTAACTATAACACTCCTATCTTTTTAAAAGATAAAATTTGACTAAACACACCTGCATCTCTCTCCTCGGGAAGTTGTGTTTCTAGACAGATCATCGTCACTATCATAGCGCCGTGGGTTGTCAAAGAAATACGCCCTGGAACTAAAGCTGTGACTGTTGATCATGCCGCCCGGTGTCTGCGGAAACAATGTATACAAAATAAATAAAACCATATGATTGGCCCGACACAGCAGCAATGCAGCATGTGATGATGTTTTCAGTGGGGCAGACGTATGAGTAATTAATTCTATCTGACAGGAAAACAGCTCTCCGTTGGGGCTTAAAAAGCCAATCTCAGGCTCTCGTCACTGAGTAAGTGTCCAGCTGTGATATTGACAGACGGATTTAGAAGTGAGACAGGATTAGACTTTCACCAGGTTCTGATTGGGCCGCTGCACTCTGAAGAACAACACCATCAGACTGGTGGGCAGCAACTCCCAGAAGAACAGGATGATGCCAAAGACCACATAGGCTTCCCCATTGATCTTCTCTGCATCCGCCTGGAGACACAAACACAATGCAAGACAAATTTAAACACTGAGAACCATATTGATGTATGGATACACTATAAAGGCCAATAGACCTTAGTCAGAGTTGACACTGGGGTTGTTATTGCTAGCTACAATTTTAAGTTTTCCTACACTGGAATTAAGAATTTAAATAAAATATAAATATTAGATTTAAGGGGGGAAAAAAATTAAAATAAGTTTAAGTTGAAATTTGGAAAGCATGGAAGCACTTGAAATTCAAAAATTACTAAAACTAAAATAAATATAAAATTAAATTAAACTAACCAATAAAAAAAAAGACAAAATTGCTAAAACTAGACCAATTAAAATTAAAACTGAAAAGCAATCTAACTTGTACAAAGGTTTTTTTTATGTATATATATGTATATGTATATGTATATATATATATACAAAAACAACATTATCAAGATGTGTCGTCTTGTTCTAGCTAACCAGTTATGAATCAGAACTGATCAAATTATAATGTACATTTGGGAACGCAACATGCACCAAGTATCCAACCAAACTTCCCAAACAAAAAAAAAGCTTTAAGGACTTCCTGTGGTTTTGCGTCAAAATAAAAGTTCAATGTTTTACTGTTTGAAAACGTAGAAATTAAGAAAGCCATACATTTTAACATTGCAATTTTACATTTGTACTTAAAATAAATAATTATTATTATATTTTTTCTTAAATACTTGAGTTTTATTTTACAGTGAAATACAATGATAGTAATATTTCCTGTTTTCTTTAATATTTGTATTTAGTAATAATAACAATCATAAAAAATAATCATAATTATGCAGCTTTATGATTATAAAATAATAATAATTATTACAATCAAACTTTTTGGCCATATTGTGCAGCCCGTCAAACAAGCACAGCATTTTAAATCAAATCGTAATATTTATCAGAAAAATCGGTCCGTTTTTCCCCTAAAATCATGACAACCGAGAAGAGAGTGCCCATTCACATTCTCCACTACCATTAAAAACGAAACATCGGACAAAAAAGCACAAACATCATGGAAACAATTATCTGCAAAAAGATAACACAGGAAAAAAGGAGGATGTTATACAATCCCAGAATTAGATGCCTAGCATCAAAACAGCGAAAAACAAATCCTGACAACAGCTTCGCATGGGACAGACAAAGTGGCTTCATGAAGAATAAGCAAGCAGACAGCCACCCAAACACATGCAGCTGAGTCAGAGAAGGGGAACCTCGGCCTCCTGTCGGCCCGTCTCAGAGGTGAACCCAAACTAGGTCACCACCAGGCAGAGTCCTTTCTGCACAGCAGCCTTGCCTGGGCTATTTATAGCTAAACAAAGACCTTTCCCCCACAGAGCCCATATCCGTCTAAATCCCCTCAAATGGATTGTTTCTGCAGTGCGCAAATAAGCATAATCCATGTTGAATTACTTTATTTTGAATGAATGAAGACAACATCTTTTTATAAAACACCAAAACTGCATTTGTAAATATGCAACAAAAAGCATTATCTCCAATTCATTACACAGCATGTACTATACTTCAAAATACTTCAAATCTACCACACGCACAACAGAATGACTTGAACCCTTGAATGATACAGTACTAAATCAGGGCAACTATGACAGACATAAATGCATAATAACTTAATAAATGTCATATTAAGATGAAAAAAAACCATTGATTATTAACTCAAACAGCTGTGACACTAGCAGCAGTGAGCTCTCTGAGACTTGTTTATCTGGGACAGTTAAAGTTCAATGAGGGTTTATCATTTATGATTTCTACATACACTTCCGTTCAAAAGTTTGGGGTCGGTAAGAATCTTTTATGCTCACCAACAGGTTAAATTATTAGATCAAAAATACAGTAAAAACAGTAATTTTGTGAAATATTATTACCATTTAAAAGAGATGTTTTCTATTTTAATGCATTTTAAAATGTAATTTATTCCTGTGATGGCAGTCTTCAGTGTCACATGATCCTTCAGAAATCATTCTAATATGATGCTGATCAAGAAACTTATCAATAAAAATAAGAAATTATATATGCTGCTTAATATTTTTGTGGAGATTTTTAGATTCTTAGATGATTAGAAAGTTAAAAATAACAGCATTTTTTTAATAGAAACCTTTTCTAATAATATAAATGTCTTTACTGACACTTTATCAATTTAATGCATCCTTGCTGAATAAAAAAAAAAAAACGTACTGACCCCAGTACAAACTTTTGAACAGCAGTGTATAAGTGTAGGGCACAATTTGCATTCTTTACTTTAAAATTGTTAAAGAGTTCATATCATACATTGTTTTTATTCTTTTTTTTTTAAATAAAGATACACTAAAGATATGTTGGCCTCTGTATCACCATCTGTTTATAACATAAAATTGCATGTTGTTCTTTTACAGTTGTTCTTTGTATGAATCTGATACTGTGAGGAATCTGCATGGTTATCAGTAATCATAATAGAGCGGTTCTGTTATAATTGGAATTAACAATAATAATATGAGTTATGTTGAAAGTACCTGGTCAGATACATTGTACCAGCCATAATTGAATGGGCTAGGCCGATCTTCAGGAGAAAGAGCCACCACAACCAGGTTATAACAGGCTCTGGAAGTGTAGAGGAGTATAACTGCCGCCCCGATGGCTGTGGCCTGGCATACTGATGTCCCCTAGATCGCAATCACAAAAATCATCGCATTTAGACAGAACAGTAATTACTTTTTCAACACCGTTCGTAAGCAATCAGCTGTTATTGCACTGCATGTTAATATATTTTAAAATGTAATTTATTCCTGTGATGGCAAAGCAACAATTACTGTCAAATATTCCAATTTGGTGCACTGAAAACACTGCACTGTTGTTCTGAACCCCAAACGCATACTAAGTATAAGAATGTACTAACAACATGTTTTAAGTATGAAGCAAGCCATTATCCAAATACAAAAACATGCTTGATATAAATCTCAAAATCCAACAGCATCCCCTGTTCACTTACCTTTGATTCCAGGTAGACGTTTGCAGAAGACATTTTAGCGATCTTAAAGATGCATATGGCGAGTGAGATCGCACAGAGAACGAAGAGGCTGTCGTTAACCAGCACTCGTGCCAGAACGGCATCCTTCACCTGACTCTCAGCCGCATCACCCTGAACCAGCATGGCACACGTCATGTTCACCACCAGGAAAAAAACACCGGCCAGCAGAAATCCTAGACACAGGGGCACCCTATTGAGAGAGGAGAGGAGAACAATTATTTTACAGAAAGAAAGAATTAAACAAACATGTCTTGAACAACCTAAATTTTATTATTAGATTTAAATAATTTAATTTTAACCCGACTAAACATCCCTACACGCATTGAACACCATTCATCAGTGCACTTTATTCTAAAGAATGTATTTTTTCATTTTTGAGAATCTAATCAAATGTAAATGTATTTCTTTCATCTTTTTTTGGTTACATGGAAAGATAATATTATTAATAATTCAATTCACCCTCTTATGTGGAATAAAAGCAAGCCTCGTCCTATCATTCTTCATGCTCAATATTTTGATTCACTCCAAAATACAGCATATTGAAAAATTTCAATACAAGGTGAAAGTTCAAAGACATTAAAGTGGTGAGCGCAGTCAAGCCGTTGCTTAGCTCAGTGTGGGCCATGTGTCAATCCTCTCCTCCACCACATGCCTCTGGGACGGGACAAGGTGGGAGGATTTGATCTCCAAGCTTTTCACTCAGCATCAGACTCGCATCACCTGATCAAAGCCCCATTTGTACAGATCAGATTAATGCTCCAAAAGAAAAAAAGAAAAAAACGAAAGTCTGTTTAAAGTTGGCTCAAACTTCTTTTGATATTTTCAACCAAAGAAAAAAGGCTTCTAAATCCTTCTAATTTCACCCCCCAAAAAATTAAATGTTCACACTTATGTTGTTCCAAACCTGTGTGATTTCTTTTTTTGTGTGTGTGGAAGATGAGTAAATAACTAGTGGGGCTGTCAAACAAAACAAAAAAGGCTACATAAAAGTAGCATAAAACATTTTATTATTTGCTTAAATGAATGTAGTGTATAGACAACAGTTTGCCAATAGAGTGGTGCAGGGATGACGTATTTTTGTAGGCCAAAACCCGGAAACGAGTTATCATTTTAGCAAGTCTGGTTCCATTATCTCCGTTCTGTTTTTTGAATGGGTTTTTGGTTAAATGCCTGAAATAAAGTCTGTGGTTATCACAAGTTCAAGATGTTTTATTCTACGACATGTAATACACTCTTTTTTTAAACCCTTCGCTTGTCTTGTAAAAGGCCATTGCTAACGTGTGGCTAAATGGGACTACAGAGGTTGTCAGGGACATTAAACATCATCAGCTTAACAGGTAAATTCATCTACTTTGACATTTATAAGGTTTATAATCACACTCTTGCAAACTATTCCAATTTAAACTTTCAGGGAATTTATTTTTATTTTATATTTTGACTTCAAAATTCATAAAAGTTGTTCATTTGTGAAGTTTAACATGATGAATAAAATGAATAAGAATCATAGGGCCAGATTTACTAAACAGGGCAAATTAGCGTGGGAGCGCAATTCCAAAATAGCGCCGATGGAAGTGGAAAGTTCTGCGCGTGATCTACTGACGACACACAAATTAAAAACACAGACGCAGTCAGATCATTTTTATAAATGACCAACACAATCTACCAAGAGCAGTGCAAATTAGAGTCTGGTTTAAAGGTTTTTCTTTTTCCGGGTGGGTAGCCTATACTATTGGTCCACCTAAGTGTCAATCATTCTGGTGATGTGTTTACGTAAGGCCGTACGTGCTCGTCCCTATTTAGTTTTCGCTTTCTGCGCATGCACACTTTCAGGTGTATTATGTGTGATGAGTTACGGCTTCAGCCATTCCTTTGAAAATGGCTGAGGGTCGAAAGAGAAAAAATGTATGCGAAGTGTATGATAAGAAGAGAAAGGCCGCAGAATATAGAAACAAGACCAGAGTGATTTTGGGTGAATATTACACACGCTGGCGTGCACTAAAAGCACAGGTTGGGCTTCCCACTGATGCCGCAGTCGCGAAGATTCTACTAGACAGGTAAAGTTTGTCATGCTATTTGGAGAAATTCATTTAAAATCACTGCTAGTAAAAGTTAATGTAAGCTATGATTAGCGATGCTAGCCCTGACACCCTCTAGGGAACAAAAAGAGTGTTACGCATGTGCATTTTTTTAAAAATTGGAGAGGGCGGGTCTTCTCTAAAATTCGGAAAGATCCTCCGCTATCCGTTTAAGACAAGCTTTTCTTGAAATAATCGTTAAATAATGTCACAAATACCAGTAAACTGACTAGCGCAAACCTTAGTAAACTACCTTGTGTTATTCATTTAAGTGTCCTCCCATAAATTGTGTGTCTGAGAGGGAAACTCTTACATATGCAATAAGGTCAGCCTAAAAAAAAACCTGTTCACACCTTTTCAGCGCTAATTTTTCACTCCACATCTTTAGTAAATCCTGACAGTACTTTTTTTAATGCCAAAAGAGGATTTGCGCTGTGAGTACATATGTCCCATCAACTTTTGTTAGTCACATAGCTTATTTCAATAATCCAAAAGCCAATGGAAAAATCCTATTGGGTTTTTGTTGAGGTAACCAGTGTGATGCTAACTTCCGGGTTGGCCTAGAAATATACGTAATTCCTAAACCGCTCTATACTAAACAGCACTCTATAATAATAACAAAAAACCTGAGTGAAAGTTGTGCAAGATTTCAGGGGTGACAACAGTTTAAAGCACTTGAAAATTGTTCATACGGGTGCTTTCTCACTTAGCAAGCAATTCATTCACAGCACTACAGCTAAGAAAGAAAGTCTCTTACTTGTACTTGTTGAGTTCTGGGGAATACTTCGCTTTGGCTTTGAAAATCACCTGTGAAAGAAGACATAGTAAGATTTTATTACTTACAAACATGACCAGGACAAACTCTAGCTTAGATCTTTGGTTATTTGAGGAGAGGTATTAGCAGTACAAAACTTGCTTTCACCAAGAAACTTCTGCTATCTGTACTTCAAGCCTCACAGGCCAAATGATGACTAGCTCGTGCTAAAGCAAAGATAAGGGTGACCAGGCTGCATCTCATTCTCTGAGTTTATTTCAACAGAGACATCTGGTTAACCAAACATCCTCATAGCTCAATAACCACTGAAAAGTATTGGTTTTATCTAAGGTCTTTGCAACTCAAACCCTAATGTCAACCCAAGGCAAGCACAACTAGGCTTGCACAACCTTCATTGATAAGTGTTCACTGACAGTTTTCACTCTGACTTGGCCTTCATGTATTTCACACAAAGTGTGAACTACATTAGGGCCATTAAGTGATGTTTTAGCAAGTGAACCATTAGCAAGTGATGTACAGTAGCACCATATACACCACTGTTTAAAAGATAGGGGTCAGTTTCCACAATCAGTTTTCACAAAAATATGAGCAGCACAACCATTTTCTAAACGATCATGTGACACTGAAAACTAAAGCTGAAAATTCAGCTTTGCATCACAGGAATAAATTACATTTACTAATATATTACAATAGAAAACAGGTATTTTAGTCTTTCACAATACTACCGTTTTACTTTTGATCAAATATCAAAAGTATTGGCCATTGAAGGCTTTCTTTAAGCTTTTTCATATTAAATTCTATAAACCACAGACATAGTCGGCAGCTGGAACAGGAAATGACCTCACCAGTATCGTTCTGCACCTGCTCATTGAAAAGGTTGTTGGGTCTGGGTTTCATGTGGAAGTTAGATTTCAAATGAAATGAAAAAGGATCCATTATACGAAATGAAAAGGAAGTTGCGATAATCTTTTCCTCCCTATTGTGACGTTTATCTGAGTGAAACGGCGAACTGAGAACATAAAATTATGTAGAACGGGACTTGACTTCATCAATTGTGAATTGATTGGATGTTTGGATCATTGTGTTTTGCTATTGCTGTGATCTCAAGAGATGAAAATTACACATGAATTAAAAAAGAATAATGATGTGCACAGATAAATATTGCAATATTCCATAAATAGCTAGCATTGTCTGTTTTAATTTCATGGTGACTCTAAACTTTTCAACATATTTACAAATTTCAGTTTTCATTACAAAGACTCCGCTCAAGATGGTGACCTGTACACTTTTGAAATTTACAATCTATGGCACTTTCACAAAACATTTGAAGAAGAAAGGCTTCCAATCGGGTCATTAAAATTGAATATTTGTGACAAAACATAAGTAGGCCTACCATGCATGGAATGATCTTGGACAGGACACAGTGACAAGGGATAATGGGAATTTACTAGGTTCCTTAATTTAAGAAACAACAGTGAAAACTCACACGTCATGTCTACATTCCTGATCACACATATGATCCTAGTCCTGACTCCACTCTTCTCTAGAAGATATATGACTGATGACATGCAACAAAGGAGGACTCTCAGATTGTAGACCAAAATGAGAAGGACAAGTGCCAAATGATCTCTGTAAAATCCCAGAAGTCTTACGGCAAAGCAAACCAGCAAGAGTTACAGCAAAAAAAACATTTTTTTAAAGGACGTCTGTGTAACCAAAGCAGCATTGCTCATGACTATCAAGCGTAAAACAGCTGAACACACCAGGACAGTGCAGACGCCTCTATTCACTGGACTACGACACCCGCTTGACAGGCTGCGTTTGACAGCCATCAGTGGCACATGAGCAAATCGAGAACAGATGCAGTGTTGTTTGTATATGAACAAGGGCAGTGGGCATCTGCAATGACTTAGAATGAGCTTGAAGGTTTCATTAAAGGGTACCTATCAGGGTGGGAAATTAACTTTTTTGCCCACCAGCCACAGTGGCTGGTGGATGCCCAATTTTACCAGCCACTTATATTTTTTACCAGCCACTTTTCCCGGAATTCAAATTTATAAAGTATTATCATACACAGTAAGTAGCCTACAGTGCATGGACTGTTCGACGGGAAGGTATGCTAACCATTCCTCATTTTCCCTTCGTCATTAATGCACCACTTGTTGGAAAAGTACCTTCTCTTTTTATTTACTTCGCACTCAACAGTATGTACATGTACATTCATAGCTACTGCTGACTCCACGGCGGGCCTCTTAACACCGGGTATATGTCGCCACATTTATTAAATTTTCCTTTCGTCTGTACCTCAGCTATATGTGTCACGGTCCGCTGAAAACCAATCAAATTAGTTACTCGACAAAAGTGCATTATTGTTACTTAGCAACAGCATTCTTTGACAAAAGCTGTCCAATCCGTTACAAGGAATGTTTTAAGTAGTAAGAGACAATTTATATAAGAGACATGTCACTTCCTCAATCCTCAATAGAACTATATAGGGAAAAGCTGTAACGCCAAAGATGGCAGTTGTATGCACATGTCCCGCCCCTCCCGCTGGACAGCCAATCGTCTGCTTTTAGCAGTCAAGCCGGGAAACATTTGAGCCTATCGTCTGGTTCCTCTGACGCATGCGCACAGTTGAGGTTTGCGACAGCGGAGAATACGTTACTGTTTGAAAAGGCGGCAGATTTGATATGCACTGTATGTGTGCGTTGTGTAAATATCAGACATCCCAAGTCTCCCGCATATTCATAGCGGCTCCCTGATGCTCGCAAATTAGTTAAAATCTCCCCGAATCTAGAGCGAGTGTGCTTCAAACCGTGTAGCGCGCGCACCTTACGGCAGAGAGCGAGAGACCTTGCGTGTTGGTGTCGTGAACTCTTGCGCATGCGCAGTAAAAGTATAACCGGTGGGGGAAAAAGGCGTTTTAAACCTTATTTTGGGGCAAAGTCGTCCAAATTTTTCAGCGATTTTTATCATATTTTACTGCTGTTTCTATACATGCAGTTTTTATGTCCCGGTGACCAGTGAAACTGCAGTTCTGACTCTCTGCCCATTCATTTAGATAGGAGCCTGGTCTTGTTAGTCAGAAATAGCTGCCCGGAGGCGTTGCCAAGATGGCGGCCGAGTGGCAGGACTTGCCTAAAAGGACTTTGGTAGAAACCAATAAAAATATGTTTTACAATCTACCAGCCACTGTGGCTGGTATACAAGGCAAAGTCACCAGCCACTTTGAAAAAGTACCAGCCATTGGCTGGTGGCCGGTGCTAATTTCCCACCCTGGTACCTATCATGGAATTTTGAAAATTACCTTTCATGTAGTGTGTAACATAGATCTAAGTGAACGAAAACATCCTGCAAAATTTTAAATATGAAAGTTCACCGTATACAAAGTTATTATCTCTCAAAAGTAAGAGTCGACTCTGAGTCGTTGATATGAATCGATAGACGAACGATGCACTTTCGTACGTCACTTGTACAAGTTATTTGAATAAGATACGCCCACTCATTGCATTAGGAGACACCAGGGAAAACATCATGTCGACGAGAAGCTGCTGTGTTTTGAAGTGCGACGCAAAAGCAAACTTTTTTCATCTGCCCAGTGAGGAGCATTTGAAGACAGTGGCTACAGTTCATAACTATACCACAGAAGTATTATAGCCCGAACTTGTTCTGTGTTCGCGTCATTTTGAAGATGATTGCTTCACAAACCTAAATGCTATAAAGTATGGATTTGCGAGCCGGCTGATAGGCCTACTGAAGGAGGGAGGTTCAGTACCGAGTTTATTTGGATCAGCTTCCTTCTCCGAATCACAATCTGTAAGTAGGCTGTTGCTTTTATGTTTGTATCATGTTCTATAATTATTTTGTGTGTTGTGTACGCACAGGCACAGCGCAGCTTCTAGCAGCTAACTTAGGTCTTCAATGTCAATTGTATTGAAATATATGAAGTGTTTGTCGTTGTTAATGGAGTTGTCACAAGGCTCTCGAGTGTCACGCATCACGCATTGAGCGTGACAGTCACTCATTTCGGTCTTTTGTCACGCTCTCCGGCCACACATTGTATTTCTCACGCTGAAAAACTATTTGTAATATATTTAATGCCGCAGTGGCCAAAACTCACTCACTGTGGAACCGGCAGGATTCAAGCGCGTCTCCTCCAGTGTTGCCAGGTCCGTATGCCTGCACTGTTTCCGCGGGTTGTTTGTGTAGTGCACGCTGGTTGACGCGATTGTTTTATCCACTGGAACATGATTGTTATTGAGGAAACACCCGGGAACGCTATTTGAATATTTTTGGCCGTGATTGGGTTAGTTTGATGAGCAATTGGGCTGGTTTTGTTGTGCAGACCTGGCAACCCTGGTCTCCTCTGGTGTTGTTCGTCTGGTGTTGTTAGCCAATCAGAAAATAGCACTGTTGTATCTGGGTAAGATCTAGCGCAACAACCAATGACACCCCGTCGGCTGGGTGTCTAACATATCACCACAGATTAGCGTCACGCAAAGGCGGGGTTTGGAAAAATGACTCGCTAAACGATTCATATGGGAGTCGGTGAGCAAATCAGGTAAAAATAAATGCATATTATAAGACAAAAAAAGTGTTTTTTGTCATTGCATGCTTGTAAAACTGTTGTTGGGGACTCCCAGAACATTATTAGGAACATTTTAAATGCCATAATAGGTACCCTTTAAGAAATAATAAACTTACTTTATAATTAATCATATATTCAACATTACCACTGAATTAAAATGTATAAATATCCTATTAAGTGAAAGTAAAATTAAAAGGGGCAAAAGTAAACAAGATTTCCCTACTCTTTCAAAATAAAAGTACTATTCAGACATATGCTAATGTTCATATATCGCAAAGATCCCTCTCTCGCCCTTCCACATATAATTTAGCAACAAAAAAGGGTCATTCGGAAATCATGGTTATGTCATCACAACCATAAAGCAGATATGGCCATCCACTTTTAGATATCTACATTTTTTTTTTGTACAGTTTTTAGCAACTATCCTGTGTGAAACTTGCTGGTGCAGAGGTTTAAAAGTTTGGGGTCGGTAGATTTTATGTTTTTAAGTCTCTTATTTGATCAAAAATGTAGTGAAAATAATAATATAAAAACATTATTTCAAATTTAATAACTTAATACATTTTTATACAGTATATTTTAAAATGTAATTTCTGTGACTGCAAAGCTGAATTTTCAGCATCATTACTCCAGTCTTCAGTGTCACATGATCCTTCAGAAATCATAATACGACATTTTTCTGCTCAAGCATTTCTTTTTATCAATGCTGAAAACAGTTGTGCTGCACAATATTTTTGTGGGAACCATTATTAATTTTTCTCAGGATTATTTAATGAATTTTTTTTTTTTAAACAGAAATCTTTTGTAACATTTTAAAAGTTTTTACAGTCACTTTTTAGCAATTTAATGCATCCTTGCTGAATAAAAGTATCATTTTTTATTTTTATTTGAAGGCTAGTGTAAATCTTAAACGTACGTATCAAAAACCACCAAAGAGGGTGGAAAATGTCACAATTTAGGGTGAATATTTTTTTTTTTACTTAAAATGCAAAATATGACTAATTTAACAAGGAAATCAGGAGATAAAAGGAAAAGGTGCAATGGTCGATACTTGTGTTGTGTATGAATTGTGCTTGTCTCCCTGACAGAAGACGCACCGCAGACTCCAACGGGACACCACAGCACAGCATGATTCGGAGATATAAGACTTCCAAAAATAAACACACAAACTGCACCTCATGTTTTGTCATCTCACGAGAGAGCGATAGGCTCAAGGGACCGTGTTGCCCCGAGCGCAGTGCTTTCACAAAGAAAAAGCAGCATTAATAGCTCCTATCTTTCTGCTCTCAGCTCCCCACCCCAAAGCACAGTCTTACATGCAAAAACAAGGTCAGCACACTCCGCACTGCCTACAAACAGATTTGATATTGCAATTTGTTTTGTCACAAGGTGGAAAAAGATACAACTCATATGGAAAAAATAACTAAATAAGATTTTTTACATTCTCAGAAAGAAAGTCAAGTGTTAAAAGTATAATCACAATGCCCCAGTATTGCAATGCAGTTAGGGTGATCTGAGTGGTTGTTAATGTGCTGCTATGGGGTTGCTAAGATGTGGATGGATGGTTGCCAGTTAATTGCTTTTTTATGGGGTTAGAATAGTTTCATTATTCCAAATAATTAAAATTAAGGTTCACAAATATAATGTAAAGAGATTCGCAGAAATTCATCAAATTCACAAATAAATAATAAATGTAAAGAGTTTCACAAAAATTATAAAATTCACAAATAAATGAGATTTGCAAATCAAATCAAATATTTACAAATGTGTTTTAGTCAAAAACACAACTCTCCCTGGCATTTGTGGATCACTTTTGTGCATTTGTGGATCCCTGCAAGAATTTGTGGATTTGGAAACACAAAGTTGTGCAGAAAAATCCATAAATAAGTGGACTTACCCACTGTTTACTCAAGCCAATCAGATAACGGCCACATTGCGCTGACCAATCATATCACGTTCTTGCTACAACCGATCACGATTTGCTTTACAATCAGAGTCACAGGAACAGACTCATTTTGCACCCCTGAAAAGAATTATGCGGTCTCTTAGTGTGGTTAAAACACCCCGTTTCCAAAAGATTTTTGGGGTTTAAGGCTTCTTTATATTTCCATTAGGATTGGTGAATTGGATAAACTCAGGATTATATACAAAATAAAAATATAATATAGGACATAATATCATGCCAAATATGAGGCCAAATGACCGTCAGTGATGTAACAACAGTATAAGAGTATACATCTTTGCATTTATTTTGGATTCTGTCAGTAACTTACAGTAAATTATTAAGTCTGAAATAATGATGCATATTGCTGGTCTGCTGGGTTTTTCACTTTTAAATGCATGATCTCTTTGGAATGCAACAACAACCTGTCAAAAGTTTAAAAAAAAAACACCTATATCTTCTCTACAAACAAAGGGAATCGTAATACATGTACAGTATTTAATGTTTAAAATACTATTTATAATGCTCTATAAATCGTTAGATCCACGGAGCAGGTCATGTGCTCATATGCGTCATTAAAACTGCTTAAAAGAAAAAGTGGGAAGTGCTGTTGGTTGTTGTATAGGACAGTAATTTCACCTATTACACAAACTCACATGTTTATCACGAGGTTGAATCCAGTTATTCATTAGTCAGATACTTAGTGATGCTTTTTTGTTCTATCTTGAATAATGTGATGCTTCCATAACGTGTTGTTGCCATAACAGATGTAAAGCGCTCAAAGCCTCATAAAATATAATACTGTGGCTTGGCTTGATACACAGTATAATGGTCTAACGAAATCCAAATTTGAAACATCTTTTACTGTACCAATTTTATGGGCTTTATGAATACCCAGACAGAGTTGTGTTTGTGACATTAAAACAATTTGTAGAAAAAGTTTTATTTGCAAATCTAATTTTATTTATTTGTGATTTTTTTTGTGTGTGTGTGTGTGTGTGTGTGTGTGAGAAACTCTTTACATTTATTGATAATCTATTTATTTGTGAATTTGATACATTTTTTGTGAATCTCTATTTATTTGTCAATCTCAATGTATTTGGAAGAACAACAATTCTAACCCCGTACTTACTGGTCCAAGTCAAAAGAGCTCTGAGAGTCTTTGATATTCTGGTAATATTCTATTATTTATTTATTTGAATAAAATTTACATAAAAGTTAAACAAAAAAGTGAAAAAGGGAGCAAACAAATAAGGATAGTCCTGTATTCTGAGCTAAGACAGGCATGTTTTGTTTGGTATAAAATGTAAACTCATGACTTCTATAAGCGCGCACACACACACACACACACACACACACACACACACACACACACACACACACACACACACACACGGCAGCAACTTTCGGCCAGTCACATAAAAAGGACCAAAAAAAGGAAGCAAGCAGCAGTCTTCTCAGAGGACTGATATTTAAGCCCTTTCTGTGACCCACATGCAGACATTTGTCTCAGTTCCTTAAATGTATTTTTACCATAAGACGTCCACATCACACTGAGTCATGGTTTTGAAAATGCATAATGCTGCGGTTCGGTGTCATGAGACTTTGTGAATTCTTCCTCTTTTACTGATGGTGTGAAATGTCATCGCTACTCATGATGCTTGAGAACTAAAACCAGAGAAGATTTAATCCACAATTAAGCAAACTTTTCTTGACATGAATACAGTACACTTTGTATAATGTATTATCCAATATAAAATTAACCTAGCAAGAAAAATAGCTCGTTTTAAGAATAATATTAAAGGGATAGTTCACCCAAAAATGAAAATTAGCCCATGATATACACACCCTGAAGCCATCAGGTGTATATGTCATTCTTCTTTAAGACGAACACAATCTGAGTTATATTAAAAAAAGTCTTCCAAGCTTTATAATGGCAGTGAATGGCTGTATGTCTTTGGAAGTCCATCAAAGCGCATTATTTCATGATAAAAGTGCACAGGGGTTAATAAAGGCCTTCTAAAGTGAAGCCATGCGTTTGTGTAAGAAAAATATCCATATTTAAAACGTTATACACTAAAATATCTAGCTTCCGGCAGATGGCCGTATGCATTGAGCCAGGACATGTTTTAATATAACTCCGATTGTGTTCGTCTGAAAGAAGAAAGTCATAAACACCTAGGATGGCTTCAGGGTGAGTAAATCATGGGCTAATTTCCATTTTTGGGTGAACTATCCCTTTAAATGTCTTTATATACACACAGTATAAAAATAAATGTAAATTGGCCCTACAAAAAATGCAAATGTCTGATTTACCAAACCAAAGAGAATGAAAGTTCTCTTACGAGAGTATCTCTCGTACTGCGTAATATCTTACGCTATGGGGAAACACTCTTTCCTCGAGATATTGAAGCCAAAAATTATCCTTAATTTTTTTTAATCATGCAAAACGCTTTTGCAGCAGCAAGCAGACAAGGGCGAAACAGCTCGCGCGCCCATTGGCTGCCTCGCTGGAAAAGCTGCAGCCTATCGAGTGAAGGCACTGCGTGACGTAATGACGAATGAAGACGCTTCGCGCTCATTTCGTCATGTCCCGCCAGTATAGGCGTGGTCTCACCCTATAAATACCCCTCGATAGCTGTATTTCTCTGATTTTTTCATTCTTCACGCGAAGCTCACGCATCGCGGGATCCAGAGTGAGAAGCCGCGCCGTTGACTTGTAGCCTTCTCAGCGGGACGTGCCATCTTCTGAAGTCGCTGGCCCAGCCGCCTTCAACTGCCGTACCTGCTGCGCTTTCCGGCGTACTATATCCTTTACTCTGTCACTGTGTGTGTGTGTGTTTGCTTACGTGACGCAACACCCATTATATGTTCTAAAAGAGCTGCGTCTTTTTAAAGATGCCTTTCTGTGGCTCGTGCCGCTCTCAACTCAGCGATGAGGACCGTCACGTCATCTGTGTGTCCTGCCTGGGTCATGAGCACGCTGCTATCGCGCTCGCGGATGGTGGATGCCCGCACTGCGAACTTCTGCCTATGGCGACTCTGCGGACTCGCCTGGCGTCGTTCTCTGAACCCGCGTCCCAGCCGTCTGTGCCGCGCCGTAAGAAGCGTCGCGCCCAGCGCGCTCCCGAGCCTTCTCCAGCCCGCCAAAGCTCGCCGGTTCGCCCGCCTGCTTCGCCGGCTTCACCTGAGTCGCTCCCGGACGGACAGCGCCCGCCGTCTGCCGCCGCTTCCGCTCCCGAGCTGGACGAGCCTGCCGAGGTATGCTCTCTTGTGGCTTCCGATAGCGAGGATTGGGCGAGCTCTGTGGACCTCCCCCCCGCTGACGTGTCTAGCCAACCCTCTGTGAGGAGACCCGGCATTGAGGCTGAGCTGATGCGTCTGCTCACCCAGGCCGTAGAGAGCATCGGCCTCGAGTGGGAGGCGCCCGCCTTGCCGCCGCGCAACAGACTCGACGCGCGCTTTCTCAAGAAAGACGAAGCCCCGTCTAAGTCTAGGGCCGCCCCCTTCCTCCCTGAGCTCCACGACGAAGTCGCTAAGTCATGGACCGCCCCGTTCTCCGCCAGACTGCGCACTTCCACTTCTGCGGCCTTCACTTCTGTCACCGGCGCGGGAGATAAAGGATATCTCTCCATTCCTCCTGTCGAGGCGGCGGTCGCGTCGCATCTCTGCCCGCCCTCTGCGGGACGGCGCGCGCAGACGACGCTCCCCTCTAAAGCCTGCCGGGTGACTTCATCGCTGCACGGACGTGCTTACACAGCCGCTGGACAGGCGGTCTCAGCGCTGCATACGATGGCGATCTTGCAGATCTACCAGGCCGACCTTCTCCTTAAACTGGACGAGGAAGGCCCGGGTGCGATCAGCGTGGCGGATTTACGAGGCGCTACGGACCTTGCTCTACGCGCCGCTAAAGCCGCTGCTCAGGCCATGGGGCGGAATATGGCCTCTCTCGCCGTTGCTGAGAGACATCTGTGGTTGACGCTGTCTGAGATGACGGAAGCTGAGCGCTCTGTATTCCTCGACGCGCCCATTTCCCCTGCGGGCCTCTTCGGATCTGCCGTCAAGGATTTCGCGGACAGATTCTCGGAGGAGCAGAAGACTTCGCAGGCCATGAAGCACTTCCTTCCGAAGCGCTCGAGCTCCGCTGCAGGTCGCTCTAAGCAGCCGTCTGCTCGCAGCTCGCAGCCTCGGCCTGCATCGCCCGCAGCCGCCGCTACACAGCGCCGCCAGGCCCGGGATCAGAGACCGCGCTCTCGCTCTGCTGGACGCCGCCCCGCTCAGCGCGGGCCTCGGCCGAAGATTGAGCTCAAGCCCGAGGCCTCGAAGCTTTCCTAGCCACTCTAAGAAAGCGACGGTGTTCGGAGCCCGCTGCGGCCGGCTCCCCACCGAAAAGATTCGCTCGTTCAGTTCCTTGCGATGTGACTGTGCCAGTGTATTTAGCAGTGAAGCAGCCGGTGTCTCAGCCCGCTTGCCTGCACAAAAAAGCCGTTTTCATGGCTACCCAGATAAATCCAATAAAGAGTGTATTTTCTGGTATGCCGGCCACGGCCGATGGTGTTATGAGTGTTGTAAGAATGCCCACGCCCCAGTGCCCATTCCCACACCCAGACACAGCCCGCCACGGTGCGAGGCGAGCACACATAAATCTGACTCAGGTCGATTGTGCAAACAATGTAGCGATTGCGCCCATACAATGCCCGCTCACGCTGCATGCCCCGTGTCCCTTGGTTTCTGTAAAAACGAAACCAACACACAATCTATCGGCTCCGGCCGAAAGCGTGCACAGTGCTGTAGATGTGCCCGTAGGTTTGCGCCCACATCCTCCCGCAAGCACGCCGAATCCCACGGGATTCGCCCCGCTCACTCTCGTTATGCGTCCCGCCATAGAGATTGTGAGCGCGGCCAGACTGCCCGCTGTGCCCAGCGCGCCCCCCCGCCTCGAACGCTGTAAACACGGCGTCGTGTTCCCAGGGTACCGGGGCTCTCGAGCCGTTGCCAGGTCACGGCCAGAGCCCGGTCTGCATCCTACCCCTAGCTACTCGCGCAGAAGCGTGGTCGAAGCTACCCGGGGTATCAGACTGGGTGCTGAACACTATAAAGAGAGGCTACTCGCTACAATTCGCACGACGTCCACGCCGTTGTACGGCGCCCGTCGAGACTTCGGTGAAAAACGAAGTATCTCATCTACTTCGAGCCGAGATAGCGAAACTACTGAGCAAAGGGGCCATAGAGCCCCTTTCTCAGGCTCAGAGCGAAGGGGGCTTATACAGCAGATATTTTCTGGTACCGAAAAAAGATGGGGGCTTCAGACCCATTCTAGATCTGAGACAGCTGAACAAAGCGCTTGTGAAGCGCCAGTTCAGGATGCTTACGACCAGGAAAATCCTCGCGCAAGTGCGCCAAGGGGACTGGTTTATGTCGATAGATCTGAAAGACGCGTATTTCCAAATACAAATAGCGTCCCATCACAGGCGATTCTTGAGATTCGCGTTCGAGGGCCAGGCTTATCAATACACAGTCCTGCCGTTCGGCCTGTCTTTGGCACCCCGTACATTTACGAAGTGCATGGACGCGGCTCTCGCGCCCCTGAGACTTCAGGGCATGCGAGTTATGAACTACTTGGACGATTGGCTGATTCTAGCTCGATCACGGTCAGAGCTCATAGAACACAGGGCCACAATGCTCGAGCATCTCGAGACACTGGGCCTGACGGTCAACTGGGAAAAGAGCCTGCTGTGTCCCAGCCAGAGAATTTCTTTCCTGGGAACAGTGTTAGACTCGCTTTCCATGACGGCACGCCTGTCACCGGAGCGCGTACTAAGTATTCAGCGCGTCGCGGAATCCTTCCGCCACGGCTCCATAGTCCCGCTCAGACGGTTTCAGAAATTGCTGGGCCTGATGGCCTCAGCATCCCATGCACTCCAGCTGGGCCTGCTTCGCATGCGCCCGCTGCAGTGGTGGCTGAAAGCACGGGTCCCGCCCCGGGCATGGTCCACGGGCAGGTGTCGCCTCAGGGTCGACCAAAGGTGCGTTTCGGCTCTGGAACCCTGGAAAGTAACCAGCTGGTATCAGTCTGGTGTGAGTCTGGGGACCGCCTCAAGGGTGAAAGTGGTGTCGACGGACGCCTCCACCACGGGGTGGGGAGCGCTGCTCGAGGGCAGACCGTTGGCTGGCCTATGGTCAGAGCGGGAGAAGCTCCTTCACATAAACTGCTTGGAATTGATAGCAGTCGACAAAGCGCTGCGGCGCTTCTGTCCCCTGGTGAGGGGCCACCACGTCTTGGTCCGATCGGACAACAAGTCAGTGGTGGCGTACATAAATCGCCAGGGCGGCCTCAGGTCCGCACGCCTTTGCAGGCTGACGGAACCCCTCTTGGTCTGGGCCCAGCGCAACCTCCTTTCTTTGAAAGCGGCGCACGTGCCTGGGCACCTGAATACGGGTCCAGACATGCTGTCCAGAGACAACGTCCTGACAGGAGAATGGTCGCTGCACCCGCAGACGGTCCAGCTCCTGTGGGAAACGTTTGGCAGAGCGCAGGTGGACCTGTTCGCGTCCCGCGAGAACGCTCACTGCCCAGTATTCTTCTCAAAGCGCAGGGACGCGCTGGCCCATACTTGGCCCAGCGGTCCCCTGTATGCTTTCCCCCGGTCTCGCTCCTGCCACAGGTGTTGGAGCGGATCAGGGAAAATGGATGCCCAGTGCTGCTTGTGGCTCCGCTCTGGACGAACCAGGCTTGGTTTCCGGTCCTGATGCGGATGACCAGCACTGCCCCGTGGCCTGTACCGTTGAGGAGAGATCTCCTCTCTCAGGCAGAGGGCTCGATTTGGCATCCTCACCCGGAACTGTGGTCCCTGCACGCATGGGCCATCAACGGGTACCCGCTAGCCTCCCAGAAGGAGTGCTAAACACGATCGCACAGGCTAGAGCTCCGTCTACCAGACGGCTCTATGCCTCGAAATGGTCGGTGTTCTCTACTTGGTGTCGAGCCCGTGGCTTTTCACCCGTGGACTGCGGGGTTGAGGAAGTGCTTGCCTTCCTTCAGGAGCTGATGGATAAGGGAAGAACCCCATCCACGCTCAAAGTGTACGTGGCGGCCATAGCAACGTTTGCTAAACCTGTGTCTGGCCAGTCACTGGGGAAAAACGACTTAGTCGTGCGTTTCCTACGAGGGGCTCGGAGAATAAATCCTCCCAGGCCCCCTTCAGTCCCGGCTTGGGACCTTTCCACGGTCTTGGAGGCCATGAAAGGCGCCCCGTTCGAGCCGATCCAGCTGTCGGATATGAGGCACCTGTCCCTTAAGACGGTGTTTCTATTGGCTCTCGCTTCAGTGAAGCGTGTAGGGGACTTGCAGGCGCTTTCTGTAAGCGCGTCATGTCTGGAGTTTGGGCCTAACGACTCAAAGGTCGTACTCAAACCGAGGCACGGCTACGTGCCGAAATCCCTCAATACACCGTTTAGGGCCCAGGTGATTTCCCTGTCAGCCCTTCCGGTTCTCGATGAGGAGAGGGACGCGAGTCTCCTTTGCCCTGTCAGGGCGTTAAGGGCTTATGTGTCCCACTCGGCTGGGTTCAGGCAGACCGAGCAGCTTTTCGTTTTGTTTGGCGGCCGTTCTAAGGGACTCGCCGCCTCAAAACAGAGCCTATCCAGATGGATAGTGGATGCCATAGCGCTGGCTTACACTTCCAAGGGCCTACGGTGCCCATTGGGTGTCAAAGCGCACTCCACGAGAGGCGTGGCCTCGTCGTGGGCATGGTATAGCGGGGTCTCCCTGCAGGATATCTGTACGGCTGCGGGCTGGGCCTCGCCGTCGACATTTATCAAGTACTATAACCTGGAGGTGCCCGCCCTACAAGCTAAGCTTTTGGCGGTCTGAACTTCGGGCTTATTGGCCGCCAATGCGGCTATGTTGCCCTTACGGGTCAGTGTCCCTACGGGACTTTATAAAGGAGTGATGCTTTAGCCTCTCCTCCTCTACTCTATGTGAGTTATGGTGATTATGCACTAGATGTGCCCCGGGCTTTGCCCGGGACTCTGGTGTTGGATCCCTGTCCGCACGGCGTTTTGTATGGGGTCCCCATAGCGTAAGATATTACGCAGTACGAGAGATACTCTCGTAAGAGAACGTACTCGGTTACTAACGTAACCTCGGTTCTCTCTAGAGAGGGAACGAGTACTGCGTATCTTGCCGTGCTTGAACTATGCTCTGGTTCGCTTCGGTGTACAAAATCAGAGAAATACAGCTATCGAGGGGTATTTATAGGGTGAGACCACGCCTATACTGGCGGGACATGACGAAATGAGCGCGAAGCGTCTTCATTCGTCATTACGTCACGCAGTGCCTTCACTCGATAGGCTGCAGCTTTTCCAGCGAGGCAGCCAATGGGCGCGCGAGCTGTTTCGCCCTTGTCTGCTTGCTGCTGCAAAAGCGTTTTGCATGATTAAAAAAAATTAAGGATAATTTTTGGCTTCAATATCTCGAGGAAAGAGTGTTTCCCCATAGCGTAAGATATTACGCAGTACTCGTTCCCTCTCTAGAGAGAACCGAGGTTACGTTAGTAACCGAGTACGCTTTCATCTGAATGGACACTGAGGACTTCTGACATGTTTGAACACATGATTTCCTGTTTTCCTCCTCGGTAATCAGAACACAACCCTGCAAACACACACTTTCCCCTTCAGTGCATCATGTCAAGAGGGCCCCAAGGAAGTGTAAAACCAGTGATTCATCTACCTACACTGGGAAACAAATCGTTTAATACTTGTTTTTGTACAAGATTGCTACGTAGAGCCCTCACTGAACACATGCGAGAGATGGAGGCTCTGTATCCTGCACATGCATGCTTTACCAATACACACCCAATACCACAATAAAAGCGGCACAAAACCACTGAACTTATTGAACAGTATGACCACTACACTTAAGCCCAGATAATAAAACAAAAACACTCTATAGGTCTTACAGAATCCTGTTTGGCAACCATTGAGACAATCATTCCCCTATCTATATGATTCCGATTAGCTTGCGACCGTTCAAGCGGGAAAATGCGTGTTTGGGGAGCAGAAATGATGCGAGTTTGAAGCCCATGCCAAGTGAGTCATATTTTACATGTCCATAACACAAAGCCTTGTGTAACATCTGTAGCCAGCAAACACACACTTTCACAGAAATATGAACAGGAGACTGAAGAGAAGCATTGACAAAAAGTGTGAATAAACATGCTGTGGTAACTGAAATCATATGGGTTACTCTTTTACATGATGTCACGCTAGCTTTGACACACAAAAAAATATGTATATAATAAAAGAAAAAATCAGGATAACTTGATAATAGCTATTTATAACACCACAAGGAGTTTTGTGCCTTGTAATAGCTTTAAAGCTATTAATATGCTAATGTAGTCCTATGTACATTTTATTCATTTAGCAGACCATGTTGCCCAAAATGACATACAAATGTGAGATTGCACTACTACCGTTCAACAATTTGGGGTGAGAGTGTTTAATTTTAAAATTTATTAATACTTTTTTCAGTTAGGATGCATTAAATTGATCAAACTGATCAAATTGTAAACCATTTTTAATGCCTTTTTTTAAACTTTCTATTCGAACATTTTTTTAAATGCATCAGTTTTCCCAAAAATATTAACTGTTTTTAACATAAATGTTTCTTGAGCATCAAATCAGCATATTAAAATAATTTATGAAGGATCATGTGACACCTTTTTAAAAAATACATTAAAGTAGAAAACGTTTCATTTAAACCTTCATAAAATTTCACAATATTTCTGTATTTTTTGCTCAAATAAATGCAGCACTTATGGGCATAAGAGACTTCTCTTAAAAAAACATACCAACCTAAAACTTTTGAACAGTATTGTACATAAATATTTATGCAAAAAACTTGTTACAACACACTTTAAAGGAGTAGTTCACTTTTAAAATGAAAATTCTGTCATCATATACTCACCCTCATGTTGTTTCAAACCTGTATGAATTTCTTTCTTCTGCTGAACAGAAAGGAAGATATTTAGGAGAATGTCAGTAACCAGGCAGTTTCTGGTTCCCATTGACTTCCATAGTAGGAAAAAAATATACTATGCAAGTCAATGGGAACCAGAAACTGCCTGGTTACTGACATTCTCCTAAATATCTTCCTTTCTGTTCAGCAGAAGAAAGAAATTCATACAGGTTTGAAACAACATGAGGGTGAGTATATGATGACAGAATTTTCATTTTAAAAGTGAACTACTCCTTTAACTAGTAGGCGTTAAGGAAAAACACTGCAAAAAGTACTCCTTTAAGATACTGACATAATATAGGAGTCAAATTCAGCCCACTTATGTAGAGAAACAACAACTGTATTTTCCAGGAACAAACAAGCATCTACTTTAGTGAGCAGGAGGATTAAATGACTGTTTTCCTTCAACGCTCTTGTGGACTGTCCACGCTATCCACATCCTCCCTTTACAAGACAAGCAGGTCTACAGAACCTAGAGATCCCTGCCAAAGAAACTGTGGCCTAGTTACAGATTAACAACAGCCGTCCTAAACCTCTCCTGACACAACAGCACAACTGCTAAAATCATTAGGGGAAAACAAATTCCAGCATAAACCTCTCCAAGTCAGCTGTCAAAGGGCAAAATGTGATTCATTCCAATGAGGACCAGCCAATGAACAACTCAAACAGGTGCTTAAATTTGTAGAACAAATAATGTGGCACGGTTCGGTTACCCAAATACCCAAAAGTCCCAAATATGAGAAAAACTGGGGAGTGTAAACAGCAGTCCGCCTATTCTAATATCATAATGATCTATACCAAACTTGCATATCTAGGGATGGTTTACAAGGACAAAGACGCTCAGAGGGGAATAAGAAAACAACATTCCAGTAAGCTGTAATGGAGCTGCGCGGGGGCGATGCCAACATTTGGCTGACCATTTTAAAGATTCCTTAGCAAACTGAATTAATAAGACTCTCCGGGATGATACGGCTGCAGAAACAGGCCGTCAATAAGTGGTTTGACGTGATAAATATGAAGAAATAACATCCTTTAACAACTTTTATGGTCAAGAGATGACAGACATATTGAGTAAGATCTGACATTCTTTCAATACTGTATTGGATAATAGAGAAAATTGGATGAAATAAGCAAATGTATGCAACCATATAACAGTAGAACCTCACATTCCACTATGTTTTATAACTACTTTTTTGTTTTAGTTGTGACTGAAATATACGTGTGTGTGTGTGTGTGTGTGTGTGTGTGTGTGTGTATACAGTAAGAAATTTAGAAAAGTAATCACTAATCAGTTACATTACTTTATTAAAGTAATTGAAATAGTTACACTACTTATTACATTTTAAATAGGGTAACTTGTAATCTGTAACCCATTACCTTTCCAAAGTAACCTTCCCAACACTGTATATTGTATCAAATAAAAGCAGCCTTGTTGAGCATTAAAAATGTATTTCAAAAGATTAAAAAAAATCTTATTGACTGATTGCATATAGATAAATCAGCGTTCAGAAGTGTTCGTGCTAGAAGTGCTATTATTAAATAGAAAAAACTTAAGATGTGCTTAAAACTACAAGCTGCACATTTCTGTTTTTAAACCCTCCAGGATGCCTTTGCCCATATACAGGACTTTTGGTAATTTTTATAAAACGAGGGACAAGTCAAAATTATTGTCTTAAGTAATCGAAAGCATGTCACAGATACAGATTTCAATTTTCCTTTTTCTTTACATGGAACATTCTTGTGAAATAATGTTTAAAAAAACGCCCGGGCAGCACCAAAAACTGCCGACAGTGTGCCGCCAACTGCATCAACAGCAAAAAACATACAAGGGTGAAAAATGGGCCCATCTCTTCTCTTTAGCAGAGCTTTGCTGATGAGGTCTCATGTGATGCACTACTCTCACACACCTACATGCAGAAATCACACATGCTTTTCACAGGGGAGTTTCTGCTTCAAGCAAACAGTTGGTGTTGACGATACACACGCCTTTAATGTGTTTCTTCCAGACACGAGAGTTGCTGAAAGTGTAATTTGAAAAAAATAATTGGTCATCACTTTGTTACCACCTCAGGGAACAGGTGACAGAGGAAGAACAGAAGTGAAAACTGTGAAATATGACAATACTTGCAAAGGATATATCATGCATTATTTACAATGTTGCAATTTTTAAGTCCCCTAAAGAGCTCGCATTTTCTCTACATTATGGCTGTGAAAAACAACTACCGTACTGACATTTTGAGGTCCAGCACACATTGTGAACAAAATATGTTTGCAAATACGTGTATCAAATGGGTCAATGTGATTTCACCAAGTAAAGCATGTTCCTGAAACAACATCCTTGTTGATCCTGGAACAACATCCTAATCAACCAATCAGATTTGAGGGAGTTATGATTTATGAGTAGGGTTAGCTTTACACTCAGGAAAAAAGGTACAAAAGCTGTCACTAGGGTACACAAAGGTACACTTGTGTCTATAAGGGTGCATATTAAAAGGAACAAAAGTATTGCCCCAGTGACTCCTTTTATACTTTTTTTTCTGAGAGTGAAGAGGCAGGGATATGTTAGGACTATGTTTTTACACAGGAATGTCGTTCCAGGATTAACAAAAGATGTTGATCCAGGAACATGTCTTTCTTGGCAAAATCACGGTGACCGCATGAAATGACTTTTTTTAACAGCACAAATATATAATATACTGAACATAATTCTGCATTTCCCTTCCAAATCAGCGATTGAATGAGGTAACCTTCCAATAGTATATACAGCTAACCCGATTTTTCAGAAACTAACATCAATCGCACTACAGTGACCACTAATAGTGGTCATTAGGTCATTACCGTGTCTGTCGTGCACAAACAATCCACTCGGATACGTACCCCCATGCTGGGTACAGTACCCCACCGATGGGATTTTTGTTTTTGGCTGACATTTGGAAGTCAGGGTGCTTGCCGTCTTTGTCTGTGCGTTGCCTGTTCTCAGAGCAGAATGCTGCACACCCCTTTTGTTGTCCCTGGAATAGCACAGGATTGAGCAGGGTGATGTAATGCTTTTGCAGCAGGTGCTTCTGATTGGCTCGCACCTTCAAATGCCAACTCGCAGTGTTCAGGCAGTGTCTGTACGATGCCCACATCTCAAATAGCTCCAGAGTAATACGCACAAAGGCCAGCTCTCTCAAGCAACCCTCTGCAACTTAATGTGGGTGTAAGGGGAAAGGCTGCAGACATGCATCAATGGTGGTTGCATAAAACAAAGCTGTCAATAAATCTAACGGGACTGCAGGGCTTGTCAGTCAGGTTTGATTGTGCCACAGCTCTTTGTGCTGACTACGGGTGAAATAAAAATGCAATATAAGCAAGGTTAGATTAATATCAGCCGGGGTCATGTCGGACAGAACGGAAAGGGCAAAGCACGCATTTGTTCAGTTTGGGACATGAATAAAAATGAGAATCTGATACAATTGCAAATTAGAGTAAAAAAAAGGGGTTGTTTCTGTGTCAAGGAGTAGCCTACCTTACAAGACTTTTGACTTTCACAGACAAAAAAAAATTTTAGAGGGTGATTTGATGCCTTCAAAGGGCGTATTAATAACATTCTCAGACATATTAAGAATTTTTCAGCCTTGATCTTTTAAGATAAAACAAGACCTCCAGAGGAACAGTACTTTATTAAACTTCCCTCTGCTTCATGAGATATTTAAAGGGGTAGTTCAACCAAAAATTGTCATATTTGAGTAATATCTCTTGTTTTTGAGACAAAAAGGAGAAGTTTAGCAGAATGACACTTCTCTTTTTCATAAAAAGAAAATGAATGAAAAACACACCAAGACATCTTGTGTCCGATTGTGAAAATAAATCCATATTCAAATCGCAAATGAGATATTAGGAAGATCGGAGTTTTTTTTTAAAGCATAAAACGACTTAATTTTTGTATTTATATTATGTAGACGCTTTTATCGAAAGCGACATATATTGGGAGACTTGGAATCAAAACCCACGACGTTGCAAATGGCATGTTGTACTGTTTGTGCAACAGGAACTCAACCATTTTGATCTGCTTCTATCATAAATCCATCACATGCCCTCAGAAGACTTGGGATATAGCATGCTATACTCACACTGACTGACTACTTTTATGTTCATTTTATGGTGTGTTTTCACCATTTACTTTCTCTGTATGGAAAAGAGCAGTGTGGACACACTTCTAAACATCTCTTTTTGTGGTGTACAGAATAAAGAAAATACAACAGCTTTGGTGATGAATAGTGTTAGTGTAATTTTTGTGTGAACTAAGTTGTTGTTTTTCCAGCATAGAATAAGGACCTGTAATGTTCTGTCCTCAAGTGCACAAAGCTTCGGAGAGGAGATGAACATATTTCATCCCCTGCATGATAAGGTTATGCATTCACAGACGGCCAAGACTTGACAAAGGGTGGAAGGATGGACCAAAAGTGGCAATAATAGACCTCATTCAGAGTGTCCTGTGAACTGCTCTGCTGTGGCCAAGCTCTGGGACTTGAACAGAAACTGATGACCTCCAGCTGCGCTCTTGTCCCAGTATCATGAACATGATGAATGTCTCAGATTATTATTTTTTTTTTAACATAATATGCCTCTATGACAGTATGACGCTGCTTTCAATCGCACCAGCATGAAGTCAGTCAGATGAAGTAAACACATTTGGTGGGAGGGACCCACTTAGATGTGAGTTGCATGGAAATTGCATTCAACATGAATGCAAAAGGATTCAGATTATCTCTGTATAACAGATTACATTGATTTAAATGATAGTTAGATCATAAGCCCACATAAAGACGCATTTATATGTTGTGTAATACATTGCAAAACAAAAACAAATTCAGTTCAATGGGAAACAGCAAAGTAGGACTTACCTGAGCAAAATAAAGGTTGAGCAGACACAATGTGAAGAACTGCAGGCAGACTGGAAAACAATACAGGAGCCAGAACGGCAAAGGCTGAAGCTGGTTTGCTTGGACAACATTTTTAAAGTAGAAAGAGAAGAGTGTCGTCCTCAAAGCCGACCAGAGCAAACACAGAAAGAGAAAAACACTCTGGTAGCTGAAGCGCTTGTATCCGTAGCGCAGAATCAACCAGAGCTGCAGGTAAACAAACACGAAGAGGAGCGAATACAAAACTGTGTAAAGAACCGTGAGACCGAGCTCCACGGACGGGGGAACCGCAGCCTGGATCAGCTCGGCGGAGGAGGATGATGATGAGGAAGAGGAGGAGGAGGAGGAGGATGAGTCCGTCCAAACACTGACACTGACCTGGTTTTCTAGTAAAAACAACATATCGCCTGGATGCTCGCTATCACGCCGACTTATCCAAAACGTTCTACCGTTTTCCTTTTCCATGAAACTTTTCGTGCAGACGTTTAGAAATCATAAGAAAATGAAAAACGTCAAACTTAATTACAAATGACATATAAGCTGAAAATGAAAAACTACAGGCTGCCCTGAGTTGTTATCCTATGGAATAACACTTTAACTTAAATGCTTGGATGTTCACAAGCAAGAAGTGGAAAACAAATAATTTTAAAAAACGACAGTCCCCCAATCTCTGCAAAGCAGCTCCCTCCGAGCTAAGAAAAGCAAACTCTAGAGCTAGAAAAAAGCGATCAGCTGGCTAGCGTTGCAGCTCGGCCCCGCCTACTGGACCAATGGGAAAGAGCTAGAATCTGACGCACTTGTGTCGCCATGTTGGCTCTCAGTTGAATAGAGCTGAATGGAAAATTTCTGTCGCATTCGAGCCAAAATGACTTGACTTTTCTAGTACGTTGGCCATAGAGCCATTAGCGCTCCTCCTATTTTTTTTTTTTTTTTGAGAAACCAATCATTTGTCTTTTTAGGTGTCCTGCCTCTGGTCCTCTACGTTCTTGATTTTCTAAGTGTCGACGTTATTATTTTAAGTACCATCAATTTGCTTGGACGTTTGCGCATGTTGCTTTTAATGTCTACAGTAGTTAATTTGTAAGACTGGATTACATTTATAATCGGTAACGTAAAATGTAAAATAATTGCATACTTAATTTTTTTTAAATGAATGGATGTACAATCTGTTACTGTGGCTTGTGCATGCAATAGATTATTTGACGTTTTGTAAGAATGTATGGAAAATAAGTATAAAAGTTTTTTTAAAAATCTCTGCAAGCAAAGAAAAACAACTCTGTAAAAAAACGATTATCAAATGTAGGGAGCGATCATCACGCTCGGGCCCCACCTTCCAGCCAATAGGGAGAAGCTGGAAACTGACGCGCTTAGTCGCCATGTTGGATCTCATTAGAAATAGTGGGTGTATTGGAAAATACTGTTCGTTCGAGCCAAAATGACAGGATTTTCAAATGAATTGACCGATTATCCATGATATATCCGCCTACTTCACTCTCATTGGTTTTCTCATTGGTATTATGAGCCTTCTGATTGGTGTTCAACACACCGTTAAACCCTCACCAAACATTTGATTGGACAACACTTGCGCATGTTGTTGTAGACGTCACAGTAGTGTTTGAGGATGTACGCTTGCCTTGCAGTGGTTAAGTTTTCTAACAATGGCCCGGAATAATTAACCTAAAGGATTTGCAAAACGGTCATATAAGTGTTTATTTAAATAGGTTGACCGTAAACGTGCAATATACTAAATTATGAATGATGCATTCAGTTGCACACCGCAGGCGAGTTGTTTTGATTGGATATGGATTATTTGAGTAACAGTTGTTATTGATGGGTTCATCCCTAATATGAACTAATGTAAATAGATGTAAGTTAGAGGTCCATAAAGTGGAAAAGGGCACCATGTGCATCTTCTATTTGGTTGCGTTTCTGTTTGGCCTGACAGCAGAACAATGTTCCTCCGAACTGATAGAAGACTCCAGCCAGAGCTTCATGGAGAGGATGCACACAGGGAAGACATCCTTTATATACTTTGGAAATCATGGTGAGACTTTGCTTAATGTTTTGAAAATGATTGAAGAGCAGCTGTCATAATTTGTCAGATTAGCATTTAAGCGTATGTCAATGGATTTGAGGTGTCAAAACAACGTTAAAGGATATATTTTAAAGTATAAAAAAACTCCATAGGTAATTAATTAGGCTACATAAGCTCTATTTCTACTTGCAGTCAATCCACCCATAAAATTGTTCATGGAGCAGCTCGAGATGTCAGCAGATGCCCTAAAGGACTATGGGATATCTGTTGTAAAGGTGAGAAAAATCTCATTTGATCTCACCAGAGAGATGCATCAGAATCTAAGCACAAGGAGCTTTGGTTTGTAGTTATAACTTGGTTCATGAAATTGACTATGCTGCAATAAAGCGAAACCGCTTGAATATAACTGTTTTTACAGGTGAACTGTTCAAAATATGCTATAGAAAATTACTGCACTGGAGAAAAGCTCATGACCAAGGCACACTTGTTCAGGTACAGGTTTATATAATTTACCCTAATCTAATTTTATAAACATTTTTGTTGAAAAGTTTGGGGTAAGTAAAATTTAAGGATTTTTCAAAGAAAGCAAGGGTATATTAATTGACAGCAAAGTGACAATAAACACATTTATAATGTTAAAAACTATATATATTTAAAATAAATGCTGTTCTAATGAACTCTAATGAAATTCCTGTACCACAGGATGTCTACAGAAATATTAAGCAGCACAACTGTTTTCAATATTGATAATGAGAAATGTTCCTTGAGCAGCAAATTGATATTAGAATGATTTCTGAAGAATCATGTGACACTGAAGACTGAAAAATCAGCTTTGATTGCATTTTTTAGCTTTGAACAAATTGCATTTTAAAATGTATGTTACGATATTACTGTTTTACTGTATTTTTGTTCAAATGTAGCCTTGGTGAGCATAAGGGACTTCTTTCAGAGAAAATCTTACTGACCCCAAACCTTTGAACGGCAGTGTATACATACACCCATATGATTTTCTTTTATCCATGGAACACAGAAGGATATGTTTGCTATACTGTGAAGGTGAATGAGTTCAGCATCAAAAATGATAAGAAAGTGCCATAAAAATGCTCAATATGTCTCCAGTCATGCAGGTCTGGAACAACATGAATCTCGTTTTTTTGTCCTTTATCATTCCAGAGGCTCTGAGGTCCTTAGGAGTTTTGACATCGATACCGTATTTGACATCAACGCGATTGTTTCTCATGTCCTTTTGTGAGTACTTAAGATCTTCATATTTTGCCTGATAGAACTACAGTGACTACTGTACCTTTTGAATGTGTCCTTTTATCCTCCATTCAGCTCGGTCCTCTTCAATGAAGTCCATTACGTACACACACCTGCTGAGCTGCTGCGCGTGGAGAGCGCGGCCAAACAAAACAGTGACATTGTGGTCGGTCACATACCGGTGCTTGGCCTTCCAGGTACGATCTCTATTCTCTGTGTAATTTGCTTTTAGAGTCCGTTTTCTTGATTGGAATGAAGCAAAAACATCTCTTGTTTCTTTGTCCGAACAGAGCACAGAGCTTTGATGGAGGCAGCATTTGTGTATGGAACCAAGTACCAGTTTGTCCAGACAACTGGCTCTCTAGTCCTGAAACACATGGGGTGAGCTCAACATTACTCTAAAGAGTGATGTACTTTCAAGCCCTCTTAAAGTATTTCAAAAATGGCCACAAGGTGTTCCCAGTGTCGTTCTAAAGCTCTCATCAGATGTTTGCATATCAAACAACCACAATATAGTGAGCTAACATTTTATTAAAGATAAAGATTTATTTGGTAATTAACTGTCATGTAGTGTGTAATATATCTGTATGTGAATGGAAAAGTGCAAAGTTTCAAAGATCAAAGGGTTACTGTCTCTGGAGCTAAAATTTAGATACGGTAATGGACATTTTGTTTCCGACATGTGCTGTAAGCGGTAGACCAATCACAATAGACTGGGTCATCTGACCAATCAGAGCAGAGTAGCTCTCAGAGAGGAGAGATTTAGAGAGATTGAGTCCTTAATCAATCTTTTTCAGAGACTGTGAGAAATGAAGAGATGCTGCAAAGTGCATTATGAGAAAATCAAAGGGTTTTGTGAACTTGGATGCATATAAACCTATTGTAGAAAAAAAGAGGAACCTTTAAAATAGCATAATAGGGGCACTTTTATAGATATTGTTCAGTTTTGTCTTAAATTATTACAAATTCTTTTGCTTCTTTAGTGTCCCTCAAATGTATCTCGTTCTGTACAGGGTCGATGATTCCTCTTCCTCACAAGCACAACTGTGGTTTTTGCACTGTAAAGGTGTGTCCAGCCAGTCTGATCCATGTCCCAGCATTCCCATGAGGAAACCACTCAAAACCATCAACATACACACCTTCCTCCAGCTGATGGAGGCACCTCTGGTGGTGAGTAAGCATCTTCTACTTCCTGACATTTATGCCATTTATGATGAAAAGGAGTTTTTCTGATTCTCAAGTCTCTTGCATAAGATCATTATCCATTCTGTTTTGATTCAATTCTGGACTTTTCTGGCAGACAGAGGCCGAGTTGGACCCCTCTGAGGTAGATGTGGTTCATATCCACCTCGGTGTGCCCGTGCTGTTTCTGTTCTCTCAGCCTCAAACCCAGCTCTTGGACCGGGCCACCGCTCAAACTCTCGCCCTGCAGCTCCGCGGGGAGGTTGGCGTAGTGCTCATTTCCAGGTACTGAGGATGACAATAAAAAAAATAGCGCAATTTTTACTTCAATATTTATATAACAAGATTGTATAGGAAATAATGGCCAACACTTTACAATAAGTAATTAGCTAATGCATTAAATATCATGAACTAACAATCTTTTTACAGTGGTCTTGGTTAATGTTTATATATATATTTTTTTATTATTTTTATTTCATATTTTAAGTAAGTAGAAAAATTCAGTTTTGAAAAATCTTATAATATCTTATACTTTAAAATGTTATTTATTCCTATGATGGCAAAGCTGAATCATTATTACAGTCTTCAGTGTCACATGATCTCTCAGAAATCATTCTAATGTGCTGATTTGATAATAATATAATAAATGTTTATTGAGCAGCAATGTTGTGCTGCTTAATATTTTTGCTACCTTGTTTTACGGGTTCAAAAGCATTCTACATTTTTTTAAGGATTCTGAATAGAAAGTTCAAAAGATCAGCATTTATTTGAAATGTAAATGTCTTTACTATCACTTGATTACTATCACTTGATTAATTTAATGTATCTTTGCTGAATAAAAGCATTTATTTTTGTCCTGAAAAAAATCTTTCGAATTATAAAATAGTCGCTAAATGATAAATTAATTGATTAATTAGGGCATTGAACAATGTTTTTGCAAATTTACTATTTTTTTATGTTAACAATGCATTAGTGTACACAAAAATAAGCATTATCCAAGATTGATAAGAATAAAAGTATTATTTATTGTTATACATGTTAACTATTCATATTAACTACATTAATGTTGTATACTCCTTATTGTAGGTTGGTTTTATCTGTCTGGATTTGAGGAATATGATATCATTGATAATATTTCTTTTTCCATCAGCTAAAAAGTTGGAAGCATAGAAAGGTCTTAGATTTTGGTGAATATTATGATAAACTTTTCTTGGCATAGAATAGGGCCAGTTTTGCTATATCCATACAGCATCCAAATACACATCTCCAAATCGCCATTCCACAGATATTATTTTTTAGTCAACACTGTTATCTTTTCATTTTTCAGGGACAGTCCAAACGTGAAAACTCCACTGAAATATAACGCTGCTTACAAACTTCCACAGGAGGTCAGTTTAACCTTTGAATGTGGCTGTGATTATCTAAAAAAATCTGTTTCTAACAAGAACTTTTGTCAACAGGATGTGAAATATTTGACCCTGAATAGTGCAGAGGAGGTTATGAAACTTTTCAAAGAAGAACTTTTGCAAGAACACAAGACTGAAGATGAAGAGGGAGATGAGGAACAGTGGTCATATCTTGGTAGGATGCCACCTATGCAATCATTGCTAACTAGTTCTATCCAGGTCTAGGAAATGGTTTTAAAACTGGTTCTAAAGATCTTGTTGACTTCATCCAGATATCCTTGATGATGAGGTGTCAGAGTCTGTGTACAGAGACCGTGATCATATGCTGGATTTGGAGTCTGTTACTGAGCTCACATCAGACACTTTTCAAACTACAGTCACGCAGAATGATATCACGGTGGTACTGTTCTATTTTAAATGTAAGTTTTAATATTTTGTCTCACTATATTTGCTGGATTAGAGGAATCTATGAACCTGATGTATCCACTTTTGTCCTCTAGGGGACGCTGTCTGTATGGCTTACATTCAGTCATATGAAGAGGTGGCGGATGCACTTGAAGGTAAAAGCATTTCAATGATGAACACAATTGCCAGAGTAGCAGAATGTAGAAATGCTGTAAATTGAGTTATGTCTCTTTTTTTTTTTTTAAGATTCATTTGATGGAATCCATTTTCAGCCAATGTTAAAGAAAAATCAATCTCTGATTTCCACATAATAAATAGTTTTGCTTTTACAGTGGCCTCAAAAATAATTGGGACATTTGAGTCATTGCACTAGATAATCAAATAACAACCAAAATGGAATCTCCAAACAAATAATGTTGAACTTTTTCTTCAGAACCAACATCCCTTTTCTGAGCATTTTTGTAACGATTCTTAACGGACTAGTCTGTGATTTTAGTTGATCTATGCAGTTATTTCCCATATCTTTTATTTCATCATCTTTCTTTTTCATCTATTTGATTTAATACAACTGTATAAAATACTGTCATTATTTACTCTCATCATTTAATACCTGTATGACTTTCTCTCTTTTGTGGAATGAAAAAAGAATGCATTTTGGCGTCCAAACAATATTAGAATCTCATTGATTCTAATAGACGAAAATATACATTTTTCAAAATATAATCTTCTATGTTCCACATTTAGTCATACAGGTTTGGATCAACATATATATATAATGGGGCAAATACTTTTTCACACCTGAAGATTGCATAATTAAAACGTCAAGGGATCTAAAGATGCACCATTTTTGTGTCCATTTTATTAAATGACACCACATGCTATGTTAAAAAAATGTCACTAATGTTAGTTAGGATGGCGAAGACTTTTTAATATCAGCATTCACTAAATGCACTGTTCTTGTTCTGTCACTTTCTTTATCATGTTCAGGTGTGAGTGGGGTGGAGTTGGCAGCTGTAGACTGTGGAGAATTGACTGATATTTGCAGTGATCAAAACATCACTTCCTTCCCCACCGTTATGATCTACCGCCCCATGGCCGCTGCTCAGCCATACAGAGGCATGCTGGGAACCAAGAGCCTACACAAGTACATACTACTGTGAGTTTCACGTCCTCTTTCCCACACAAAGTCCGATCCTCTGGGTGTGATTTAGTATGTGTCACTCTTTTTTAAATTAGTGGCCTGATTATTGTGTGCAAGAGTCGAGTGCTACAGTGTGCATTTGCAGTTTGCCTTCTGTTATATGTTCTTATAAGGTTTTGAGCTGATAATGGCAATTGTGGCGTCTTATCTGTAGAGCAACATCAAAAATCAATTAATAGTTAATCCCAAGACAACAGTGCAGTGATAGTAAATGCTCTGCCTACATTCCACCCGAAAAACCAATAGTCTTTAATAAAGACATCGCAATTGGACATTCCACACCTCAGTAATGTTTATTAATGAGTTAATTTTGTTTCTGCAGAAGTCTGGTCTCCAGTCCTTTCCATCTATCCTCCTCTGCCGAGGTGAAGTCATTCTTAGAGGGTGATTTGTACAGTAAACATGTATATTTGTCCGCTGTCAGAGTGCTGGGCCTGTTCAGTTCAACGCAAGACACTGGTAAGTGTCACTTTTCCCGGGAATCATTGCTATGTGATAGATACAGGAGATATACTGTGGAGAATCCTTAAAGAATTAGTTCAGGCAATAATAAAGAAAAATCATTCTCTGATCTCCACATAATAAATTCTTTTACTTTTACAATGGCCTTAAAAATATACAAAGAGGAATCAACATCCCTTTTCTGAGCATTTTTGTAACGATTTTTAACAGACTGGCCTGTGATTTTAGTTGACACATGCATCATTTCCTCTATCCTTTATTTCCTCATCTTTCGTTATGTAATTTGATATAGTACAAGAAAAGTGATTTATTTATTTAATTTTCAAAAAAGTTGTTTTTGTCAGTAAGATTATTTTATTGAAGGTAGGGTAGGCAATTTCAGAGAGGCTAGCATTAGCAAGCTAGCTTTGAAAGCATTAGATCCACCCTCCCTTCAGAGCGAACCGAATGCAATGATTGGGCAAACATTTTTTGGTCCTGAGACTTCTATATACATTTTATAATATTTTGACCACAATATTTTGAAAAGTGTCTCTCTTTTATTTTTTGTCCATATGAAAATCAACATTTACCAGCAGTTTTCTAAATATACTCGTTTATGTTACGTTTGGAATGACATGAGGGTGAGTAAATGATTTTTGGTGAACTATCCCATTGCGGACTGTTTAATTGTAATGGTCAGAGAGATGGTGGCAAATGGACATGATTGAAAACTAAATACTACTGGTTTTGGCTTACTACTGTATAGGACCAACCTCTTAAAATGTTATTCGCTTGTATGTTGCATTCTTCATTTTATATTATGGCAACAACCAAAATGTATTTAATTGGGTGTAGCATGTATTGTATAACTTGATATGCCCATGAATCTCTCAATCAGGCGCTCTTTTTGTTTTAGGTGTATCCTCATTTGAAGAAGCTGCGAGACTCCTCAGAGGAGAGACAATTCTTGGGCTATTTGCCAACAAACAGGCAGAGCAATGGTATCTGACAGTTTTACCACAACTATTTTGATGATGTAATCAACTTTAGATTATATCTTGTATTTTAAAAGATGTTAAGCGCCTTAACAAGATGATATATGTGTGGACTTTCAGTGTAGTGTAAGAAAGCTTTCCAGCTGAATGCTCTGTATTGACAGGGTAGAGGGACTGTCAGTGAACCTGCCTGCTTTACTGGTATCCCACGGCCCCGGAGTTCCTTATGAAGTCTATTCTATCCCATCATCCTCACCAACGGACCAGGTCTCGCTCATAACACGAATGGAACTGGATCATTTTGTAAGTTGTTTTGGTAGCATAGTTGCAAATTCACTCTAGTCTCTAAACACCATGCTTCACAGTTGCTCAATGGTACGTTATATTGAAATCACATGTGTGTTTTAGTGGAATTTAAGTCATTTGAATTGACTGTCTCTCCCCATTGACGTAGTTAACAGTGTTTTTATACTAAAAAACAACTATTAAATTGTTTTTATTTCAAATAAAGCTGAAATAAAATACAAATAATCAATGAAGACTTGATAATAATAATTAAAATTAGAAATGTTGCCTCAACAACATTTTGGCTTGCCTTTTGGTAAACAACCAAAAACTCACTAACAAGATGAAAATATGTTTTGCATTAAAGCCTGAACTGACCGTGGAGAATCTTCCCTGGTATTTGGAGCTTGGGAAACCTTTGCTACTGCTTTTTGTCGGAAAGGAGGACAGTACAGAGAATACGAAGTCTTTAGCAGAGATAAAGCGTCCACTGAGCTCCGGACAGCTGGATTCCTTCCTGCCATGTTGGATCCATCTGTGAGGAACATGATCTGTTAGACTCATTTAATCAAAATACATTCACTTTAAGCAAACTCTTTGTTAGTTTTCAACAATGGGATTTCATTGTTCTAGGGGTCGGACACCTGTTGGGAGGTCTATCCTGGAGAAGTATCTTGGCTTTGCCCCTCCACTTCCTGCTTTGGTGATTTCAAAGTTAAAAACTGGAGGAGAGGTGTTCCTTTTCCCCCCAGAGCGCCCCCTCATGGCTAAGAACATTCTGCAGTGGATTCATGATGTGGAAAACGGACAGGAACAACCAGCAGGTTAGTCTCTGTATCTTTTAATTAGAGGTTTTTAATAAAAAAAAAAACTAAAAAATAGATTGAGCCGTTGTAACACACAGTGGAAGGCTATTTCACAGGTTTGGCAATAAATCTAATTTTTATATTATTTAATGGCATCTTTATGTACACTGTCTGTGACTTTGCCAGTAGTTCACTTTCATTCATGATAGAAAAACTACTTGTAATTGGCTTTGCCTTTTTGGCAAATTGAGGAGATTTTGCACGAATTTCACAAGAATATTGGTGTGAAAACAGTGAAACATGAAGGATATGAATGCCTTCGCACCTCCTTTTTAGCTGCTGTTCATATTTGGTGTCTTCAAATGTGTGTCCTTGTATGGTTATCGATGTCTGTCATTGATAAGGCTGAAAGGCTGGCACAAAGTAAAGATGTTTATGAGATCACACCCTGTCCATTCATCAACACTTTTCCCCGAATACAATCTCTATTGTTGCCTGTGGTAAAAAACAAACCCAATCACTCAGATCCAGCACTCAGCTCTGTTGATGCCCTTCCAAAATGTGCTCTCACTCGGATGTCCCCAAAGACACGCCACTCCATTCCTGCTGATGGTCTCAGAGCGGGTCTTGCTTTTGTCAGCGTCAAAACCTGTACTGGTGTTACACCCACATCTCAGCATCTCCCATCTGCTTCCTACAAAGCTGAGAGGAAACTGTATCCCTTAATTGTGTCTGATTGTTACAAGTTATTTCCCTGAAACCTTCTGCCGGACTCCTAGGGCCTGGGGACTTTTTTGGCAGCATTTTGCACTTGGCTTCATCCGTCTGTCGGTTAAAATGTGTGTTTTATGAGGATGGATGAAGCACTTTATCCATCGGAAGATATTTATTAAATTTCATATGCCAGTCAGATGCAGAGCAAATACAATTGTCTACACATCATCTGAATTTTATCCTTGAAGCATTAGTGTAATTATAATGAAATGTCCTTTGTATTGCTGTTAAAAGAACCACAGTATACGTGCCTGTTTTGTGACTCTTGGTAGTTGGAAAAACAATAGTTGTTTCCTTTCTGCTTTATGGCCCCATAGTTTTTATTAGGCTGTTTGTGTATGTTGTCTCATTGCTGTGTGACTATAATGTAAGTGTTTTAGTGTTTGTCCTTCTTTTTTCTCTGTGACCAGAGAAAGGATTCAGTCTCTGAGCACACTTTTTAATTTCACATTTCGCATAGAAACTTCCTCAATAAGAGTCAGTGTCCTTCTGTATCATCATCAACACATTCAAGTCACACTAGTTTAGATGCGCCAAGACGTACCTCCATTGCGCTCAGGGGGGCGACAAGAGTTTGAATTCTGGTCTATAGAAAGGCTTGTCTCCCTCTTCAGTTTAAGTTTAAGACTGTTTTATAGCCCACCTGTCAAATCATAAGTCAGATGCAAAGGATAAGTAATATGATGCCTATTCGCAACAAACTCTATTATATGAGGTATGGGAAAAACCTCTAAGTAACTGTAAGTATGAGCAATTTTAATAGTGACGCTTGTCTGTTTGGAATCAATATCATTCTCCTTTTTCAAAATAATTCCAAGGACCCAGATGTCCACTTTTCCTGTAATTTGAGCAACATACATTTTGTTTGGTCGGTTACTATGCATTTCGCCGGAGCAGCAAAACATTTGGCTGATTAATCCCACCGCACCACAGACATCAGTGATAGCTGGAAACTCATGAGCAGAGGAGTCACACTGATAGTCAGTCAATCTCCTGATATGTAGAAGCATGGCAGTCGTCCAGCATTTTACGATAGAAACCACCACATCTGTTGATCCATGTCCACAGAGTGTGATGATGTTCTGGCTCAAAAATCCTGCCGTTCTAGTTCTTATCCAAGTTTAATATACTCCACCGTTCAAAACAAATCAAATTTTCCTTGATCTTTTGACATACATGATATTTTTATAGTACAATGACATCTTATAAGTCAAAATCTCCTCACTAATCCAAAAACAGCTTTTAATGAAACCGAGCTCAGAAAACCACTAATTTCGGATTGCGTCACATTATTACATCATAGTGTGACAAAAGACCGTCTCTGCAGAAGAAGATCAACGCCTACTTCTACAACATTGCTTCTTTAGTAGTAAATAGTGGTGTAAGAAAATATCGATACACGTGAATATCACAATATTATGCTTGGAGATATTGTATCGACCTCGCCTCAGAGAACATTATTAAAGGGGGGTGAAACACTCAGTTTCACTCAATCTTATGTTAATCTTGAGTACCTATAGAGTAGTATTGCATCCTTCATATCTCCAAAAAGTCTTTAGTTTTATTATATTTATAAAAGAAAGATAGGCTGTACCGAGTCTTTCCGGAAAAACCCGAGCGGGTGGAGGCGTGTCGTGTGGGCGGGAGCGCGCGAAGCTTTTGCGTGTGTTGTAAACAGACAGACTCGTGGTTTATGAGGACATGATTTATTTTTACAATAAACAAACTGACACCTACAGTGGCCAGCTAAACAAATGTATTTAAACACACACACACACACACACACCATACATCGCATGCTCCATCGATACATTAACTGTACGTGATCATGTTGTTTACTTGCTGTGCTTAGCTTACACGCCGATAGTTAACAACACACAGACATTTGAAGCAGTTTTACTCACCGCCTGCGGTTCCAACGCACGACCGTGAACCTTTATCGTTGGGACTGCTCCATCTTTAAGTATTAGGCAATCTGCAAATCCGGCGTCGAACTGGGCCTTGTTTATACAACTATTACCGTCGAAATGAAGGGAACAAACAAGAACACTTGCACAACTCTGTTGCTGCTCTGGAAAAACAAAATCCATCCACAGGTCCCTTAACGCTGGGTTCTTTGGAAATTTGTGCAGTGTTGTCTTGCCCTGGCAACCAAAAACACACTTTTTTTGGTGCCATTTTTTTGATTGCAGCGCAGCCGAGCCCAGCGCTCTGACGGGCATAGGCGTACTCTCACACGCACTAGGCTACAGCTAGTATGGGTCATAAGGCACAGGGTGAAGTGCCTTATGACCCATATAAGGAAATTCCGGCTCCTCTGACGTCACACACGCCCCTACTCGAAAAAAACTTTCCGAAACTTGTGACAAACCGGAAGGAGTATTTTTGGAACAGAAATACTCCATCAAACTTACAACTTTTTTTTGAAACTTTGTCCATGTTTAGCATGGGAACCCAACTCTTTAACAGTGTAAAAACTCACTATGCACGAAACAGCATTTCACCCCTACCCCCCCTTAAAAAAATGCAGTTCATGACCCCTCTAAAGTTATTAAAAGTGTCAGGAAAGACATTTTGTAATTTTACAAAAGATTCCTATTTAAAATAAATCCTGTTTTTTTGTACTTTCTGTTCATCAAAGAATCCTGGAAAATAGACAACTGTTATTTTAAATTGTAATAATATTTCACAATATCACTGTACTCTACTAGTTTTGCTTGTTCTAGGTGTCAGGGGTGCTCAGGTTTTTAATCAGTGTGCTGAAAAAATGTTTGCAAAGTAAGATCCATGAAATAGCCTGCGATTATTTCTTTTGGATGGAAGGAAATACTAAGGTCTACACATATTTTCCACATCTTCAGTGTTGTCTATGCGCCCATTTCAGTGGAGACAGCGGAGGCAATGTTTGGTCTTCCAGTTTGCTGTGTGTCAGATTGTTTTAGCATCTCCATGACACGGTAAAACTATTTTGAATTTGAATAATCTGTGAACGCATGACTTGTTATAATTCAAGGAACCCTTTTCTGTTGAAATTAACAGTAACTTTCAAAAGTTAGGGGTCTATAAGATTTTGGCTGCATTTATTTGATCAAAAAAAAAAACTGAAATTAAGTGTTTTCTATTTTAATATGTTCATCTGAATTTTCAGCATCATTACTCTAGCCTTCAGTGTCACATGATCCTTTAGAAATCATTCTAATATGATGATTTGCTGATCACGGAACATTTCATATGTCAAAAACAACTGTGCTGCCAATATAAAGTTTAGAGAACATTTTGATCTAAACGTTTGGTCAATTTAATTGGCTCTTTTTGGATTGTGTGAATTCAGAGTTAATTTCACATATACATAAGAATAAAATGCCTAACCCCCAGCGTTTAGTGATTTGCATTAATTTATAAATAGTTTGATTTCAGTCTGTTATAGCATGCAGGCAGCTGTTTTAACAGAGATTGTTGTAGATCAGTTTACATTTACATAGTTTCCACACCAAGACATCTGGAAGCAGTTGTCACTCTCCATTAGTAAACTCCTCTACTTCAGATTTCCAGGTATCAAGCATCATTTACTCCCTAAGTGCTGTTTTGTTGTCACAAGTAGCGTGTGTGCAGAGTAGTTAGTGTTAAGTTACGCTAGCTGTTCTTCATCAACATTCATGAAACAATGAGTTTGACAGACGTCACCAACAACAACAATCTCTGTTTTTTCTCCGTTGTTCTTTTAGGCTTGATCCCAGATGGGAAATGGGGCCCTCCTGTACCGTTCTTTGACTTTTTGGCAATAATGGACCAAGAAGCACCAACTTACGCAGCCCAGAGGGGTCCTAAAATGAAGAATGGGGGTAGGGAAGGCAACCGAGAGCAGAAGCCTAACCAAAAACAAACTCCACATCCATCACCAAACCCCCAAGCACCCCGTCAGCACTCTGAACTATAAAGTCAAGTCCTCTCATGCCACAGAAGGTTATGTAAACATTTCACATGACTGTTTGACATCTGCCAGATTTCACGTTACGTGTGCCGTTAATGTCTTCAGTGCTGTTTATCAGAATGTTAGGATTGCACACTTATTTTTTTTTAAATCAAATGGACTTTTCCAGAAATTAAATCAAGCACTCGCAAGATAGTTTACATTTTAGTGCTGTAACTTTATCTATACAGAATGAGGTATTTAAAGTCCACGACACTGTATTTATGTAAAAAAAAAAAGGGAAAATTTATTATTCTTATTCTTACAGTATGTGCCTGTTTTGATCATGTTTTTATACGAATACAGAGCTTCACATGTGGATGTCATTTGCGATTCGTACACTGCACATTGTTCACATGGAAGAACAGCAACTGCTTTTTTTTTTTTTACCATACCGTGCTTCTTCCATGATGGAAAGACTAACGTCAAACCGGAAAGTGGGTGCGTCTTTGGTTGATTGCATTGTTAAAGTAAATTAGCATCACATTTAACAAGGGAAGAACTGCTTTTTAATTCAAACCAAAGTTACCAAACAAGCCCTCCATCTTTTGTGAGTGTTGCTGGAATCTGAGTCCAGTATTTAAACCCTAATGCAGATGTTTTCGGGAACATCTTAAATACCATTTTCTGGCAATGCAATGTGATCCAATGTGTGGTTGCATGCACATGTGATGTTCATATTGTACACATAGCCATGTGAAGGTCATTATACAGTATAAGTCTGCATGGAAAGAAACTCCATTATCACAGTCATTTCTCTGTTTATCTGTACTACTTCTCATGAGCTCTGTAACTTCTCTTATGGATGGACATTGTTTAACATTTAAGTAAAATTGCTTTATTAAAAGTTGAGTCTTATTTGTTAATATCTTTGTTCCAAAACCTATAGATTCATCTTGCTGTCTAACAAATTGAATACTCTTAATATTAGGCAAAAACAAATACATTACACAAATATTGACTTATTTGATTAAATATATTTTAAAGCTATAATTTTTGTTTTTCACAATTTTAAAATAAGTCAATACATCATTAATCCTTCTTCCAAAATGTGTTTTTTTTTTTGTTTCACTATGGTTAAGCCTATTATAAGTGTTTATTTAGACCTGTCAGGATGTTTTTTGCTGGAAAATTGGAACATATGTCACTCGTGTGTCTCTCGTCATATCCGTAAATAGAGAAAAGTTGCTCTGCTCCAGCTACTTTGACATGTGGGAGCTTTTTTAACGGTCTGTGTTGGAGTGGCATCCTTTACATCTACACTGGTTATATCTCTTAAACCTAAAAGTGAATGCAGTAGGATAATCCCTCACCCTTTTGCCAGAATATCATATAGTAATAAATTGCCAGAAAAATTGCAACATTTGACCATATCAGATCAGCAATCGTCATAACTTTTGTAACTTTAAAAATATCAGTGTTTCGTATAAGTCAAAACAACAGCATAAACTATTGCACTTACAGTACATACTCAGATGAAATCTGTTTTTTTGGATGTCCATGTGTTCACAGGTTTTACAGTCTATTATTTTTAGAGAACATTTTAGAGTCTATACAGTATACAGTCTATGCTGCGAACCATATTCATGACAGTCAAGTAGAACCGAAGCACAACCAAAACAATGTTCTTGCGCAAAATGCATGTAGTTTTGTTTTTAACCGCTAGATGTCCAAACATTGCATGGTCTACCCTGTAAATAACATTTTCCTTAAATTCATAAACCATCTTGGATTAATTTTTGCTCTAAACTTTTTTTATGTTATCAACAAATATGTGATTGTTTTCACAGGGAATCATGTCTTCATAAGCAGCGTTTTTGCATGAAATTAGTATTTGTCTTTCAAGGTACCATAATGTCTTCTGTAATGATCTAGGTCAAATTCACATGAGCATTAGAGACCATGTGGATATTTAATATTGCATGTGGATCATTTAAGACTAAACTCCTGTCTAAGTCACTCAGTAGATTTTGGATCAGAGCTCATGTGTTTATCCGCAGTTGTGAACTAAAATCGATGCGCTCCGTTCTACAACCTATAATGAACTACTGCTGTTCGTGTAATACCATAAGCATGTATGTATATATATATATATATATATATATATATATATATATATATATATATATATATATAATATAAAATTACAGTTTTCTATTTCAGTATAAGTAAAAATGTAATTTATTCTTGTGTTGTCAAACTTTTCAGCATCATTACTCCAGGCTTCAGTGTCACTTGATCCTTCACAAATCATTCTAATGCTGATTTGTGCTCAAGAAACATTTCTGACCCTAACCTTTTGATCAGTAATGTGCATTCTTGAAATCATTGGTTTTGGTTGTGCCCGTTTCTAGCAGTCCAATTATGGTAAAATCTTAAAAGTTGAATTACACTCATTATGACATCATGATAGCCATTAGTGGAATTGTTTGCAGTGTCTGGTAAGAAATGACTGCAGACGTTAGCTGGCAGTGCAGTTACTAACGAAATGCACTAGGGACCAATCATATCATTTTATTGATTTTGACTTGAAGCTCTTATTGTCCTATCATCTTCAGACAAATTCTTAGAACTTAGATGAAATCCACACTAGCAACTTATTATTAGATTCCCAGATAGGGCCGAAAGTCACATGGTCTTAGTGTAATTTTGATTTTAAAAATCAATGTGAAGCTTTTATGGAGTTCATGGAGGTTTGTGAGGTAAAGCTGGGTGTTGGTTAGGACATGGAGGGTTTATGTTTTATTCATTTACTCTGGTCTAGAACACGTGTACATTTTAAAGAGTCCAGAGGATGTGATGCATCTCTTATTTAACTTTCTGACCTCATGAGAGAAAATGTGTACAAAAAGCATGTTTTTAAGATCGATAAATTTGAAAGGGTTCACCGAATTTCCTGAAAATATAGAGTAGTGGCTCTGTAATGGTTCTTCTGTGGTCTGCACAGTAAATTATGAAACAGATGAAGAGTACATTGCTGATAGATGCTTTTTTGGTTTGGAATTCTGACTTGAGATGCCTGGGGATATAGTATTGGTAAGATTTTATGCCTATAGTATTTGCATGTTTACATCTAGGGATTTTTGCTGAAATACAGATCTGTAGACACACAAAGATTTGCTGTGCCTGAAATCGCAAAGGGCCCGATATACTTCAAGAGAAATTGAAGAACGAACTTGTGTGATGTCATTTCACACAAAATCAGGCCAAAACAAAGTTGGAGTTTGTGTCGGGTGTTCGAAACAACCTGCCAAATCAAACTTTCAACAGTCATACGTCACCATGCAGTCTCAGGACAGCAACGCCAGACCAGTTGTCTCAGACCAGAAGTTAGAGTGGAGATTATAGCATCATTAAAGGAAGAGTTCCCCCAAAAATGAAAATTATACCATAATTTACTCACCCTCAAACCATCCAAGATGTAGTATATTACTTTCTCCTTTCAGCAGTAATTTTAAATAATATCCTTACTCTACCAGCTTTAAAATGACATTGAATAGCGCGCGGGTTTTTGAAGCTCCAAATAGCGCATCACAAAATCCATACGACTCCAGTGAGTTCATAAATACCTTTTGAGTGAAGCAGTGGGTTTTTGTAAGAAAAATATCCATATTTAAATTATAAACTATAATCACTGGCATCCGCCAACGGCCGTATTCGCATTGACGAGAGCGTCAAGTTCCGGCAGAAGAGTGACCTCTGACCCGACGTAGGACGTATAGCGTAGACTAGGCATAAGCTTAGGTGCGATCTGGCGAATGCAGAAGCGCAGAGGACAGAGCAAAACAAAATGCCGGTCACGAATTAGAAGTCTAAAATTAGAAGATTCAAAGAAAATTTCATTTTTCATACGTCATCCTACGTCGGGTCAGAGGTCACCCTTCCGCCTGAACTCGACAACACGTCAACAAGCGTACAGACGTTCCCAAAAGCCAGTGATTATAGTTTATAGACAAGGTTAGACAATCGTTAGCTCCACCCTAACTTCCAGTCTGAGCTGGCAAACACCGTCATTCCACGATTGGTCCATGGTGATTATGTAATAGGTAGTTGTGGTCTGAGGCTCCGCCTTCTTTGACGTGGAAATCATCACCGGGGTATTTCTTCTGCTTGATCCTTCGAGGTCAGACTTCAGCAAGTAAAAACATGAACACAACACTGACACGGTTCTTTCGTGTTTAATACTGTAAAGCTGCTTCATTTAAAACAATACATTGTATAAAGTACTATATAAATAAACCTGATGTGACTTGACTGGAGTGCTGAATTGCAAAGCCGGTGCAAACCAGATGCTTTCCTGTTTTCTCACCGCTGTCATTTTTGTGGTGCGTTTAATTTCTTGTTTGAAAACATGCAGATATTTTGACACATTCATCTAACCGTTGCTCTCAGCAGCGCGAGTGGCATCAGGATGTTTGCAGTATACTTTTGCTCGCGTATTTAGGTCTTTTTACACCTAAGCAAAGAACGAAAAAGAACTTTGCCACATCAGGGCTTTAAGAGTATGTAGTGTATTTACTGAAGTATTTCATGAGATTTCTTCCAACTGTTGATTTAGTGTTTTCTTTTGGTAGTTGAATATACACCATCCACCATCTTATTATTGACCTTTGACCCTTATGTTCTTCGACCTGTGATGGACCGAGATGGACTGCACAACTTACTCAACAACTTACTTAGTACCTTAGTAGCCTACCTACTTAAATATATTTTTTTTAAATTCTTAAATCTGGCTGCTCCATTGTCCTCAAGCCTGTTTAATGATATAGTTGGAGTGGCAGGGATTACATGCAAACCTAATCAGCCTAACCTTGACCCTCAAGGTGGTGCTGGGGATGTCTTTTCACAAGCCAAGAAAATTATTCTCATTTATATTTGTGACATTCAGCTGTATTCTTGCATTAGCCTTATCATAACATCTGACCCCGCAAGGTTGCATTCTCTCAGTTTTAAAAGTTGCTGCTGAAGATTTATTTCTACCCACATAAGGCCACAAAGTAGGCCGAGTTTCAGAATGACTGCTAGTTTATCATTTTATCAGTTTATTAAGACTTTGTAGTCATTCTGGCAGGTTTGCAGTTCCTTCTCTTGCGAGCGTTATTCACATAAAAACAGCTCTTTTCCCGGTAAACCTGTTTTTTCCCCCTAATGAAACATAGTTCTGCAAAATGAAATCTGGGTTTGATGGTTAGATAACCTTGCTTTCTGGAATATCCCCTTGGTGTGACAAAATCAAACAAACAAAATCAGGCCAAAACTAAGTCAGTTTGGAGTTTGTTTTAAGAGTTCAAAACAGCTTGCCAAATCAAACTTTTTGGAAAAGTTGGCTAACAAACACTTTTGTTCCACAACTGATCCATGGTGATTATGCAGGTATTGTTTTCTGAGGCTTTGTCATCATATAGCATATTTATATCATCGTTCTTATTTACATACATTATCATTCAAAATTTTGGAGTTGATAAGATAGTGATTTTGAGAAGAAATCTCCTATACTCACCAATGATGCATTTATTAAAAAATACAATAAAAACAGTAAACACTTTTTTCATATTTTTACTTTTTTTTTTTTTTTTTTTACGAATTCCTGTGATGTCAAAGCTGAATTTAAGCATCATTACTCCAGTCTTCAGTGCCACATGATCCTTCAGAAATCATTCTAATATGATGAAACAGTTCTATGATGAGAACAGTTGTGCTGCTTAATATTTTTGAGCTACTTGATTCTTTTTTCAGGATACTTTGATGAATAGATAGTTCAAAAGAACAGGATTTATTTATGACAGAATTATTTTGTGACATCATAAATGTCCTTTCTCACACTTTTGACCAATTTAATGTGTCCTAGCAAAAAAAAAAAAAAAAATTTACAAAATAATACTGACCCCAAACTCTGGTAGTATGTAGCTGTGCAGTCGTTGATTTTGTTGAATAAGCATTATATTTAGGTTACTGTCTGTTTTATTGATTTAGTAATCAAACAGGACACTGGCCAAATTAATAAATTGCCGTTTCTGACACCTCAGATTAGCCTGAAGGACAGACACAGACATTTTATCGACAAAATACCCTTTATAATGTCTTTATAATGAATTTGACATTAACATTTTGTAATCAACTCTCAGCGCTTCTGCCTCAAGCAGCCAATTTGATTTAACATAAGGTATGTGATTGCTGTGACGTTTTTAACAAAATGATCACTTTTTTTTAAAGCTGGAAGTTCCACCACAGAATGCAATTTGCTTTGATAATGTGGCTTATTAAAGCTGAAACCGATGACAGAAATAGACCGTTGTGGGTTGATGTGTGTACGGCTTGTTTTAAGGGGAAGGTCTGAAGCAGAAGTTGTTTTTTCTTTCATTTCTTTTTTATTTTAGCATAAGTTAAGCCAGTGAATTGCAAAAGGTTTTGGAACACGCTGCCACAAGAAAACCTGATTGACCAGTTTAAATGATCATTTAAACTTCAGCCAAATATTATTTTAGTACTGAAAGGTAAAAAAGGTTGTCCTTATTTAATAAATGTTTAAAAGGGAAAAAAAGTATGTAACCACTAAAGACATTTATTTACTTTCCCTTTCTGTATAAAGGGTACAAATGAACCAAAAGTGTATTATTTGATAAGTACTTCATGTTAATAAGATGTTAAGTGTGAAATTCAGGTATGGTGAATCACAACAGAATGAGGATATTCATTCTTGCAACAGGATTCATGTACAATACTTTGATTTCTGTGAACTGTATGTGATTAAGTAAGATTTAAAGGGACAGTTCACCCTAAAATAAAAATGTCTGTTATTTTCTCACCTTCATTTCCACATGCTTTCTTCTTTAGAAATTCTAGCCATTAAATCACGCAAGAATCTTGTCCTTGTATAATTAAACCTGGCAGTTTCAGAAAATATTTCTTTTGTAACACGAAAGATGAATTTGTGAAGAATATGCAGACCGGTTTTTTGTTTTGTTTTCATATAATGAAAGTGAATAGAGACTGGGGTTTTAGAGGAACAAAGCAGCAACATAATGACTTAAATGTTCAATTGTCCTCATGCAAAGCTATCATGTGGTTTCAAAAGACTTGAAGCAATAGTGCATGAGTGTAAATACATATGGACCAGTTTTATCATGCATTTATGGTGTTTTTTTAGAGCCTGGCAGCTCCAGTCCCCCATTAAATGAAAAAAAAAAAAAAACATTTTGGATATTCTTTAAAAAATTCCACACAAAAAAAAGACATAAAGAAAGAAGTAGTAGTCATGCAGGTAAAGTATGCTTTTTTAAAGCAACACGCCATTTCTGCAACTGAGAGGTAGAATGACAGGAACCATGCATCATTTTTATGTGGGCGAAAGTAAAAACACGTGAACTCTTCTCTGACATAACAGACACATGCTAAAGAGAGATCTTTCCTTTGATTACAGCCAGGTGTGTCTTCCACAATAAAGCCCTTAATCTTTAATCCACAGCTCATTACAAAACATTAAGCTTGTCGTCAATATTGAATTGATATTCGCTAACTCAATTTGCGTGTTGATGATATTAAAAAATGATACTTTGAACTAATACGATCAGAGAGGAAGGGTGCACAGCAGATGAGTAACAGAATGCCATAATCACTTCACAATAAATATAAATGCATGCAGGGAAATGCAGATGTGCTAATCAATAACAGAAATTAGACGGTAAGCTTCTGTTACGTGATCTTGTTAGATAAAAACCATTAAGAATTGCTCAGCGTAAGTTTTGCATGGGCTAACAACTCGTATTTTCTTCAGAAAAGTTAAAATCTCTTACAAATTGTATGCTCTGCAGTCACTGAATGAATTTATTGGAGAGATTTATTGATATATCAATCATTTTTGGCCCTGAATAAACATCCCCACATCTCAGACATGAAACTGCACGTATGTCCTTGAGCAAAACTCTTCAGCAAGCAGATAAAATCCTATAAATAAGCCAGTAGATAAATGAACTTAGCCCAATGCTTGATGCTTTGATTGTATCTTCTGCTGAACGTTAGCCCACATCCATCACAGATGAAATATAGGCCTGAAATGCTACACTGAAGGTGAATGTAGGCATTAATCTCCAGATCTTTCTAGTATGGGCAGTTGAATCCGATTTGCCATTTACGTAGTTTATGCTTGCTTGGCTGTGTGTGTTTTGTTTGCAGCACAAGCTGTAACCTGATCCACTTCTTGTTAACTGGATGACATTAAAGTGATATCTTAGGTCACAAAAAGTTAGGATGCTCTGTTTATAACCTAAGTAATTGATTTTGAGTTCAATATATCTTTCTGAACCACTACATTTATTTAGCATTTAGTAGTTAGGAATATTTATTTAATTACAAATTGTTAATATATTCAGAATCAGGTTCATACAATTTTAATCAAATCCTTTTGCTTTGAGAAAATTAGTCAAATACACATTTTTTTTATGATAAATTGACAATTTATAATATATGGAAGCTTGTTTCCGCCACTAAATAAATAAATAATAATAATAATTGCGACTTTTTATCTCACAATTCTGACTTTTTTCTCACAATTGCGAGTTTACATCTTGCAATTCTGACTTTATTTCTCAGAATTGCGAGATATAAAGTCAGAATTGTGTGATATAAAGTCAGAATTGCGTGAAATAAAGTCCCAATTGCGTGTTATAAAGTCAGAATTGCGAGATATAAAGTCGCAATTGCGTGTTATAGGCTAAAGTCAGAATTGCGAGATATAAAGTCCAATTCTATGGGGGGAAAAAGACTGACTTTTTTCCTATTAGAATAGTTTATATCTCACAATTCTGACTTTTTAACACGCAATTGTGACTTTATATCACGCAATTCTGACTTTATATCTCACAATTCTGACTTTATATCTCACAATTCTGACTGTCTAACACGCAATTGCGACTTTATTTCTCGCAATTCTGAGAAATAAAGTCAGAATTGCGAGATGTAAACTCGCAATTGTGAGAAAAAAAGTCAGAATTGTGAGTTAAAAAGTCGCAATTACCTTTTTTATTTTTCATTCTGTGGCGGAAACAAGCTTCCATAATATGGTTCCATAATAATAGCCCTTAAGCTGCATTGAAACTGCAATTTTAACCTTCAACCATTAAAGTCCATTATTGGAGAAAAATCCTGGAGTGTTTTCCTCCAAGACCTTCATTTCTTTTCGACTGAAGAGAGAGAGACGTGAACATCGTGGATGACGTGGGGGTGAGTAAATTATCAGGAAATTTGATTTCTGAAGTGAAATGGAGTCTAACCTTTATATATATCTGGCATGAGCAGGCTTCAGGTGATAGGTCTTTCTTCCCAACAAACAAACATTGTCTGGTTAAAATGTTATAGTTCATAGTAAAGAGTTACATCCACTTTCTGAGACCCCTCGGGAAAGAAAGCGGTTTTCAAAGAACAAAACAAACAAAAGCATGCGCCCTGCAACACCATGTGGACGAAACTGTGTGTTTCTGCTCGGCCGTCGCCATCCCTAGAGACCATTGAAAGTCATGCTCATATGGGAGGTATTTAAAAGGCCTGAGAGACTGTTCCTGATGTCTAAGTCAAATGTGAACTTGAAATGTGTTGTGACTTTCAAAGCTAACCAATATAAGAGACAGTGAGCAGATGAGGCTAATAGTAAATGTCAATCACTGTCTCCATTTGTTAGGAATGAACATTTGTTTGGAAACACATTTGTCATACTAAGTAGGTTTGCATTTTGATGTTGCCATACTCTTGCTGAGTGCATCGCTAAGTGGTTTGTAGGTACTTTTTACACCCGTGCATTAAAGGGTACCTATTATGGCATTTAAAATGTTCCTAATAATGTTCTGGGAGTCCCCAACAACAGTTTTACATGCATGCAATGACAAAAAACACTTTTGTTGTCTTATAATATGCATTTATTTTTACCTGATTTGCTCACCGACTCCCTAATGATTCGTTTGACGACTCATTTGTCCAAACCCCTCCTTTGCGTGACGCCAGAGACAATTTATTAAAGAAGGACTTTGGTGACGCTAATCGGCGGTGATTGGTCAGATGACGCAGTCAGTTATATTTTGCGTTAGCCCAAAGCTTAAACATATTGATAAAGCACTGCAGTACTACAATACGCTTCACATAATTTCACATATTTCAAAAAACAAAAAAAATGACATTGGAGACCTAGAAGCTGCTAAGCGTAACTCTCACTCTCTCACACACGCACGCACGCACGCACACACACACACACACACACACACACACACACACACATAAAAGCAACAATTATTAATAGTACTTACAGGTTGTGATTCGGAGGAGGAAGCTGATCCAAATAAACTTGGTATTGAAGGTTCCTTCAGTATCAGCCGACTCGCGAATCCACACTTGAAAGCATTTGTGTTTGTGAAGCGATCGTCATTAAAATAACGCGAACACAGCTCAAGGTGGCTATACTTGTGTGGTATTTGTAAATATAAACCTTAGCCACTGAGTCTTCACATGCTTGTCCCTGGGCAGTGAAAAAAAAAAGTTTGCTTTTGATTCGCACTTCAGAACAGAGTCTCGTCGACATGTTGTTGTCAGGTTTCTCTGTCTGCTCGGCGCGCGCACTGAGTGGGCGTGTCGATTTCAAATAACTTGTACAAGTGACGTACGAAAGTTAGAGAGAAAGCATCGTTTGTCTATCGATTCATATTAGCGACTCAGAGTCGACTCTTACTTTTGAGAGACAACTTTGTATACAGTGAACTTTCATATTTAAAACTTTGCAGGATGTTTTTGTTCACTTAGATCTATGTTACACACTACATGAAAGATAATTTTCAAAATTTCATGATAGGTACCCTTTAAACAAAGTATTTTTTCATATAAAAAACAAACATATAAAGTAATCGTGTCTCTTTAAGTCTTGGATTAAACTACTCGATTCATATGTATTTATTTTACGATCTCTTTATGAACATTCTGAAGTGTCAAGAGTTTTGGGTGAACAGACTTTCATTTTAGAGACAGAAAAAAAATATCTAGAGGTAATTTTCGGGTGAACTATCCCTACATGGTTAGCTGTTGATGACCACTCAGCAAACTTAATGTTTTTCTGTTTCAGGATGTGTAAAGACATTCCCCGGCCGTTCATCCAGGAGGTTAATTTTCATTCAGTAGCTGACGCTTCAGACTTCAAGCCAACAGTGTACAGAAGCCAGTGTGCCATCAGGCCTTCCAGAGTTTTAGCCCATGGTCCAATTCTATGTTACTGCACAAAGGTCAGAGACTGTTAAAAATAACAATGGGTTGCGTATTATTACCAGACACATGACGACCATAGGGATAGAAGAAGGGTCATCATCCTACATATGTACACAGCAACAGTTGGAGTCTTGACGTATTGTTTAGCATCATACATAACAAGAGATGAGTAATGACAGTAACAGCAATGTTTAGATCTCCATGTGGGAACTCTACACAGACAGTTGTTGACGTGGCCAGAGGAAATTCAGTGTATTTGGTTTAATTTTCTTGCATCTGTGAAATAACAGGAATTAATTGAGCTAAAAGCTCTATTGCATATGAGCACGATTATAGTTAAACAAGCCAGAAAGAACTAAAATGATATAATATTATAACAATGCACAAAATCCCCCTCTCTATTACTTTTTGGGAATAAAAAGTATTGGACTCTTTTTATGATATAACAATATTATATCAAATAATATTTATATAGACTTCCATTAAAAGATTTGAAGTCCGATTTTATTTTATTTTTTGAAAGAAATTAATGCTTTTATTCAGTAAGGGGGCATTAAATAAAATGAAAAAAATATTTATGATGTTGCAAAAACATTTGTAATTATAGTAATTTTAAATAGTAATATTTCACAATGTTACTGTTCTTACTGTATTTTTGATCAAATAAATGTAGCCTTTGTAAGAGACTATTTTTATTGTTTTTGAAAGAAGTCTCTTATGATCACCAAGCCTGCATTTATTTGATCAAAATACAGAAAAAAATGCAATATTGTGAAATATAAACTTCAATATTATTATTAATTATTATTATATTTTTTTCTTCTTTTTCTCCTGAAAAATGTATCACAGGTTATAAAAAAATATTCAGCAGCACAACTGTTTCCAACATTCATAATAAATCAGCATATTAGAATGATTTTTGAAGGATCATGTGACACTGAAGATGGAGTAATGATGCTGAAAATTCAGCTTTACAAAAGTATATTAAAGTATAGTTTATTATTAAACAATATTTATTTTACTACTATGATTATTATTGTTACTATTATTATTATTATTATATTATTTAGTAATATATAATATATATATATATATATATATATTTTTAAGTATATTAAAATAGAAAACCTTTTAAATTGTAATATTTCACAATATATATATATATTATTTATTTATTTTATTTATTGTTATTATTAATATATATTATATATGTGTTATATATAAATACTGCTGTGCAATATAGCGTACATGAATTACCCGTAGCAGATCTATACAGGTGGAGCTGGGGAAGATGAGGGTTTCTGAAAGTGCGCTGCACCGCTACTATAAGACATGCATGACAAAACTTTGTTTATATTACAATACTTCATACAAATGTAGTTCATTCCCTCATAAAGGATTTCAAAATCCCAGGCCACAGAAAAATAGTGGTCCATCAATGTTGTGCACAACTAGGCACTGATCTTCTCCTAGATGTGTGGGAATGCACTGCACACGAAGATGTTATTTCAGCTCCACTCCTGGTGCTTCAGATTGTAAAAACAAATCACGGTAATCAGTCCAAGCAGACTTAAAGTGCTTCCATCTTGAATTAACAACAGTGCTATTAGGTTTATTGTTTTCATTACCTTTGCTAGTAGTTCTCCAGTCCTCTGGAGTAAATGAATACTCAAGCAGAGATTGGCTGTAAATTATTTAACATGAAACTGTTGATAGAACTCCTGGTTATTAAGCCAGGCCTCTCAGTGAAAACTGTATAAGAACATGATTCTGAATCATCTTTTAGCATCATTCTGTCACGCAATTCATGGTCCTCCGCCAATCGCATCTCAGCAGAGGTTCTCATGAACATTGAGGCTGAGCTGTTCTCTCCGGAGGTTTCTGTTTGTCATATGGCCCATTCCAGAAAGTAACTATCTGAATTATTTTTGGGCTGGGAAGCCATCGGTTACATGCTTGGCTGAGCCCTTCGGAGGCGAGGATGACCAGTGCGATGAGACTGTTTTTCCCGTATGCCAAACCCATGGCATCCATAGACAGGACATGAATGTTATGCCTAATTAGTCCTGCCTCAGTTCTACTAATCTAAAGCAGAAGGGCAAATAAAAATCATCCAAATGCATGATCTAGTTAATAATTGCCTGTTCTGAGAGTTTTCTTCATAATGGAAAGCACTCTTTCTTGGGTGGAGGATGTTGTGGCTATGACATGAACTTAAAAAATTAAGATCATTGTGTGGTTGCCTCTCAGACCAAAAAAAAGTCAGTCAGTGTTGCCAAGTCCGTGGTTTTCCCGTGGAATTGGGCTACTTTTACACTGTTGCTACGGGTTGTTTGCATTTATAAGTCTGCGGGTTGAAACGACATCCCCCCGGATCGTGATTTTACCCCATTTAACACGATTTCTACCGGGGAACACCCCTTGTGACACGTGTCTGTTCACTAGTGAACACAGTTGAGTTCCTTTCCTTTTTTTCCTGCCTGAGTTTCTAGTTAGTTTCCTTGATTTTTAAGCAGTTCCTCACGCCTGTTTCTGTTCTGTTTGTTTCTGTTCTCCATGTATTTAAGCCCTGACTTTCCTTGTTCCTTTATCCAGAATCGCTTATGGTTATGTAGTTGTTATATTCTCCTTGTGATATTCTCCTGTGGATTGCTGAGTTTCGATTATTGAATTACAGTTTTTTTTTCAACTGCTTAAACACAATTTCCTTACTTGTCACACAATTTCTGAAACGTGACACTCAAACACCAGAACCACACACCAAATCTGCAAAACCATACACTAATTCTCGACCTTCGACTCAGTTTTCAATTTCATTAAACACTTTTTGCAAACAACAACACACTATGTAACACACAAAAATCTAACAGGAAGTATCTTGATTTCCTTGATTGCTTTACATAATACTTAACAATAACCAATCATGGCTTTAGAATAGCCTATAAATAGGCCAAAGGTTAAGTTATAGGTTTTTCGGAATGTGTAATACTGTATTCAAAACCACAAATGCTTACTGTAAAAAAATGAATGGTTTGTTTCAATCTTGCTTTTGTGTTTACCGTGAATTTTTCCACATCTCTCTGTCAATTACTTTCAATTTTGTACAGAAATACATGAGCTCATGAAAGAAGAGCTTTAGGTTTTTAATAACTTGTGTATATGATATATCCAAAAATGTAATATAATGGCAAAGGTGTTTGCAACGTAAGACAAAAGTTTGCTTTGGAGATGTGTATGTGATATTTTGAATGCAGTGCTTCATTTTGCAAGTGATGTGAGGCATTTTGCATTTTGTGTGCATTTCTTGGATATGTGTATAATGTTTTGAAAAAAAGAGTCTAAGTTTTGAAAATATGTGTAAGCAGTTAAAAAAAACTGTAAAGTCTGTTTTTTGTTATCTCAGATCGTTGTGCACACATTAGTATGCGATTTTCGGCTGTGATTGGGTGGGTTTTGAATAGCAATTGGGTTGGTTTTGTTCCCCAAATCTGGCAACCCTGTCTGTTTTTTTTATTTCCCATTGGGAGCAAGTGATCATATTAAGTAAAAACATTGGTCATGCATTCCTTGTCTAGAGCCTTACATTATTCAATTTATTGGACAAACCAAGTAAAGCTGAAATCCATCAAGAAAGTCCGTTTTTAAAATCTGCTTTATGAAATATTGATTTTTAGAGACCCCAAGAAATACAAATTGTGTGTAATGGAAGTGGTTCGATGTCTTTTAGCCGTATGATCACATTCTATATATAATCAAACGGAAATATGTACCAACAGTCCTGGTTATCAAATGGTTTTACAAACTACCTGTGTTTCATGGTGTCTTGCTGTTGTCCTTGTTTTAAAAGCATAATGTCTCAATCAAAGCACTAGCCATGTGTACAGCATTTCAGTAAAAGCGTTGAACGGAAATGAGTGTTTCTTTTCCGAGTAGAGTCATTTAACAGACTCCAAAAGAAGCAAAAGTCTCGTTTGAAGGAAAAGTTCTGCCAATAATGACAACATTGGACCCCATTTTCACTATATGGACAAAAAAAGGCTTGGAAATTGAGTAAATTATGGAAGAATGTTTTTTTTTTTGGTGAACTATCCCTTTATGGTCATCGTCCTTTAAGGCCATCAAGCAATGCTGTTGAGCTCAGCAAATAGCTTTATTTCACACCACATAAAACTTCACAGAGCACCAGTAATGACAGGACTGGTATTGACCACTTTTACCAGAGTGAGAAATGTAGGAATGAGTGTTCGGGGGACTGAGAAAAATAAAAGTGAGATAAAAAAAGTAGGGAAATGTATGAGCACTGTTCATTACAGAGTTGTGTGTGTAAGTGTGTGCTTGTAATACATGATGATGGGTCTCTCCACTGATGTGTGGCATCGACTATCTCCCGAGAGATGAGCAGCTGTTTCCTGCAAGTCATCCGCTGGTGCTCTGGCCGGGGCTCGTAGATAACCTCACAGATCATTGCAGTCAACAGAGATGCGTCCTCCCTTTGCGTCAGAAAACAAATAGAAGCATGTAAACACAGTTAAATCTGCTTTATGTAATTACAATGTAAATTTCCATGAGATTAAACAGGCCACTGTGCCACACAGTCATTCATGAGTCTCCAATCTTCATTACCATCGTTGACGCTAATTACAGTGGATGGCATTCATTAGCATTGGTGTAATTGGGTCTCATGGCAACATTTCCAGCTCACATTTCACCCCAAAATCAATGGAAACAAAAAAGAAGAAATTGCCTTTTGCTAGCCTATTTTAGAACTATTGATGAGATTATGTTCAGGACCTGAATTCTAAATAAGAATGGTGTTTTATTTTATTTGTTTTTTTATTTTCACTGCTGTAATTGTTTTTATAAAGGATTATATTATAATTGTATTCTAAATTATATTTGTTTTTATGTTATGTAAATATATACAGTGTATATATATATATATATATATATTTAAAGGGGTCATATAATGGTACATGCACTTTTACAAGTTGATTGTACTGAAATGTGTGTTGGCAGTGCCTGTACACAGCCGTCATATAATGATAAAAATCCATCCAGTGGTTTTGTTTTAATCTCCTTATATGTTTTCCCCTGCCTCAAATCGAGCCTGTGACGTCACAAGCTCGCACGCCCCTCCCACGATTGTTGATTGACAGCAGCGTTTCAACACAGACCCGCCCTCGCTCGTGAGTGAGATGTCAATCATAGTTCGTCATTGTTTACACTGGAGCAGAATGGCGGCCGTCTAAGCGATTGTGGTGTTCTGTTCTTGGGTGTAATAAGGAACACAGCAGTCATTTTAATGTTCCTAAATCCGAACCGCTGAAGACGCAGTGGCTGAGTTTTGTTTATGAAGGGAATATTCCGACGAGCAACGTCAATGCGCTCATGATTGCGCAAATCATTTCTCACCAGACTGCTTTATAAATGAGGCGAGGGTCAATATAAATCAGGTTTTGCTAAGAAGCTGCTCCTGAAAAAGGAATCGGTACCAACTATTCGTGTTCCTGCTGGACCTCAAAAAGAAGTGAGTGTAACGTTTTATTAACCTTTATCTTTGCAAATCCCTTGCACGCTTCACGATGAATGTCGCTAATGTTTACACTCAGGGTGCATTACGGCATGTATTCTATGTTACGACGTTCTCAATATAATTCATAATCCCACGTTAATAATGAAAAACGGGTTATAGTTATTGTGTTATTAAAAACTGTGTACGCAGGTGTTACAGTTAACGTAACAGGAATATTAACAGGATCAATGCAGTTACAATAATATGTAGCCTACTTAAAAGTTTTCTTAAAACATAAAACATTTTCGCACTGCACTAAACATAAACATACAACAAATTCTTAGGTATCCTTCAACTACTGCTAGAATCATTACTGACATGACCTCATGTCATTTTCAGTCACGATAGTTGTACCTAACACTGAGATAACGTCACGCATCACTGACAAGCCTACATTTACAAAAAAAAAAAAAAAGTTTTTCAACATAAATCTGTCAACGAACTAACCTATAACTTACATTAGTAACGTTAAACACATAGCGTTTGTATCTCACAACTCTAACGTTACCCTGCCAGTACATACAAAAATAGTTCAAAGTGACATTGTTAACCAACCATTCAGAAATGTCCTGTTCGAGCCTTAATCCGGTTGTTAAGTCGTGACGTAAGCGCTCTCCGATAATACTGTTTCCGGGTCCAAAGGCCGGGTCCTCTCTACCTACCTACCGCTTTCGCCGGAGTTTTAACGTGTTCCCGTGTTGTTTAAATAGATCGGAGTTAAAAAAAACAAGTGACACTTAACTGTCATCTACCGCTTTCCATGTGACGAGAAAGATAAGAGAAAATGGCGGCAGTTGATAAGGTAAGTTACAAATCTTAAACGAATTAAGAAACTTTGGCGCCAGTGGGTGCTATCCCTTAATCCCTAGTAACACCCACTGGCACTGAAGCGAAAAAAGCCCTTTAAGAAAAGGTTTTATGTAGTCTAGGATCTGAAAGACGAGCGGAGCGCTTGGGCCCGGAAGAGGCTAAACGTCACGCGTGACGTCAGACTTAACAACCGAATAGAGAGCCTAAGTCCCGCCCCTCCACTTCCGGCTCACGGGACCTTATTTCGGAAAAAATATGTATGGTAGTCAATGGCGAGAGACAAGTTATCTTTTTATTCCGTCTGAACTGTGCCCTGAATTACACATATGATGTTTTTCAATTTAAAAGATAATTATGAAAGTCAAGAAAGTCGCAGTTTGTCATAAAACAGAAGAGTAACATTTAGTTTTATGTGAAAATCGCTCAATGAACTACATCTCCCGGGAAGTGAAACAACGAGCAAGATCCGTTGCTCGCGTGTGTGCAGTCTGCTACAAAACACTCAGGCATGACGGCGTAATGTTACGATTATAACGTAAGAATATAGAAAAAATGACAGACGTTAGCTTCAGTAAAGTTATCTTTATTCATTGAGAGAAAATGTGCGCCTTTTGGGTTTGTAGTCTTTGTAATTACGTATCTTCTCAGTCTTATACCTCAACAGTTTTACATCAAACTGCGACTTTCTTGACTTTAAAATGTATCTTTTAAATTGATAAACATCATATGTGTAATTCAGGGCACAATTCAAACGAGATCAAAATATTTGTTGTCTCTCGCCATTGACTACCATACAATATTTTTCGAAATTAAGGTCCCATGGTGGTCGACCGGAAGGGGAGGGACTTAGGCTCTCTATTGACCCTTCGCGTGGAGCTTGATTGACAGGTGTTCTGACCAATCATACTTCGCCATCCGCCATTTTGTCCGACAAAGCAGTCAGGAGAGATAGTAGATTAATGCCGCGTTCCAGGCAACCTGGAACTCGTGTTTTTTCCAACCGAATACCCGTGAAAGTGCACTGGAACGGCAGTCAAACCCGTGACTTACCACCCGTGAACTCGTACTAGATCCATGTACTCCCAGTTACGAGTTCTGACGTCACACAGCCCGCAAAACCATACAAAACAACAATGGCAGCCCCTACGGGTGCAGTGTTTCTGCCGGCGGTACACGGTGAGAATACACTTTAGGACAATATAACGTTGCAGTCAAATTAATAATAATATAATAATAATGATAATAATACACACACGATTATGTATTACAATGTTATGTGTCTGAAACAATAAGTATGTATATACACACACGATTATGTATTACAATGTTATGTGTCTGAAACAATAAGTATTGCTCTCAGGTATTTTTGCGTGACTGGCCTGGAACGCTACAAAGTCGTGAGTCGTGGTTTGAAGTCGTAATTTACAGCTCAAAAACTTGCCTGGAACGCAGCATAACATGGGAGGATTTGAACTTGAAAAACTGAATCGACTGGCGCCTTTCCGCGGTTAAAACAACATTCCTTATGTTAATTCATGTTTATTTGATGCTATAAATGAACTAGAAGGAAGAGATGATCGGATCACGAGCAGCTTTAACTGATGCTCTACAGCGATCTGTCACGGCACATTAAAGAGCCACAAACGGTATTTATTGTTTCAATTTCTTTAAAAAAAATACCATATTTAAAAGGTGAGACTTTGTTTAATATGCTTAATATCAAAAGTAACCGAAAAGTAACCTGGTCTGTCCTGTCTGTCTGTCTGTCTGCGTGTTGTCAGTCTCCTCTCTGCTCCGCGATGTATTTTTCACTGCGTGAGAACATGGTGAGAGCGTGAGAGCGGCGTAGCTTGTCGGAACATAGCGACAGTAACTAAGGAGGGCGGGTCTTTGCGAAGGGTCAATTGTCGAACTTCTTTGGGGCCGTCATCTTGTTTCGGGTCCGACTCCGGTTCAAACTGATATGGTTGCACAGATGTGTCCTCAGAGAGAATCCCGCTGCCATAATAAACCATAGACATAATATAATAAACCCTCAACTGTTGTCAAGTCAACAATCCACGTGCGTTGTGTGAAAGCGCCCGCAGAACAGAGGGGCGGAGTCAGCGAAGCTCATTATCATTTAAAGGCATATGCACTTAAACGGCGTGCTGAAAACAGAGCTGTTTTTGAGCAGGTAAAATGAGTGTTTTCTTAAAATACTAATGAGAATTTTTAATAAAAGTATATTACAAAGTTTTCATTTAGACCCTAAAGATTCATATTAACTTGTACAAAAATGGCATTATATGACCCCTTTAAATATATTATAGTAAATATTATAATTATAAAGTATAAATTATTAGTATAAATATATTTGATTTGATTATAATTAAAATGTGTATATGTATTTACAGACACTATATTGCCAAACGTACTGGGACACCCCTCCAAATCATTAAATTCAGGTGTTCCAATCACTTCCATGCCCACAGTTGTATAAAACAAGCACCTAGGCATGCACACTGCTTCTACAAACATTTGTGAAAGGATGGGTCGCTCTCAGGAGCTCAATGAATTCAAGTGTGGTGCCAAGATAGGTTGCCACCTGTGCAATAAGTCCATTCGTGAAATTTCCTCATAACTAAATATTCCATGGTCAACTGTTAGTGGTGTTATAACAAAGTGGAAGCAATTGACCCTTCGCGTGGAGCTTGATTGACAGGTGTTCTGACCAATCATACTTCGCCATCCGCCATTTTGTCAGATCAAGCAGTCAGGAGAGTTAGTATGGGAGGATTTGAACTTGAAAAACTGAATATACTGGTGCCTTTCCGCGGTTAAAACAACATTCCTTCTTATGTTAATTCATGTTTATTTGATGCTATAAATGAACTAGAAGGAAGAGATGATCGGATCACGAGCAGCTTTAACTGATGCTCTACAGCGATCTGTCACGGCACATTAAAGAGCCACAAAACGGTATTTATTGTTTAAATTTCTTTCAAAAAATGACCATATTTGAAAGGTGAGACTTTGTTTAACATGCTTAATATCAAAAGTAACCGAAAAGTATCCTGGTCTGTCCTGTCTGTCCGCGTGTTGTCAGTCTCCTCTCTGCTCCGCGATGTATTTTTCACTGTGTGAGAACATGGTGAGAGCGTGAGAGCGGCGTAGCTTGTCGGAACATAGCGACAGTAACTAAGGAGGGCGGGTCTTTGCGAAGGGTCAATTGGGAGCAACTTAGCCATGAAGTGGTAGGCCACGTAAAATCAAAGACCGGGCACACGCAGAAGTCGCCAACTTTCTGAAGACTCAACAGACATCCAAACTTCGTGTGGCCTTCAGATTAGCTCAAGATCAGTGCGTAGAGAGCTTCATGGAATGGGTTTCCTTGGCCGAGCAGCTGCATCCAAGCCAAGTGCAATGCAAATTGTGGGATGCAGTGGTGTAAAGCACGCCGCCAATGGACTCTAGATCAGTGGAGACGTGTTCTCTGGAGTGACCAATCATGCTTCTCTGTCTGCCAATCCGATGGATGAGTCTAAGTTTGGCGGCTGCCAGGACAATGGTTCTTGCCTGACTGCATTGTGCCAATTGTAAAGTTTGGTGGAGGGGGGATTATGGTGTGGGGTTGTTTTTCAGGGGTTGGGCTTGGACCCTTAGTTCCAATGAAAGTATGCTTCAGCATACCAAGACATTTTGGACAATTTCATGCTCCCAACTTTGTGGGAACAGTTTGGGGAAGGCCCCTTCCTGTTCCAACATGACTGCGCACCAGTGCACAAGGCAAAGTCCATAAAGACATGCATGAGCGAGTTTGGAGTGTAGGAACTTGAGTCCTGACCTCAACCCGATCACCTTTGGGATGAATTAGAGCAGAGACTGCGAGCCAGGCCTTCTCGTCCAACATCAGTGCTTGACCTCACAAATGCGCTTCCAGAAGAATGGTCAAAAATTCCCATAAACACACTCCTAAACCTTGTGGAAAGCCTGCCCGAAGAGTTGAAGCTGTTATGCAAAGGGTGAGCCAACTCCATATTAAACAGTGGGATGGGATGTCAATAAAGTTCATGTGCATGTAAAGGCAGACGTCCCAAAACTTTTGGCAATATAGTTTATATATATATATATAAGGCATATAATACCCTTAAAGGTATTTTACAACAAATCAAGTTGACACGTCATTGCCTCTGTATTCAGAGAAAAAAAAAGTAGTGATAGTGACAATTTAAGCCAAAGCTTCTAAATCTAATTTGATCTCATCAGCGAAGCAGTAAATGTTTTGAACACTTTTATGAATTCTCATTGTAGGCTAAATCACCAAATTAACCACAGGAAACTCTAGCTCTCAAGACAGCCTCAGGCACCTATAGCTGTGTGGTTTGGTATAGAAACGTTACCATGACATCTGAGACGAGGTTTGCTTGAGCTGAAAGGAAGCGATCGAGATCTGACTGTGTCCTTTTTCCCACACTCCCTATGGGTGCACCGTGTCACGAGCATCAGACCCCGCGCTGTTATCTAAATATTCGCATATTTTGATATTTGTCTTGTGAAAAACTCAAGTTCCCACAACCAGGCTGAAGCTAAGTGATTTCAACTTTTAGTAACTGCAATGATCTTTCAGATAAAATAAACAGAATTATTTTTGTGAGGTTGATCTCTGATATCTTCATATCTGCCGAAGGATTAATGGACTTATGTTCCACTTATCAGATGTGTAAACCCATTTTGTTTTCCTACGAGCCATGCACATGCGAACTGATTATGATTGCAATAGTTTATGTAAATTAGGCATATTACACATTTGAATCCATTGATTTTAAATACATACATTTTATTTTATTATAAATGATTTGCTGACAATCATGATGACATGCTCAACATATTTTTTTATAAATTCATGTGCCCTCATAATCTTTAATCAAAATAACTTCCCCTCCCTATTACAGCGACATTTCTTCTCTTCTCTGATGATGTTCACTGGCTCGAGGGCGGAGCAACCCGTCACTCACATGACATCACAGCAATAGCAAACAACAACTATCCGAACAATTCCCAATGGACAAAATCAAGAGCAGCCCTACATTTCCTTGTTCGAAATGCCGTTCACTCGGACATACGTCACAAATGGGAAGAAAAGTCTATCGCAACTTCTGATTCATGTCAACTTTAATGAGTATGTTTTGAGTTTATGAGTTGTCCAGTGCCGATTTATGTTTCTGCTGGTGGATCCTCACACTGATACACACAGATATGCAACAAATGCCCCTTAAAATATTTTAACATGAAATCTTGGTATCCATGCGATGATGCGCTTGATGAATTCATTACACAAAAGTTATTCGTGTCTTGAGAAGAATTTGCGTAGAATTCGTGTCTACATTATACCAACCAAACATAAACATCTTCATTCACATATTCTGTGAGTGTTGTTATGAGTCACTCTCTAGCTGATATACCTGATCTTTTCGCATTTAATTATGTATAAAGCAATTTATCACCTTGCAAAAAGCAGAAAGCTTTTATGTCAGGTTGTTATGTCCTAAGGGTAAAAGTAGAATTGTGTGTATTACCACCCTCCGGGACCAGATGTGCTATCCACCAATCAGAGAGGTTCCTGAATTTCAATCGATTTTTTGATTGGAGAATATCTGGCATTTTTCCACGGATTCCTTGAGCCCCGGAGCACCCACAAGATCGGCCCCTATGATGCCAGAGATTCACAAACTTTTTGTCAGCTGAACCCCTTTGACCTAAAATATTTACTGGAATAAACCTTGAGATTTGAAGTTAATATTTCAATAATTTAACATCACATTTGCATGTTCTAAGTTATTGGTAAATGGTCACTTGACATGCAGGCAAACAAATAAAATATTTAGTCTTTTTAGTAAGTGTGGTCACACTTTATTTTAAGGTGTCATTGTTACAGTGTAATTATATATTTAAGTACTGAGTAATAATAGTTAACTACATGTACTTACTATAGGGTTAGGGTAGGATTAGGGTTTGGTTGAGGGTTAGTTGCATGTAATTATGCATAATTTACTGTTATTACTACGGTAAGTACATGTAACATATGTAACAAGGACACTGTAAAATAAAGTGTTACCGTAAGTGTTTTCATTATTTTTATTTTAAAATTGTTTACTTTTTTATGATTTAATGAATTGTTAGCTTTTCACTTCTTGTAGTTCCGCCACAAACCAACAAGTGTTTGCGACCCCTGGTTTAGGAAACTCTGCATTATGTGAGCAGAACCTGACGTAGGCATCTGAAAATGTGGTGTGGAGTGATTTCAAGCTGGCATGGCTCCTTTCACACCCTCAAACACGTTAGACATTCCTGTCTGTCAGAGAGTACTCTATGTATGCAGCCCAAGGCTTAAAACACAAACTTTAGCTTCACATATTTTCACACATAATTGTATTCAGAAATATACCATTGTAATGTTTTTTTCTATGGTCAGTTCAGGTCAGTTACTGTCATGGCAGAGCAGCAGTTTGAAAAATTTTTTTGCTAAGTTAAACATGCCGAGGAACTAGTAAGTTGGAATAAAACACATGGCAAGGTTATCACCCCCTTGAGTCACATGGTTTATCACAGCACTGTAATGCAAGAACATTAAATATGTACAACAGGACCATGTGTAAGCAATGCGCTCAACATGTATGGGCTCTGGGAAAGTATGCATGCTTTATTTAATCTTTGTCAAGAGACACGAGTCCTGAGCAGGTTTGGGCAAAATTCAGAATTGAAAAATTGGCTCCCTTTTTATTCATGAGTTGGAATTTGAATATTGTTTTCTCTGTCCATAAGGCCTATAAACCTTCAAACTTCAAGGCTTTTTAAACTTTTTTTAAACTTTCAAACCACACACAACAAGATTTTTGTCTTGACAAACTACTTTTCTTGTTAAAAATAACAGATAATACTTCCTTATATTCAAATTCAAAATGCATCTCTTATCTTATCAATCTCTTATTGATTTGCTCCGTTTTGAAGTGCATCTCAATGGCTATGACATTATGTTACATTTAACAGACAATTTCACAACACTTCAATATAAATTACATGCATACGTAGATAACACATTATTTCACAAGTACATTCAAGACCTTCAAAGGCACAGAAAAACAAGTATCTTGACGCAAATAACAGGTCTGTAGCTACTGAACGGCACCACGCATGTCGTCATGCTTATATGCTTATATAATTATGTACAATTATGTACAATCGGAATCTCTCACATGAAAGAAATGACTGATTCATGTCAGCCTACATACATATGAAGACACATATATGTCATTGACTTGTAGTTGTCAACATAAATGAAAGCACAATAAATATGTTGAGATTATAAATACAAGCAGACAGCTTTCATATGTAACATTTGAAGAACTGAATGACTTGAAATTCAAACTACGTCATATAAGTCACTTGACAACAAACGTGTCCAAAGTGACAGATTGCGTAGGAGAACGTGCCGTTTTTACCTTTAACCTTGAAAGCACAAGCCTTGAAAGTATTTGGATGAGTAATGATCATGGAATGATAGCTTCAGGACAGTTTCTCTGTTTTCAAACAGTTAATACACAGAATATCCCCGGCAAAACTGAAGAATCCTCCATGATTGAACTCCCACTAAACATGCCTTAAACATTTTTCAAGTTCTTCAGGTGATCACAGTTAAAGGACTCCTGGTCTCAAAACAGTTAGTGGTTGAGGGAACATAACGTATCCCTTTGACCTCACATTTGGCTTTATCTCACTCAGTTTATGAACCAGTTTTTAGATCAACAAACAAAAAAGGTCGACATTGAAATGGCAGACAAATCAGTTAAGATGTTCTTAGATAGATAGATTAGATAGATAGATAGATAGATAGATAGATAGATAGATAGATAGATAGATAGATAGATAGATAGATAGATAGATAGATAGATAGATAGATAAACTTCATGCTTAATTAAAAAAAATCAGTTATGTGGAATAGTCAAGTTCACATAACTTAATTTTTTCAAGTACACATGAAGTTTATTTACTTAATCATTTTAAGTCGGTTTTCCTCAATTTGTTTAAGTTGTCAACTGATAAGATCCAGGAATTTTGAAATACTATCAAAGAACTTTAAACCTCGATGAGCCTTGCCTTCCAAATCATATCGATTTTTAGATGGAATCATCCAGTCCATCATCACTTCAGATCATCTGAACAGGCTTGTTGAGGTGTGTGGTCTCCACACAGGTGGAACTGGGTTGGTACAGCTCGATTTGGCCTGCTGGATTCTTGGAAATGGACGTTTTGAACAAGGAGTTCCTGGAGGGCATTAAGGTGGTCTTACACAGCGCCCCCCAGAGGAAGCGCAGAACCGAGGGGCTGAGGATGATGAACACCCACGGGTCAATGATGGAGTTGACCGAGAGGAACCTCAGAGCTATTAGATCATCCTTGTTTTTGTCAGTATTGTTTACCATGGAGTTGATGTACACACGGATCTAGAGAGAAGAAGGTAATTTCAGAGATGTTACTGAACATTAACCACAGATGATGATGTCAGTGGAAACTATTATTTATTCCGAGCACAACAGTGTGTGAGTCTTACCAAAGAAACCAGAGAAGCGTGAAGATGCATATCTATTTCAAAAATACTGTATCAAATGTCAAGAACCAAAAACTTTGATATTAATTTTGTATCAGTATCAGCAATTGCAAATCTTATTTCTGATCAATGTAGACTTATGCAATGTAGACTTAATCTATCTATCTGTCTATTTATTAATAATTAATCAGTTGGTTACATATCACAATGTAAATTTAGCATGTAGTGTGACAGCTTCAAGCAATAGTTGTAATGAAAGCATTGTGGTGAGATATGCTGAGCCACTGTATACACTGTCTGGTCCAAAGTATAGTTTTGCATTTAATGTTTTTAATAATTCATGTGACTTTTCCACATCCCACAAATCATATCGAATCCGGAGAAACCATTATCATTGTTGACAAGCTTCTATAAGACACCACCTCATTAATCAATATTAATGACGACAACGTGGATGTGTTTCATCTCACGCACAAGATAATGCGCTTAAATCGCATTACTTTCATCAGCGTGCACGTTAACATGTTATTACTCTAAAATTACAGATAGGAATTTAAAAGGCAAGAGACTTATCAGTCATTTTCCTCATTGATTCCAATTTAAGGAGCTTTTGCTTTGACTGAGATTTCAGTAAACACTTATGTGGTCTCAGAAGATTTTGTGTGCAAAATATATAACATATACAAGGCACGGTCTGTCAAAACTTTGCTCTTTCTGTCACCCATGGAAGCAGTTATGTAAAAATATAATCAACTCTCTAGATGTCTTCATCCTGGAGTTCCCATCAATGAGTCACGAGATCACTGTAAAAACTTTTCTTTTTTAACCTAACCTTTTTTTAAAACCTAAGTTTGTTTACCTCTGCTCATAGTTTTTTGTTACATTAGCCTTTGTTTTCTTTTTCCTTTATCACACACAGATGATAAACATACTGTAGAAGTTATATTTTTCCTAATAAAATTGTTTGGTCATGAGAATTATTTTGTCACAGACCATGAAGTATGATGAAAGTAGGCTATTACGAAATTCTCATGCACTGCATTTCATCAAACTGGAGTCTTAAAACTAAAGTGCGTAATCTCTTTGTATGTTAAAATACTTTCTTCTATCCCATTTTAATATGCCAATTATATGTTATTTTCCCCAAAAAAGTGTAAACCTGATGCTGAAACCTGTTTGAAAATCACCAAAATTCCTTATTTGGTGGTGACTAATGTGTTTGAAAAAGAACCAACAAGTCTTTGATTCTGATTATATGCATGATCTTTCACCAGACAGGAGCCTTCCATCATTACATCTACCAGTTGCCCGTCCCACAAATTTAGTCAGTGGGTTGCTGGGATCTGAAATTATATTACTTGTAATTTATGCTGAAATTCAGTTGTCCCTAATAAACTCAATTCAAACCAGTGAATCAGCAATATGTTTGCAGAAGGAGCCACAAATACTAAATTGTAATACTTTGATGTCATTTGACCTGTTAATATAATTTATAAATAATTAACATGGCTGGCATTGTTCCAGGTGACTGAAGAGCTGGATTTGAGTCTGGTTTCAGCTAGACTTGGTCTGTTAGTACCTGGAGTCTTTGTGTGTTAAAATAGTCGCTTTTCACAATAATTAATAATACACTCCAAGAAAAAATAAGCTCCGGCTATCTAAATCTCATACTGTCAGTTATTGTTGGTAAAGCTCTGATGGATGCGGGGTGATTTTGAAAGTATCATGATCTTGGGTTTGATCAAGATCTCAGTAAGCCGTCCTTTTCAAAATGCTAAATGCTTTCATGCACTTATGTTTCTGTGGCATTTCTTTTCATAAATACCAGCTTCTCCAAGACAGGTCAAAACCTTTTTCATTTTTATAACCATTCTTTTTTGTCAATAAATCAGCAAGAAAATGTGTGGTTACTTAGAAACCATAACATCCCCATGCCCAGTAACCTGAACTATAATATGGAAGCATGCGTCCATGAAATTACATTATCCAAATCTAACCAGACTTAATCTGCAAAAAACAGTGATAATGTCTCTTTTCGGTAACCTCAAATCAAGTGAAAGAAACATTGAATATAAATGACAGCTACATTATAAATGAAGACAAGAAAAAAATACTTCTTCAACTTCAAAAATATAAATAAAAAATCATGATAGTGTAATTTATCTGCAAATTAATGTCTTTGTAGTACATGAGCCTAAGAGGGTAAACATTACCATAAGCATATGAACATAAGCATATTATCATATTATGCTTATATTATTATGCAGTTATATTATATTATAACATCTTTTTATATTGTTTCTTATTCATCTTTTATCATATTGTTAATATGAATATATTTTCTCTAAGTAAGAATGTATGCAATTTCATTAATATTAATTTTAAGTAGTGAAATATAAAAGATCTGTTTTACCCTCTTTTTTACATCATACATTTTTAAACAATAACATGTATTTAATTTTTTTTTATCTCTTTATCAAGTAGTTTATTGATGCCTGAAGGACTCATATATTTGAGTGAATTTACAACAAATCACTTTCCTTCATCCTAATGTAAGTCTTACCATTATTGGCAGGGAACAAATGACAAATATGACTGTCATGAAGATCAGAAGAATGAGATGTTCCACCTCCTCTGCCCATGAGAAGTGCCTCCTGTCCCTTTTACTCCGAGTGTGCACCGATCGTCTGTTCTTTTTGCGCCTCCGGTACATCAACACCAGATGATACACTACAAAACAGTTGCATGCCACTATAGCTACAACAATAAGCAGCAACACGGTGGCATAAACGTTGGCATAAACCTGGTCCTCAGGATTATCTGGTTTCATGGCAATAAAACACCACGTCCCTGGACAGTATTGCACATATTTCCCGAAGCCTGCGAACGGCATCAAGCAGAATAGAAAGCAGACTAGATAAATGCAAGGGATGGTGATATATCCACAGCGCTTGGTGATGTGCCTCCCGTAGTGGTACGGGTACCCGATGGAGATGCACCTCTCCAGTGCCATGGTGAGGAGAATTGAATGTGTCGCCAGACTGAAGAAAGTCATTGCAAATCCAAAATACTGACACACCGCAAAAGACTCGTTCATCCCAACTAGTGAGGTATTAGTTGAGTATGCAATCTGCACAAGGGGACTGATCAAGCAGGTGCCCATTAGATCCGTAATGACCAACGTGGTCACCAATAAATGGAACAGAGATTGCCGCTGCCGGTTCTTCTCTTTCCTCCTGCGGAACTCCAGGAGAAGCAACGCAACCAGGTTCCCGAGCACTCCAGCTGCGAACATCATTGCGCTGATGGCCGGACCCCCATTCTCCTCCACACTCTGACTTTTATTACAGGTACTGTTGTTGGTCATCTTAGAACCTCAAAGTTCTTCAAGTGAAAAGCTTCCTTAAATTAGTTTAGGTTGGCATGTTTGAGAGAACCCAACTCTACATCAGAAAAACTGCATTTAATTAAAAAAAAATCTAAAAAGCTTAAAGGTTATTGCAGATCCATAGCAGTATTTCAATGCCTCTGGAGTCAGACAGACTTGCCTCTTTGTCTGCCACATGCTCTCGAAGGTAAAGAGGCAGTGGTGGGACAATGTAGTGTGAGCCATGAGTTCCTCTGCTGAATAAGCTGTTGACTGGTGAAACAACGTCACTGTCTTAACTCCACCCTCAACACACACACACACACACTGGTCCAGACACAGGACTGAGAAATTCAAGCTTCCTTAAAACCTCATATGCCGTTGAGACTCTACTTCCTGACAGTTTGGGGTCCCAAAGAGCCTTGTGCTGTATTTGTACAAATAACAATAATCAAATAGCTGTTCTAAAATGGCCTTGAAAGGGTCTCTTGTTAAGGGCTACATGCGATTTAAACTTTTAAATTTGCCTTTAGGAAAGAATGATTGTCAAAATGACCACTGATTAAATAATGGCCACTCTCCTTGAAATTACAATGAAACATCATACCACCAAAGACTACATGACAAGAAGGATTCTTAAAATAACTGGTGTAAATTGTAAACATTTGACAGATTTGTTCAGTTTTGTTGAAAGATCTATGACGATAAATTAAATTAAATAAACAAATAAATACATTTGTCCTCCAAAGTGGTGCTCTTTAGATCTTATTCTAGAATGGACCTGTTCAAAACCTTTGAAAACGGCCCTGAAACATTGATCTTTAGACCCAGAAACAGCTCAATTGGCTTCTTTTCCAACAATAATCTTTTTTTTTTTTGTAGTCCTCGTTTCTTAATTTTCAGATAATTAAATCTACTTTCTCTAGATAACCAAAACGTTTCTAAATGCCGAGAGACGTTACAGAACTTTCCATGTCTTTAAGGTTGGGCAGTACAGACCTGAGCTCACACAACGTGCTGCTACGTGTTTTATTGTCTTGCCAGAAGGAATTTTTGTACTCTTACTTGAGGGCTTGCTGGTATTTTTTATGTTTTATATTATAATAAAACAGCAGTTACACATTTCCAATTCCTATTTTATATACTGCTGTGTTTTAAAATGTTTTGTTCATATTATTAGCTATGTTTCCATCCCAGAAACCAAAACTTTTTTGGTAACATTTTATTTTACAGTGTCCCTGTTACACATTTTACATGTAGGCTAATAACAGTCAATTATGCTTATAGTTACATGCTACTAACCTTAACGCTAATTATGTAGCCTACATGTAGCTACTAATTTCACTGTAACAAGGACACCTTAAAATAAAGTGTAACCCTTTTTTTACATTAAATGTGGAGTTTGAATTTGTGTTAGGCCTATATGGCAATGATGGTTGGATTCGCAGAGGCTAGGCTACTCATGTTTGGCCATCATAATGATTGATGTTGCACACACACTGCGTGTGTTACAGTACAAATAGCTCGGGTTATGCTCATGTTGACAAACCAAACACGGTTATGAACAAAGCAAACTGTCCTGAAACTTGAAACGTCTGGATCAGATCCAGTGAAAATGAGGAACATCTCACGTACATCAGGAGACGATCATATTACACTTAGCAGACAAAAGACACACGTCACAAAATAATAGAGGCCTAAAGGAAACATTATTGTGCAATTTATGATTGTTGTAGGATGAATAAATGAGCCAAAGTACTGTAAAACAAATAATAAATGAATTTGCGTTGTTGAGGTGTGATAACACACGTTTATTTGCAACACAAAAATCTCAAATCGTTTTACACATTAACAAATTACAAACCAATTCAGCGTTAGGTTTAGTGTTTTTGTGTTTATCTGGCGTCCTCTACAGGCTAAATAAGGTAAGGCTAAAAATGATAACGGGATTTTTTTTAATGGTAAAATAAACGAGAATATAATTTAATTAATTTAATTCATTTAACTTTCATGTATTCGACAGTTGTAGAGTTTTTTTATGATCTACATAAAAACAATTATGTTACTAAATATTTCTATTTCAAATAGATGCTGTTCTTTTGAACTTTCTGTTCATCAAAGAATCATCATCGTGTATCAAATCAAATTCAAATTTGACCTCAAATCTTTTGTCAGTTCTTGCAATGACACGTGAACAGGACAGGTTCTCAGTATTTAGTAACAAACAGGTGTTTAGGAAAATGCTGTGTTCTTTTACCCTGAGGGGCCTTTTGCCCTGTTGGACACTAAACATCTAGGCTATTATTAGATAATCATGTTTGTGTCCTTGTATACGATCAGAATCTATATCCAAACCTTTTTATTGGTTTGAAGACACAGGTAAAACAAACATAAGAGCATAAATCAACATTGTATAGTTTAATTTAACTTTTTTGTGACTTACAAATCTCTGACCTGTGCTGCTCTACAGTCCATGTTACCAATGAGCGATCAAGCAGCAAAAAGTCACTTTTTGTTTCCAGAGGAAGTTGTTATAAGGCAAGAGAAAAGTTCAAGCCACGGCACAAGTCAAAAGCATTATCTTGTTCTAGACCTTATGGTTTGTGCCATAGTCCCGCAAAAGATATTTTCACATTATTTCTCTTTTTTTGTCCCATTTCCAGCTTCCCCACTCTCCAATAGGAATGGCCACTAGATGGCATCAAAAACAAAGAAGACATGATCAGTTCTCAAGATGAATGAACCGCAGCACAAGCACCATACAAGATAATATTAAATACAAATACAGCACTGTTATTTACTTACACAATATGTAAGTAAGTATGTAGGCTATTGTGTAATATTCACAATGCAAATACAAACATGATAGTAACAGAACATCACTGTCATATAGGCTACTGCAGTCTTTGATGAGCCTCAGCACAGTAGTGATTAGATTAGTGACACTCATCCATTTGTTATTGATATTTACACTCCTTAAGTTGATTAACGACTCTTTCAGATTGAATAATTGGATAAAATCAGTCTTAATGCAAATATAATTAAACTCTAAGGTAAAAGCATAGGGGAAAAGAGGAGGATTATGAAAAAGCTGAAAAAGCTGGATATTTAACAGAATAAAATTTATTATTATTATATAGTTTCACTATAAAATAAAAAAGTTATATAATGCATTTTGTAATACAATATAAATAATTATTTAAGAAGACCATACATTTAAAAATAATTTCTAATAAATTTCGCCATTAAATAAATACATTTCGGGATATTTATATATATTTAAAGGCATTTACTGCCTTTCCACCAGTATCTTTTCTTGTAAATGTAATGAAATGCAGACGGTGTCCCGAGTGTCACCCGTTAGCCAATCAACGTCCGCGTGACCTCCCACCACAATCCCTCCCGTAGTGTCGCCTGGATCACAAACTTCCCATCTTCATGCCCAACATCATCAGCGCGCACTCAAACTCATTCAAACTGAGTGTGCCGCATGTATACAAGCTGCATGCGTACTAGCTGTTCTTTAAAATGACGTGGGGCAAATCAACGCTGTTCTTTTTACAACTTTTCTGGACCGTTCACCATGTTTCAGCTATCCACAGACATGCCATCTATCCATATGGGATGTTTTACGGCGATGTAACTCTGCAAGAGGGGGACGATGAGACTTCTGAAGTGATCACGCTAACCAAACCCATGTACTTCTATGAGGCGTCCTTCTCTGTCTTATACGTGAGTACATCATCAAGCGTCTGATAATGTGTTGTTGTTGTTGTCTTGCCTAAAGAATTAGCGTATCTCGTACTGTAACAAGTAGCTAATACATATCAATAGATCAGGCTTTGATTTAGATTAATCTCTGGGTTAAGTTGTATGTATAAAGACTTTAAGCAAAGTCTAAGATTTCCAAAAATCTAAAAATAATAATAATAAAAAAAATGATTATGCTGTAATATTAAAAAAGTTATTTTGAGATGAGCATGTCCATGTAGACTGTAAAACAATTTCATCATTATGTTATGTCATTTTTATTTCTGTCAGAATAATAATAAAAATCAATTAATTTCTAATTTCTTCTCAGTTTTAAAAAAAAATTGTTTTCAAAAATGTAAATGTTTTTAAAAGCTTTGGTAACACTTTATTTTAAGGTGACATAGTTACACGTTACTACATGTACTTACTATAGTAATAACAGCAAATTATGGATAATTACAAGTAACTAACCCTAAATGAAACCCTAACCGTAACTAATAGTAAGTACATGTAGTTAATTAATATTTCTCAGTACTTACTCGAGTAATTACAATGTAACTACATCACCTTAAAATAAAGGGTTACACTTTATTTGAAGGTGTCATTGTTACAGTGTAATTATATATTTAAGTACTGAGTAATATTAAGCAACTATGTACTTACGGTTATGGTTTGGTTTATGGTTAGTTACTTGTAATTATCCATAATTTGCTGTTACTACTATGGTAAGTACATGTAAGTAACACGGACACTGTAAAATAAAGTGTTACCAAATAAACTAAGAAAAGTTTTTTATTTTAATTAAAAGTTTAACATTTTAAAGTCATTTTTTAATTTAAATCCAAAGTGGTCAAAAATGACAATATCACTGTATGATTTTACTCTAAAAACATGACCCCAGAATAAGATCATCATGGACAGTTTTCATTTTGTTTTGTGTCTTTAAATGTCTCGTTCCAGGTGGCCACCAATGGAATCATCTCAACTCAGGATCTTCCCATGGAGAAGCAGTACGTGGATGACGGCTTCCCCACCGACTTCCCTGTCATCGCCCCCTTCCTGGCTGACATTGACACCAGCAAAGGAAAAGGATCCATCTTCTACCGGCAGACGGAGTCTCCTACCGTGCTGAAGCAGGCGGAAGCGGATGTCAGGAGAGGCTTTCCAGATGCCACGTTCACCCCTACCCATGCCTTCATCGCCACCTGGGAGAACGTGTCAGCTTATGAGGAGCTCACCCGCAGCTCCGGCCCATCCAATCGGGTAAGAGAACTGCGTAAAGAGGTGCTTAACCTGAGCTCCTTTTAGGCAGAGGTTATCAAAGCTGGTCATCTGTCCTAATCTCAGGCCTAGAGGGGGGCTGCGCACACAATAGCGTCTCCCAGAACCCGCTAATCTATCCCAGAGCCCTTCAGCCTTTCATTTTACCTGCAATTCACTGGAACAATTGGTGGGATTGAATTGCTCCTAATTGTCCCTGTCAGTGGTTAGGTCTTATCAACACCTCGCATACCACAGAAATGCTGAGTAATGACTTGGAAGGTTTTAGATTATCAGAGCCAGAGTGTTTCTCAGGGGGTCTGACGGGCTTATTGAATCTAATTAAGTTTGCAGTGGTTCCCAGCTTGCTTTGCTTCTAGGGTCAAATTTTACATTGGACATAGCACAGTACGAGAATAGTTTGTTGTACAAAAGCAGACAAAAATGCAATTAAAATCACACATTGAAAGTATAAGTTTAATAATCTGTTAACTTCATAAAATATTGTTATATAGTAAATTCTTGTAATATTTATTCATATAATACAACTGAATTATTTTTATTAATAATTAAAAAACTATATTTAATTGTTCTTTTTTTGCTATGTCAACTTAACACAAAATGGAAAGTTGCATTTATTATTTGCATTTAGCATTGGTTTTCCCTAATGTCCATCATAACAGCTCTGTGATCCATTTTAAGTAAATCAAGTGTACACTACTGTTAAAGTTGAAAAAAAAAAGAAACAAATTAATACTGTTATTCAGCAGGACACATTAAATTGATCAAAAGCGACAGCAAAAATATTTATAAAGTTACAAAAGTTCTATTGAACTTTCTATTCATCAAAGAAGCTTGACAAAATCTTTTATTTTTTATTTTACTTTGTTTGTTTAGCAGCAAATCAGCATATTAGATTGATTTCTGAAGGATCATGTGACACTGAAGACATGGTGATGACTGAATGATGCTGAAAATTCAGCTTTGCATCACATTAATAAAGGGCATTTTAAAATATATTAAAATAGCAAACTTTTTTTTTATTGTAATAACATTTCACAAAATTATTGTTTTACTGTAATTTTGACCAAATAAATGCAGCTGTGGCGAGCATAGGAGATTTATTTTTAAAAACATAAAAAAATCTTACCAACCCCAAACTTTTAAACTGTAATCTATCAGCTGAGCTGAACCACATTTACAGGCACAAAATCCAGTTTTATATTATTTATAGGTGAATTTCTAAATGTATTTCTCACATTCAGACCATATTTTTATTTAGCAATGTAACAGTTCTGATGTGTAAAAGAGCTGAAATGGAACTGAATTCTGAGTGTTTTCAGTGTTTTATTCTAATGGGCATTATTGAGCGTGTCCTTCTTCAAGCCTCTAGTCACTAGAGTCTAGTGCATGGCTGGCTCTCTTGTCCAGACCGCTGAGCAGAAACAGCTGTTCTGCTCATAAAATACTAGCATTTGTTATTTATTGGTTCCGGAAGCAGCATTTCTTCTCTTGTCGAGGTTGCACAATGCCATGTTCATATTCATTTTTGTATCCTCAGAGTAAATATCACTAGGATTCCACTGGGTTCTGTTCAGTAGAAAAAAAGAACAATGCTAAATGCAAATAATAAATGAACGAAGCATTTAGAATTGAAAAATAAGTAGGCTATTAAAAAAAAACCTACGTTTTTACATAAAATGTAGTGCATCCAATCAAACTCTGGTATTTTGGCCCAGATTCATCTGTCACTAGAAGCTAGATAGACCGCTCAGGGATACTGGGTGGAAAGTCAAACTGCAGACATCTTTCCTGACTAAAAGGTTGCATGCTTTTAGAACTGTTTACTATCTTAAGCAATGTTTGCTTACTAAATTTTACGTGATTGCAATTGAATAGCCGTAGGCCACAGGGCTTGTTTGAAGAAGCACATCCTTAAGTTGATTTACTACGCTTCCGCTCGGTCTCTCTGCAGTTTGCTGTAGCTCAGCGGGACTAAATGGTGGAAATCTCGGTATGATATCTTGTTTTCCTTTGGGATTTAAACCACTATATCTAGTCTTGTTCCCCCTCCAGATGTCTGTCAGTGCAGCTTATTTAGTTGATACTCCACAAATGTTGGACTTTATACACAAAACAAATAATGACAAGAAAAATAAATACACTATACAATATAACAAATAACAATAAAACAGTATTAATATCCTTACAATTAGTAATGAAATAAGTTTTAGAAAATCAAACATTTAATATTCAACAATATTATTGATCTGCCTGCATTGACACCATTATATGAGAATTGAAATGAGCTGTTTTCTCCAGAGCGGCTATATATATAAATTAACTAAATTACTAAAAAAAAAAAAAAAAGGATCCATACTTAAGCTAGACTATAACGCTATTTCTTCTAAATCTGCTGTACAGCAGAAACAACATTTTTTTACGAAACAATATTTTCCTGTTATCCTGCTTTAAAACAATCTGTATTGTAAAAAGCGCTATATAAATAAAGGTGACTTGACTATATCTATATATAGTCACTATATATACGTATGTAAGACATAATGAAGAAAAATACTCTAATAGTATTGATGTTATGATGGTGATGATGATTACTGTAATATTATTGATAATATTGATGTAGTGCATCTCAAGCTAATAAACCCTTACATTGTGGGGGTCTAATGTCTTTTTCGCACCATAACATCTTTAAACGATCTTGTTTATGGGTGTGTTTCTGCACTGCTCAGAGGCAGTGTGGTCCTGCAATTAGGAGTTTGAAGCTGAAGGCTGCAGGGTTGGGTGATGGATCGAGGAGGGATGCATGCTGGGGGAATGAGGCAGCCCGAGGCTCTCTGAAAGCCAGATGCAGCATTGTCTCTCTGGAATTGGGGGTTGTTTTGTGGAGGTGATAGCTCTACTGGGGGACAGCTTGGATTACTAAACAGAGGAGAGGAATTTCTCACACAACCTCTGTATGTATGTGTGTGTGTGTGTACGTGAAAGGCTGGAAAGGGGAAAGGGCATCTTAATATCTGGGTTGAATATCATTAGGATGTCTTGTTAGAAAAGCTTACTTAAAAATAGACCCAGTTTATTTTATAATGCACATTTCGTACCTTATTGGGAACAACTCATCTTTGCAATAATAATCTTTGATGAAAATGGTACTACTGTAACTTGCTCCATTTCTGCAGCAACTGCACCAAGCCTCCTTTTTTGTATATCAAGGTTCATTTGGAATTATATTACATTATAAATGTAAAAATGGATTGCAAACTGCCATTGATGTTGATTGTACATCTAAGTGGTGCAGTCACTATCGAGAGGCTAGTTGGGCAGTGTTATTAAGAACTATTAAGAACTGTTAATTGAACTAAAGCAGGAATAAAACAAAATAAAAAAATATTAGATGAAATATTGGGAAATGTTGCCCTGTCAACTGATTGAAATAAAATAAGTATAAAATAAAGTACTAAAATGACTAAAACTAAACTAAAAATGAAAATGACTAAAGAACACAACAAAATGACTAAAACTTAAAAATCTTAAAACATTTGAACGACCTACTCTCCGCCTACTGACCTAACGTGTAAACATTATGGGAAACGCGCAAGACAGACGGGATTTAAACTTTGTCGGCTAGAGACTCAATTTTGGTTTGAAGATGAAAAATGTACCAAGCACAAAGTTCTCTCACCATTCCTGATTTCTGACACTGCGTTCGGCGCAGTTTTGAGGCTGTCAGGGCAGAAATGAAACCTGCTGCTCTCCGTGTGTTTTTCCGTCATCTCAGGGCACATTCGTGTAATCTGCGCAAGCTTATTTAGTCCATTACATCGAAAGATCCAAAAAAACATACATTTACCCACCCATAGACACTCCCCTCGAAAAAATTAGGACAGAAGTGGTTGAAAGTGGACAAAAAAGATTTAAAATACCAGGTGTAAATAGGATCGACCAAAGAATTTCTTAAAACAGGGCCAAAAGGAGTCAAAAGATGTGAGAAAATCCTTGTGGGGGGCACATTTGGTGGATCACTTGGCTTGTAAAATCAGTGAAGCTTTTAGAAACACCATATTTGGGTTACAGCTGAAGTTAGATGGTTGAGATTTCCAGAACCAATTAATGTACACAGAAAGCAAATCTCTTTGACATCACTTTGTCCAAAAGTAAGGAAAAAGAAGTTCTTAAGTTAAATATGTTTGATAGATTTACTGTATATAATGGAATAATTACAGGGACATGCTTTGAAAGTCTTTTTATTACCTTCTAATGTGCTGCACAGAATTCTGGAGCCCTAAGTAATGGCCTTCTCTTCTTTCTTTTAGATAAACACGTTCCAAGTGGTGCTTGCGTACAATGAGAAGGATACTTATGCACTCTTTCTATACCCTGAGGATGGCCTGCAGTTTTTTGGGACACGGCCCAAAGAATCTTACAATGTCGAAATTGAGCTTCCAGCTCGTGTGGGCTTTACCAGAGGAGAGCTGTCCTACTTCTTCTTTTCTCGGACAGAGGGGCCTTACTACAGCGTCACCAGCAACGAGCAGTCCGTCAAGAACCTTTACCAGTAAGCGTCTGGGGATCTTCCCCTGAAATAAAATAAAATAAAACATACAGACCCCAAACTTTTGAACGGTGTATATCTCCCCATATTGTAAAAAAAAGTAAAGCATAACAAATATGAAATGATTATTATAAATTAATTTATTAATATTATTTTATTAATATAGTACAATAGAAGCATTAATTTAAACATTTTCTTAGTCTAATTATTTTGATGTTATTATTATTATTATTAAATGGCCATGATTAAAATGATACTATTATAAGTTAATATTATAATTCTCCTCAGAAAGGGAAACATAGGAGAGCCAGGAGTTTGGCTTTTCCACGTTGGAAACAGATATTCCTTCCAGAATGTGGTTCCTGCACAGCATGAGGCTGTTTTAAACCAAAGCTCCCCCAGTGTTTTCTGATGAAGACTACACAGATACAGACGAGGAAGAGTACTCCATCGATCCAGACTTCCAGGATCCCACCACAACAGAGTTCCTTGAGCCAGAGCAGGACTCCTCCCTCCTGGAGCGCCTCAACCAGGAGGCACCTCTTGGTCAATCTCCACTTCAGCCCTCAGTGTCAGGTCCAGGCGAATTCCCTCATCCCGATCCCCGTAATCTCCCCCGGAGGATGTGACCCAGCCCCAGCGGCCATTACCAAAGCACGCAATTCTGCAGGTGTACCCCAACCGTGTGAAGGACGTCCCACCTCAACCCTCTGGTGACCAAGTGTTCAGTGTTGAGGAGAAAGTGAACTTTGACTCTGGAGGTGAGAGTTGATTGTGATCCATAACCAATACTGATATATACAGATGCTAATTTAACCTTCACTAAGCCCCGCCCTAAACATGTTACTGACCAATCCTACTTTAGCATCTATTGCCGTACGCCATCTCAGACAAGCTTTTGCTCTTTTCTAATGTATGTATATGGACAGGGTACCCGCGGGTCTTAAAAGCCTTGAAAAAGTCTTGAATTTGATCATCTCAAATTAAGGCCTTAAAAGCCTTGAATTTAGTATACAAAGTCTTGGATTTCGTTACAAAGGTCTTATATTTTTTTTTGCCTTTGCTAGGATTAAGTTCATACCGTAACAAAATTAACTGTAGGCTAATTCAAAATATATGCACGCAGCATTGAGTCAAAGAACGTATACTCTTTGGTTGAGTGCGCCTCGCGCTCCACGTCATAGCAGAAAAAGCGATCGCGTGCGCACCCGTTACTATGGTTACTAGGCAAGTGAGGTACAGAACAAGATAGTACCTAGCCTAGTTTAATCCGCTGTTGCCACAAATGACAAAATTTAAACCCCAAATAAGAGCTTTTCTGTTAAAAGAACATATTTTCTACCCGGTCTTTTCAATAGTATCTGGCAACCATGCGCGCGCTCTCTCTCTCTACACTGCTGAAGAAGTGCGGATGATCTGAAAACACAGACAAGCTGGAGTTCAGCGATCTTTATTTAAGATTTTCTACTTAAATTAAAGTGTCATTCAGTTGGTCTGTGTTCTGTCACGAGCCGCTTACGCTGTTTGTGCGACTAAATCTGCGATCAAAATGCAGGCTGATATCCAGCAGTGTTCATACGAGCAAGAATGCAATGTTTCCCGAATATCCACACGATTTCAAATGTGACATTGATTTTATATAACAGTAAAAAAGAAAAGAAAAAAGGGTAACATTAAATCATGTACTACATTTAAAACAGCATTATCAGGCTTGCTCTATAACGAAATATGTGGCTTTGAACGAATCGTGAGATTCAATGAATGAATGACTCAAAGACTCACTCATAAAGATAGTGAGTTACCGCCACCTACTGGCGATTTTAATGTTTTTTAACATTGCCAATTTAATGAACATTGTTTTATTTAAAGCATTATTTATTTAAGTTATTACAAAGGTAAAAAATGAAATGGAAAAATGTATTTAAGTGGGCAAATCTTGTCCCTTAATGGAAAAGGTGTGAGTGCAGTCTAAGTGGAAGAGAGGGGGTCCACCAGGGGTACAGCACTCTAAAACACTGGAGAACCACTGAACTTAGGAAAAGGGATAATCATGTAGAACTGCACAAATGCTACTGCTTAAGAGTGCTATGTCAATAATTTCTCATAAGCTTAATTGAATTGGCCTAGAGAGAATAATTATGACATTTTCTGATGTGCAAAAATGCAAAGACTTTGTCAACTACAACTATAAAAAACAGGATGACTCAAATGTGATTAAGACCAATAAGCATTTTCGTCTGAAGACTAAATCAAAAATGGCTGTCAAAATTAACACTGGCCTACATACACGTGTGCGCTACAATGCTGTTGCGTTTGTATTAAATATTAAGTAAATTTAATACATAATTTAATATAATTTAAGTAAAATGTTTTATTTAATTCAAGTAGCCTCCTTGTACATAATTATTTTCTAGGGTTTAAAATGTATACAGATTTGACATTTTCCCCTCATACTTCTGTCGGAATGGGTACGAAGTTGGCATTGAATTTCATTTGAAATGGTATTAAAAAGGTCTTAAAAAGCCTTGAATTTAAGTTGGAGGATCCTGGGGGTACCCTGATGGATAGTATTGTGTGTTTAGCTAAAAGTGTTGTTGTTGTTGTTGTTAACTAAAACTATGAATTGAAATAAAGCTAAAAAAATACAAAACATAAGTATTACATGAAAAACTTGCCTTGGCAAATATAGAATCCATTTTTGTATCACTTATGGGCACATTTGAATGAATTTTATGCTATTCATGGACAAATAGCAAATTAAATTATACTTTAATGTTAACAAAAGAGCACAAAAGAGAAACATAAACATTTACACCAGAAACGTACACACTTTTACACAAAATTAATTTCCTTTTCACTCCAATCTAAATGTTTGTATATCAGTAAATAGTTCAGTAGTTTTTTTTAAATGGACCTTTACTTTGATTCAAGTATTGAGATTATTTGATTTAAGTATTGTGACCATATCGGTATCGGCCGATATATGTTCATTTTTAATGTTATCGTTATCGGCCAGATAAGAAAATTTGACCAATATATTAAAGCCGATAAATAATGGATTATTTCCTTCAGCTGAGACACTTCAGATGTGCACTGTTCACCATGATGGTTTTGAATTGCTTAAAATATGATTGGAATCACTTTGAAAAGGAAAATACAGTTAAGTGCAACATGCAAGTCTGTCTTTGGTTTTTGTAATCAGGCTCTCAAAAATTATATAAACATTTGGATTTAGATCTATCGGCCAATATATCAGTTATCGGCTTTCAAATATAAAGAATTATCGGTTATTAGTATCGGCAAATTTTTTTTGGTGCATCCCTAATTAACAAAACAATACAAAGAGAATTAAAGATTGTGTAGGAATTGAACTTGTGGCTTAAACAGTGGATAAGTTTTGACTTCACTAGCCTATTTACAAGCAGTCTTTCCATGTCTCTCCTGCAGTGATCCATTACTCAACTGATAATAAAGAGACGTGCGAGCGCTTTCAGCAGCAGTGCAGTCAGAACGCACACTGCACCGACTATTCCACTGGCTTCTGCTGCCACTGCGACTCAGGATTCTACGGCAACGGCCGCCACTGCCTGCCAAACGGTAAGACTGGAGCGGGAATGTTGTAAAAAGAGCCGTTGTAAAAGCCACACATAACATGACCTTGTTCTGAAAGTATGAACAACATTTGCAGTACACCTCAGGGGACATATTAGCTGTGTTTCTCTTTCCAACATTTTTAGTTGTAAAAACATCTATTTTTGTTATGCAAAGGAATTTGTAGATACAATTTCGATTTGGCACACACGTTGTGCCGGTTAGGTATGCAAATTCCACGCAGTTGTTTTCTGTCAAATCGAGCCACGTCTCCTAGCATAAACTTTTACTAACAGCTTCACTTGTGTGCTAATTGTCTGCAATTGACGAACACTTGAGTTAAGTGGCTGCGGTAATACCCCCAACTCATTCCACAGTCTTTTTCGTAATAGTTGTGGCTGCCATGCCAAATTTGTGGGAGGTTTTATGTCGGAAACACTTGATCTTTTGGAAAATCTTTTGGACAGGAATTCCCCAGTGAATCATTCTGCGGCTCTCATGGGGCCTGAGTAACAGGATCTTTTCAAGACAATGACATCACATTGGCCTTGTATGACTGTAATATACCTGTGAACATCCACTACAAGCCTAAGTGTGAAAGAAAACTTGAGCCCCGTTTCAAAGAGGCACGTCTGGCTTGTACTGAATGACAGAGATTTGTTTCTGAGAGAAAATATTCAGCGGAAAAGCTTCCTCAGCTGTTGGATATGCGTGTGAACAGAAGGAGCTTTGTGTGGCCGGTGAGGTGGTGGAGAGGGAAAACCTTCCAAAACCACTCTGAAACAGCTGAGTAACTGGAGAAATTAGAGCTTTTGAGGGCAATAATCCAAAAGCCAATGGAAAAAAAAAACTATTTTTGATGAGGGAACCAGGGTGGTGATAATGGTGCATTCAAGTCATGTTGTGTGTTTACGACTTGAACACCAACACAAAGTTGTAATTACAAGTGGGAAAGTCAGAACTTTTAGAGTTTCAGAGCTTCTGAGTTGGGGGCATGTCAGTGAGAAAATAGTGGCTGTATTGTTGGTAAATTTGTTGAAATAAATCATTTTATTGTAAATTTAACATTTAAAGGATAATTCCGGTATTTAGCACTTTGAGTCTATTTTCTAGTTTGTTTTTAGATGAACTAGAGTGGTGGACACAGAAATTTTGACGATGGGTCCTGTCTCGACTTTTTGACTATTTTAGAATCGCCTCTGACCGCTTCAGAGTGGCTGTCTACGAGCATACTCAAACATGTCCTTAAAACAACCCTTAACGTTCGTTTTCAAAACTGTGCAACTCACCGAGTGGTTAGTGGTGTTCGTTGATGTTCCAAAACAAGCAGCGTAGCGAAATACAGTTGATGTCGTGTTTTATTGCACAAGTTATTGGAATGAGTCCTCCAACAGAAATCATGCGATTTTACAAAATGGCAAATAAAACACAACAGAAACTGTATTTCGCTACGCTACTTGTTTTGGAACATCAACGAACACCACTAACCACTCGGTTAGTTTCACAGTTTGAAAACGTAACGTTAAGGGTTGTTTTAAGGACATGTTTGTGCATGCCCATAGAAAGCCACTCTGAAGCGGTCAGAGGCGATTCTAAAATCAAAGTCAAAAAGTCGAGACAGGACCCATCGTCAAAATGTCTGTGTCCACCACTCTAGTTCATCCAAAACAAACTAGAAAATAGACCCAAAGTGCTAAATACCGGAATTATCCTTTAACATTCTTTATTCATCATATTGTAGGAGTAGAGTTTTTTGGTAGAAAAGGTCCATCGCCATATTGCTCAAACCAAAGTGACTTGAACGCATCTGACGTCATAAATACATGCAATCTTTTAATGAGTTCTTGGACAAACCATTGCTTTCAGATTGGCTTTAAAACATCATCTCTGCAGCACTCTATTGATCATTTAGAATTATGAATAAAAACATAAAAAATGACATTTCTGCCTACTTAATCCTTATTTTAACCTCTCAGATTTAGTTATTGACTCCGGGAATTAATTAGCAAACCACATAGACTTGCAAAAGATTTTGATTTTCATGATTTGGTCTTCACCTTGTCCTCAGGTGCACCTCATCGTGTGAATGGAAAGGTCAGAGGGACCGTGCTGGTAGGTGGCACAGCAGTGCAGCTGGACAGCATCGACCTGCACGCCTACATCGTGGTTGGCGATGGGCGAGCGTACACTGCCATCAGTGAGGTCCCGGAGCCGGTGGGCTGGGCCCTTATGCCCGTGGCCCCCATTGGAGGTCTGTTTGGTTGGCTTTTTGCCCTAGAGCTGCCAAACAGCCTTAATGGCTTCAGTATCACCGGTGAGGCCGTCATGATCTCATTTTCTACCTCTTTTATGGTGTTGCATGTTTGTTAAAACATATGGCCTCCTGCTGTGAGATTTTAGGCTTAGCGGTTTTGTTCTCACTAATAGAGTCCCGCTAGGGGTTTGCTAGTCTGCTATCCAAGGCATGTACAACAACCCTTTCCCCTAATTTAAGTCAGGTGCTCCATTGTATGATAACATGTTTTCACTTTGCATGAAAAAGCCTGTTTTTTTTCTTTCCGAAAAGACCCAAATGTTCATCAAGCACCATTATAAGGGTCACAACCCCCATCTGGATCTTATTTTTTGACTTCATATTTGTTTGCAGTAAAATGAGTGAGCCACAACACTGCTTTTTAACGACCGTTATGTTGAAAAGGAACATTTCTGTTTCACAGGTGCCGAATTCACTCGCCGTGCCGATGTGACCTTCTATCCCGGTAACCAGCGTCTCAGCATCGTCCAGACAGCTACGGGTTTGGATACCCAGAACTACCTCAATGTGGACACTCATTTACAAGGCAGTGTTCCCTTCATCCCTCCTGGTGCCACAGTGCAGATGGAGCCATTTAAGGACACTTACCAGTATTATCCTTCATGTAAGTTCTGAAGGGAGTAACTAGGGAGTAAATATATCTGTTTGATCCAATTTCTGAGCATTTTTCCTAATGGAATCTTCTTTCAAAAATATTGTTTTATATTTACCAGGACTGTCAATGGAATAAACTTAAATTGATCAAATTAATTACACAATATGAATGAATTAATCAAATGAATCACATACTGTACTACTATACTACCGTTCAAAAGTTTAGGGTCAGTACGATTTTTTTTTTAAAGTAAATTAATACTTTTATTCACCAAGGACCCATTCAGTTGATCAAAAGTGACAGACAAGACATTTATAATGTAATCTTAGTTTTACTTAATTCTGTTTTCTATGCAGCACAACTGTTTTCAGCATTGATAATAATAATAAATGTTTCTTGAGCGCCAAATCAGCATATTATAATGATTTCTGAAGGATCATGTGTCACTGAAGACTGAAGTAAAATTAGAGCTTTGCCATAACAGGAATAATTTAAAAAAATATATGTATTACAATAAAACATTATTTTAGGTTTTAATAATCTTTCACAATATTATGGTTTTACTGTATTTTTGATCAAATAAATGCATCCTTTGTGAGCATAAGAGACTTCTTTTAAAAACATTAAATAAATAAATAATTATTAACATTAACATGAACATTAATTAAAATGTACTGACCCAAACGTTTTGAATGATATAATATTTGTGAAGAGTTGTGTCCTTTTGAAAATGGCTTAGTTAAAAAAAAAGTCACAAATTTACTATAAAACAAAAGAGGGAAAATGTAAGCAAAAAAAAAAAAAAATAGATCTTGTGACGTCTCCTGTCTCCTCCATTTCCTTTTAAAGGAAGCTCTGTCTGATCTTGCACCCTAAATAACAGCAGTTCTCATGTTGCTGAACATGATGATGCTTAACAATCAATTCCTGTGGGATTTTGGGTCTAGAATTAAAGAGCCAAAGTTTGTTGTGAATTGCTTTCCTCTAGTCAAGTCAAGTCACCTTTATTTATATATAACGATTTTAACAATATAGATTGTTTCAAAGCAGCTTTACATTGATAATAGGAAATAAAAGTAACAGAGATTGTTTTGGCTTTACAGCAGCTCTAGAATAAAGTTATTGTCCAGCTGAGGTTAAACTCTTGTCTTTTTTATCCTTCTCAGTGATTACCTCATCATCAGCGCGTGAGTTTACAGTCACGTCAGCTGAAAACGGAGAAGAGACCCTCACTTTCCAGGTCAAACAGAACATCACATACAGGGACTGCAGTCACGGGCACCGCAGCAGACTGGAGACGCAGGAGCTGAGAATGGAGCGCATATTTGTTATGTACGTCAAAGAGGAGCGCATCCTTCGATACGCCATCACCAACAAGATCGGCCCTCTCGGAGGTAGGCTTGTCTGCACTGTCACAGGGCGTGAAGACTCTGTGAAAACACCAGCACTGCTGGTCACCATTCTGTGTTGTAGTTCTGATGCGAATGTGTTGATGTCCTTGCCAGGTTTGTTAAACTGAAGTAGCGACAGATCATTTTTTCCATTTAGTGATGTAGTGTAACAGATTATAGACATAGAAAGGTTGTTGATTGGATTGTAATATGTGGGCGTTGCACTCAAACGAGGAAGCAGATAAATGTGATCTAAGCAGTCTAAATGCTTGGAGAAGTCCTACATACATCACCTGAGAGAAGTCTGTTATTTGCACCTGAAGGTTACATTATTTTGATTTCAGGGTTTAGAATGACACTGGCCTATCAGTTGATTGTTTTGGTATCTTCTCATTTTCTGTAGAAAAACCTTCCTAATCTAAGAGAAACTGAGTCTCTTTGTATATGGCCTCCTCCTCATCCTTCGTTTAGACCGACCCTCATTTTTGGCATAGTTTCTTTATTAACATGCTGACTGATGTGGCAACGAGACGTCTGGCTCTCACACGGGACTTACACTGGCTTGCTTTCAGCTGCCTTCCCATCATGCAAAATAGGAGGTCTAAGATAACCACTCCGAACCACCTGCTGCTTTCTACCACGACCCAGCATTAGACAGCAGATTGGAGAAAGAGGTCTGCACTTAAAATTAACTATGTCTGTGAGCCTGTAGCATTTTGTTGGGCTTTGCGTGTGCAGTTTGTTACAAATCCCTTTATCCAGTGAGTTCCCTCAAGGAAAAAAATCAAACGTTTCTTTTTTAACCCCACTCGATTTGTGACCTTGTAAGGCTGTGTTGTTCCCAAGAGAGGTTTTACTGGGACAAAGGCACATCACATTATGCTTTGTATGGCCCTGTAGTTCCTGGCTAATGCTGTAGACGCTGACTTTAGGATGATAAGTGGGGCTGGGATGAGCGTATCTCCAGCTGTGTTGTATCTAGTCTGTGGGTCGAACAAGATCCAGTTTCTTAGAGTTGCTCAATCGGCAAAACCTGATGTGACCTTCCTTTCGCTTGCTATGGATTGCAAGTTCATATGTGAAGATACAACATTGCATTTTAATGAATGTTATCTTACCATTAGATGATAAACACATGAACTAAGCCTCGTTTATGCAAGAGTGTATCGTCAGAGATAGGGATGTGCGTTTTGGTCATTTTGACTGCTTTGAACCAAGTGTTCAAGTTGGATCGCCCAATATATCATCATATATTATAAATAATTATCAGTCAAAATGTATATATTGGCCAATACCATATATTGTTCATTCTCATTTCCCCTATTTTTTTTAAATCCATTTATCAGCCATTTTATGTCGTCCAGAAATTTGCCTATTTTGCATCCCTAGTTGAAAAGCCACACAATTATTATTTTTTCATAATTGATCATTGCTGTCACTGTGTAAACTGCAGAGGTGGAAAGAGTACAAAATTTTTTTACTCAAGTAAAAGTACTATTACTTCAATAAAATTTTACTTAATTACAAGTAAAAGTACCGGTCTAAAAATCTACTCAAGTAAAAGTAAAAAGTAGCTCATTTAAAATGTACTCAGAGTAAAAGTTACTGAGTAACTTTAACAGCGGGGGTGTGGTGGGGGAATCTCCTTTGCAGGGCTGTAACGGTATGAGAGTTTCACATAACCGTCTCAGAAAATATCACGGTTTATATTGTATTGTTAAATTATGGTTATTATTACCATCAGTTAAAATAACAGTTAAATAAATGAAACATTTGTTCAATAAAACATATCTAATCAACTAATTTCAATAATTGATTAGGAATTAGATGAACAACTTATTTATATCATTAATAACTTATTCATGTTTAAAAACAATTGACTTCTATTAAATGTTTTTTATTCAGAATTTTTTTCTTTTTATGATTTAATACAAATATAGCTATTATCAAAAACAGTGGTAATCAAATAAAAGTTTAGCAAACTTGTTTTATCATTTTAGTTTTTGGCAAAGTGCTGCAAAACAGATTTACTCAATTAAACCATGCACAAACAATATGTATTCCTTATTATTGTTGTTGTTAATACTGTTAATGTTAATTATTATGAGAAGTACATTCTATTGTAGGCCTAAAATAGTAATATAATTTCTGCTAGTAAAACCGAACTTTTATTTTGACGGGTTAAGTCCTGCTTCAGAGTGTATTTGACAATGGTTTTTCTCAAATAAAATTATGAAAATGCTCATTAGGCGTTCTCTCAGAGCAGCGCTGGAAATGTTCATTCATGTACTCGTATTGTTTGTGAGATGCTGAAAACAGCATGAGCGCGTCGCGTACTTGAGTATGTAGTAAGTAAACAAAACAGCACAGCTCATTCACACAGAGACACGCAGAACAAGCAGATTATATATTTACATAGCAGTCTTTTGCGCTTTAATATTCACAGACCATGTCGCGATTTTATTTATTGTACAGCTTTACTTTCGATTTATTCATCCATACATCTACCAGTTTGCGTGTTTCATGACATCTGCAGCAGCATTATACTGTAAATTCCATTTTTTTCTATATCCAAAGTATTCCCTGGCCAGGGCTTCACATACCGGTATGTGTGCGAGTGAGATTTCGACAGCATTTCGCGTTTAGCTGGGTCTGCATCACTGTCTGTCTTGTCCGTCACCTTCTCCATATTGTTTTGTGATTTTAGCGCGTCTGTTCTCCCGCCCTTCAATCAATCAATGCTGTAGTTTCCGGAGCGCGATGTTTTCACCCAAAGCATTTTTGTTAGTATTTTTTTTTTTACTCAGTAACGGATGTGTTTTAAAATGTAGCGAATTACAATACTTCAGACAAAACATACTTAAGTAAAAGTAAAATTACAGGTTTTAAAAACTACTTAAAAAAGTAGAAGTACATAAAAAAACTACTCAATTACAGTAACGCGAGTAAATGTAATTCGTTACTTTCCACCTCTGGTAAACTGAAATCACAGGACCTTGTTGCTGGATTTTATGTAATAAATAATAAGATGTGGTTGGTCACCTACAAGGTTGTTTCTTAGCCATATCATGTCCTGTGAGAGTATTTAGTGTTCGGGGAGTGCAGTCTCCTCCAGATGTTGATATATAACCTAAATAGCGGGTGTGATAAGTTTCATACTGCTGTTATTGTTGTGTTAACTCAGACAAAGTATCCCTAACGGGACCTGGTTGTGGAATAGTTGCAGAGTGATGTTGTGGGAACAGAAGGACACGCCGGGATCCCTGTGCCATGCATGGACTCTGGCCGAGGCTGGAAAACACAGCTGCCACTGTCTGTCCAGTTTGTTCGGTGCGATTGACGTGTTGTAATTAGACCAGTGCTGACACATAATAGGTTCTGATCTGACTAAAGGCATATTAGATTAGACTGAGGTGGATTCACACGCTTGTGTGACCGTACAACATGTCATTATGGTCCTGCTGACTGTGAACATGAAGAGGTATGTGGCTGGATCTCAGTTCTCAGTCATTTCAGACCAGCTGTTAGAGTTTCATGTTGTTGATGATGTTTAAAGTAGTCGTTTTTTAAACACAACCGGGGCTGGTGGAATTTGTTCAGGGTCCCTTTAAGTCCATTCACTCGGTGGCCATCTTGGCTACACCCTAGAAGCTTTTTTTCTTGTCATGCAAATACAGCTCTTATCTACATTTTTGCATTTGGTAGACACTTTTGTTGAAAGTTACATTACATTCAAGGTGTACAATTTATCAGTTCATGCATTCTCTGGGAATCAAACACATGACCTTAGCACTTCTAACGCTCCTTACTCTACTATCATCGCCATACAAACATTAATAGTATGATTATGCTTCTTTACCACCGAAACAGTTTGTTTGGTTGTTGTTTTTTTATTGTTTTTTTTTCATGTTATTACATGAAGAAATAATGATGACAAAATGTCCAACCACAAGAGCCTGATTCTGTAGATATCAAATGTATAATTAACCATGGTGCAGTTCATTCATTTAAAATTATTTAATAAATTATTAATAAATTCTCTCTTAAATTAAATCAAATATTATATATATATTTGAAAGACATTTTTACAAATTTTTTTTAAGATTAATTCACCTTGGACGTCAAATGTAGAACCATATTTTTAACTTAACTAAAGCAAGCATTGGTTTATGCTTTATGCTAAATTATTTTGGTTGCATGGGTAGACGTTGGCCCAGAAACATGTCCTAATTGTGTAAATCATGTTTGGGTTTGTTTAGATGAATGTGTAGAAAAGTGATGGTCAGTGTTTTATGTCTGTCAATTACTTTAAGCTTGTGTATTGGGTACTGTTTCTTCTGACATAAGCTCAGTCCTCTAGAAGCCCCCATCACACACTCTTAACATAAGTTTAGTTGTGTGAACTACATGAGGAGTGTTTCTCTCCCCCTTGCGACACCAGTTTCCCACCTGGTGCATCCACCCCCTTCATTTTCCTCAAAGTCTTGTGTTAGCCAGCGCTCCGCCCCACTGGTCTGCCCCTGTCCCTTTAATTAGCACAAAGTTAAAAAGACCCCCCCCCCTCCCAAACAACTTTGGCAACGTTTGTCCTGTAGTTTCTCTCCACTTTTCCCCCTCCCCTGTGGAGTCACTTTAAAGGGGACCGTCTTTCTCATTCTCTCTCACTTCAAACAAAAGTCTTCCTGTCTGGCTTTGATAATTGGCCAAATTGGTCCCTGGCCTGGGGTGAGGAAATCAAGCTGTTTTTAATGTGTGATGAGTGGGCGTTGGGTGGGGGTGAAGGTAGTCCGCATGGCCCAAGGGTCCCAACAATGGGTCCCTCATGGTAGGCCGAATGGGTAAGAGCACAACGAAGTCCTGTTGTCTTGGTCTAAAGGGGTTTGGTAATGTCACTTGTAGTTTTAGTAATAGTGTGGGAACCACCCTGTGTTTTAAGACCCTTTTAAAGGTGTTGTGTTTTCCAGGTCAGGTACTTTGACCCCCAAGGTCACATTTAAATAACATACGGACCATTTGAAATTGTGTTGGTTTGGCGGGAAGCAAAGTGTTCACACCTCTCCATATGTTAACACCTGTGAATGCATATTTATCACAAAGACTCTCATTACTCAAGGTCTGGGGTTATATAACATTACTAAGAATAAAGTCATGTCCGGCGCGGACGTCCCAGCATTTCCTATGGCTGTGATGGCTGTAATAGCAAAGTGCCATCAATAATTCTTATTTACTTATTTTTTTAAGAAACCTCCTCTCAGGATGCTGCCTTTGGCTGGAGGTTTTATAATGAGTGACTGACATCTGCAGTGACTCATGCATCTGTGAGTCACATTTCCAGTCTGTGTTCCCCATCACAATGAATTAGTTTGGTATCTTGAACAAACAGCAGTGTAATCAATCAATATTATAAACTGGCATAAAAAAAGCTCAATATAGAGCTACTCAGTGGGGTTCTGGGATTAAAAATTCATTTCAGAAATCTCCATTTGAGTGTTTTATGACATATAATTCATCATATGGACTTTTTTCCTTCATAGTCATGTTTGGCACTATTTTCTTTCTTAAAAGGCGCTTTTGTACCTACTTTTCGGTAAATTTAGGGGATAGTTCTCACAAAAATTTCATAAATTTCTCGACCCCTCATATGTTTGCAAACCTGTATGACTTTCTTTATTCTGCGGAACACAAAATAAAATATTTTGAGAAATGTATCCGTGTTTTTTTTATCCATACAGTAAAAGTCAATGGGCTACAATGCTGTTTGGACCCAAGAGATGTTATTTTGTGTTGCGAGAAAAGTCATACAGGTTGGGAACGATGTGAGAGTGAGGCCCGTTCACACCAGTGACGAAATCAATAACTTAGCGTTTTTTTTTATTAAAGTTCTGATACTATGTAAATGTTTAAGACCATACCACAATATTGACGTTTTACAGTTTAGAGGTCATTTGTGAAAAGGAGCTGTTGTCAAAATACTGAAGTTGTAATTAACATTGCCGGAGAAGTGTGTCTAAGTGTGAACAAACCCATGAGATTAAAGTAGCGATGAATCACAAATAGCAACAGATCTTTTCTTCCATATTGTGATGTTCATCTGAGAGTAACAAATTATTGAAAAAGAAAAAAGTATTGATTCAATATATTGGTGGAAGGAGGCCGAAATGAATGTGAGTTTGCAGTCGATTGTAAGAGAGGGGTGAGATTTATATAGTGGATGGAAATGTTCTCGTTATTTTTTGTTTGTTTATTTGTTTTTTGCTTTGCCTTGAATCATAATTTGTAATGCTTTGAGTTGTTTCAATGCTTAAAAGTCTTGATTGAAGAATTTTCTGAAATGTCAGTGGAGAAAAAAATAATGGACAATAATGTTGCGTGCGCAATAAAGTGTGCGCTGCAGTTCTGTCTTCTGATGCTTTAAATGCTCAAGCTCTTTAAACCAGGATGGATTCTGATTGTCAGTGTTTTTTTTGTTTGTCAGCTGGAAATTTTTTTTTTATGAAAGTGAATATGCAAATTAGCCCCATCTCCACGCAATCACACAAGCTTAGAATACCTAATCCACTCTCTCAACTCTACTGTGGAAAAGTGGAAATACTGGTTTAATTTAACCACATATGTTTGAACTAGTAACTGATTCAGAAGAAGTGGAAGAGTGAATTATACAGGGTCGTTTACAAGTCAATGTATCAGATGGGTAATGCGTTTTATGTATTGCTCTCTACAATGTCGGACGGACACATAACGGTAATTAATATGATTAGCCTTTTGCTTGCTAACAGCTAATAATGTGTTGCTAATTTTACACAAACCATGTTCCTGTTTTCCATCTCAGAGACAGACAGCTGCCAACTCAGAACGTCAGTGGAGAAAGGCCGGCGTATAGTTGACCATAACATCGTAAATACATCATATACATAATTCAACCTCTATATCGCTAAATGTACACGATTGTTCATATCAACAGAAAAATATACCGGGATAACCTGGCTTCTCTTGAGACTCCCCTGCTTCGCAGCATAGTTAGCTAATGATATGCTAAAGCCCACCGGCACGTTTTCGTGATTGGTTACAAGGTAGTTTGTTATAGAAGAAACACAGGCGATTTTAGAGACTAGGAGGTAATACTCAGCAATGATGTTACTTATGAATTTGCACATGGTTTGTCTTAAAGCATATTAAAAAGACCACATAAATGACATTAAAAACTTGATTTTCACCACAGAGGGGTCTTTAAAGCTTTTATAGAAGTGTTTCCCTTTGCTAAGTTTTCAATGGGACTGATTCAGTTGTTATCCATTGATATTACATAAGAAGTTATTTGTTGTGATATTAGCTCAGGTTGTTGTGTTCCTATTTATAGTTTTGTTGCCTTCACATCTTTTCTCAGCTGTAGAACCCGGAGATATGAACCCCTGTTACTCTGGAAATCATGACTGTGACACAACTGCACAGTGCGTGCCGGGCGAGGGACAGCTGTTCTCGTGCCAGTGCGCCACAGGTTACAGTGGAGACGGGCACAACTGTTATGGTAAGAGAAGTTATATCTCCTCCGCCTTGTGCAAACACACACGTTTGAGCCGTAAATTCAATTCCAGGCCCTTGACACTGTTTAATCAGTCGAGGGTCTGGAATACCTCGAGAATAACCCAAAACGTTCGTCTTCCTTCATTAGAGCAATGCATCTGCGTAACATCAACACTACAGGTCGTCCAGAAGTGGGGTCGTCACCACTGTAGTACATTAGCACGACCAGACGTTTCCTATCCGATGAGTCAGACGCAAAGTAGAGGAAACCCTCAGTGAATCACGAACGTGCCTGGGGTCTTTCCCCCCCGTTCCTCTCTCATCTTCTTCTTCCCACTGTTACCAAGTCAAACAACAGAAAGACTAAACACTCTTTAGGTGGAATGTGGGAGATCTGTGGGGTTGCGGTGAGTCTGGGGAAGATTTGTAAGCAAAGGCGCATTGCTGTGGCATTTCTGTTTGAGCTGCACATGCAGAGGCCACATCCTCAGCTTCAAGCTAGTTGGGGGGGCTGAGACCACCTAATATTTTCTCGTTTGAAGCAAATCGCACCTCCCCTCCTGAAAACTCCCAATGTACTCACACAGATGTGCATTTTGTTCCCCCTATTTGATGATGAGACAAGAATTTGATGTCTGAATTGCGATCAAATTGATTCTGATTCAATAATTCGGTTGAACTGATTCACAAAGCAAAAGAGAGGTTGGGTTGTGCAACTGAGATGTATTGCTAGTGGGGGGAAAAATGTCTTTCTAATTGGACAAAGAATCAGCTTTCTTGCACCTAAAAAATAACGTCTGGATTGGAAAGTGTTATAGAATATATTACAGCAGTGCATATTGAATAATATCACTATATAAAATGTTTCTCAAAAAAATTCTAAAATGCTTGTTTTGTTTGAATAAAGTTAAACTTTTCTCAGCTGTCGCATCGCTGGATACACCCATAAAGCATTGCAAAAAAAGAAAGACAATATTCTCATTGAAATGTAATGACTAATCACTGTAGGTGAACATACCATAAGGGATGATTTTGTTCAGTTGAAAAGAATATTATGAAATAAATCATTTTAATATTATTAAATATATCATTATTTATTTACATTAATATTGGCAACAATGTTGTGTATTTTGTTGTGGAGAATTACCTGACGCTACCTATATTTTCTATTCAGAAACGCATTGATAAACAGCAAGTTAACTATAGAAATGAAATGTCAAATGCCCAGAAAAATAATCTTAAGTATGATTATTTTTTTATTAATGTTTTATTTAGTGAATCATTTCTTTTAGAACTGGCTCTTTAGAACAAACCATCTTAACAAACTGAACAATGAATAATCTTTCTTGCCCTTAAAAACTAACATTCCGGATGGGAAAGGGTTATGGAATATATAAACTGCACCAGTGCATATTGCATAATATCACAAATGATATGATTCAAAAAAATAAACTGTCCATGCATAATTTTGTTTACGCTGACAGTTTCTAAAAATGAAATGGACCATACATCATGTCCATAAAGCTAATTTGCTTAGTTAAGTTAAAGTTGCTTAAGTTAAAATTCACATCGCTGGACATAAAACACTGGAACAAAAGGGAATTGCTGATTTGTCACTCTAAATCAGTGTACATGTGTACACCTCATAAGGGATCCTTTTTTTATAGAGTAAAACTGTTGGAAAGAAATATTGTGCAATAATTATTAACACTATTGTCATTAGAAATTAATTTATTTTGTTGTTAAAAATGATCTGACAACCTCATTCACTTAATTTGATTCACTGACTCATTTTTTCTAGAACTGGTTCTTTGGAACAAACCATCCGAGTGAACCGATTCACCAGAATGAATCATGCTACTCTGAGGCACAGTCTGCGCTTGATTATGTGTGCGTGAGTGTGTGTATGGGTGTGTTTTCAGGCATCGTGTTCCTATTAGAGGAACATTTTATCACCTGTCTGAACTCTTCACTCTAGAGTAGATAATAAGGGGGTCAAGGAAAGAGAGCAGAGAAAAATCAAGAGAGAGAGAGAGGGGGACCGTTCCTTACCCTCCCTGTAATTAGCAGTGATCAAAACCAGGTCTCCTGCTGACCAGCTCTAAAGCCACCCAGAGCCTCAGGCCTGTTCCCACGCACTCCGACAGGGACGAGATCCCCTTCTATCTTTCTCTGTCATCACACAGGATCTCAGGGCATGCTTTATCTCTCCAGCACCTCACTGACATGTTTGATGCACTCCAATGATCTCTCACAGCTTTCTAGACACCTATCTCTTCCAAGAAAATGAATCTTGTAGTCTGGTTGGGTCAAATGAGAGCATTATGGTTTGCAATTGAGCAGTTTCTTTCTCCCTGTAGATGTGGATGAGTGTGCAGAAGGTCTGAGCTCTTGTGGTGCTCACTCTCTCTGTGTGAACCTGCCCGGAAGCCATCGCTGTCAGTGTGAGAGCGGATTTGAGTTTGGATTTGATGGCCGCACATGTCAGGGTAAGAAACTTTTTTGTTTCCCTTGCCTTGATTTTGCTAAACTTTACCAACCACATTGGATATTATTATTTATCATTCAAAAACCATTGTATACCTGATGTGTTAGTGGAATTGGGGGTCTTTGAATAAAAAAAATGGTATTGTCATTCAATGAGGAGTTTAATATATATATATATATATATTTGAACTCCTAACTACAAATAACGACAATCCTTTTCTTTACTCATTACTTGTTTGGACTGAAATTAATTTAATTTTATATTAATTATTAAAATCTTTTAAATATTCATATTTACAAAATTATGCAAAGTTTGGGGTCAGTAAAATTATCTTTTTTGACAGAAGTGAATACTTTTATTTTGCTTAACACTTTTATTTTATTTTACAGTAACATTTTTTATAATTCTACAAACATATTCAAATAAATGCTGGTCTTTTGAACTTTCTATTCATCAAAAATCCTGAAGGAAATGTTGCACAGTGTCTACAAATACATTAGGCAGCACAACGGTTTTCAACATTTATAGTAATAAATGTTTCTTAAGCAGCATATCAGAATGGTTTCTGAAGGATCATGTGACACTGTGTGAAGACTGGAGTAATGATGCTGAAAATACAGCTTTGCCTTCACAGGAATAAATTATATTTTAAAATGTATTAAAATAGAAAATAGTTATTTTAAATTGTAATAATATGACTGTTTTCACTGTATTTCTGTTCAAACATTTTTTTTGTAGTGTAACTATTTTTTCCCAGTAAAAACTGAATGCTTCTCGTGGCATTAAAGGGTACCTATTATGGCATTTAAAATGTTCCTAATAATGTTCTGGGAGTCCCCAACAACAGTTTTACATGCATGCAATGACAAAAAACACTTTTGTTGTCTTATAATATGCATTTATTTTTACCTGATTTGCTCACCGACTCCCTAATGATTCGTTTGACGACTCATTTGTCCAAACCCCTCCTTTGCGTGACGCTAATCGACGGTGATTGGTCAGATGACGCAGTCAGTTATATTTTGCGTTAGCCCAAAGCTTAAACATATTGATAAAGCACTGCAGTAGCACAATCTAACCTTAGCACAATACTTTTCAGGTTGTGATTCGGAGGAGGAAGCTGATCTAAATAAACTTGGTACTGAACCTTCAGCCGACTCGCGAATCCACGCTTGAAAGCATTTGTGTTTGTGAAGCGATCGTCATTAAAATAACGCGAACACAGCTCAAGGTGGCTATACTTGTGTGGTATAGTTGTAAATATAAACTCTAGCCACTGAGTCTTCACATGCTTGTCCCTGGGCAGTGAAAAAAAAAGTTTGCTTTTGATTCGCACTTCAGAACAGTGTCTCGTCGACATGTTGTTGTCAGGTTTCTCTGTCTGCTCGGCGCGCGCACTGAGTGGGCGTGTCTTATTCAAATAACTTGTACAAGTGAAGTACGAAAGCTAGAGAGAAAGCATCGTTTGTCTATCGATTCATATCAGCGACTCAGAGTCGACTCTTACTTTTGAGAGACAATAACTTTGTATACGGTGAACTTTCATATTTAAAACTTTGCAGGATGTTTTTGTTCACTTAGATCTATGTTACACACTACATGAAAGGTAATTTTCAAAATTCCATGATAGGTGCCCTTTAAACATGTGCATAATGTGACAATGTTTAATATTTTAAATTTTCATTGTTATATTGTACAGTGTACTATTTCACATACTATGCTGCACAGTATGCAGTATCTATATTAGCTTCTAAGAACATGGTCAGCAAGTGTGCTGTCAGTGGGATTTGATGTGTTACGGAGGTTGAATGTTGGTAAGATCACAGGCTCATTCTCTCTGCTGAATGCTGAAGGTGAAGGAGAGAGGCAGGGGTAACCAGAGACGCTGTTGAAGGGAGGGTATTTTGAAACAATGACCCAATGTCCTCACTCAGGGAATGTGCGTAGGAGACTCGCAGCTGAAGAACACAAGGGGGTCAGAGGACAGTTAACTCTTCTTCTCCTTCCTGTTCAGCGCTCTCTGGTCTTTGACGGGATAGTGGGAGTTTGGAGCTTTTTGGGCAACAGCTAGAATGACTCAGACTAACATCCTGAGGAATGTGGTTAATGTTGTATTTGTTGAATTATGGAGTGAGTGTTGTTTTGTGGTGTGTGCAGATGTAGACGAGTGTCGTGATCAGCCGTGTCACGCCCAGGCCTTGTGCTCCAACGGCCCGGGATCTTTCCAGTGCCAGTGCCAACCAGGATACCATGGAGATGGTTTCCAGTGCCACCCTCAAAATGGTAGTTGTTTTCGTATTTGTTTTTTGATGTTGTTATTTAAAAAGAAAGTTCCGTCATCAATTACCCACTTTCCTGTCGTTTCAAACCCATATGACTGAACACAAATGAAGATCTTTTTAATGAAATCGGAGAGATTGCTTTCACTCCATTGAAAGTCTGTTTTTCCAAAACTCTGACACTTCAAAACATCTATAAAGAGATCATAAAATTATATGAATCGAGTGGTTAAATCCAAGTCTTCTGAAGAAACACAATCGCTTTATATGATGAACAGATTTAATATAGAGTTTTATTCACATATAAACATTGATCAGTGAGCATAAACAGAAGCTCAACCGTAGTTGCTTGATGCGTAAGAACAAACCTGATTAGTTCTTGCAGAAGCTCAATGTTCGGCTGTGAGTCACTCACATAGCCTGTGACGCGCGAATTAACCTCATAGGTTCTTACATGTCAAGCAAGCATGCTTGAGCTTCCGTTTACCGTATTTGAGCGCTATAAACATGTTTGCTGATCAATGTTTATAGGTGAATAAAAGCTAAATTAAATCTGTTCATCCTATCAAGCAATCGTTATTCTTCAGTAGACTTGGAATAAACCCCTCAATTCATATATTAATTTATTTTAAGTTCTCTTTATGAACGTTTTGGAACTACATGAGGGTGACTTATTGATGACAGAATTATATTTTTTTTGGAGAACTAACCCTCCAAGTAAATTCTACAATCTCTGGTACGTTTACCTTGAAGGTCGTCCCAAGACCCACTGTGAGCAGCACAGAGACAGTCTTCAGAGTGGAAACGGTGGTGTTTCTCTGGTGGGAGGCTTCATCCCTCAGTGTGATGAGGAGGGTCAATACAGGTCTCAGCAGTGCCATGGGTCCACAGGTCACTGCTGGTGTGTGGACAGTAGGGGGCAGGAGAGAGCGGGAACCCGGACTCCACCTGGAACCCCGAGAATGAACTGTGATGAGTCTGGTAAGCATGTCTACCTGAACTTGAAGTTTTTAGGAGAAAATTGTCATAGTCCTCTCTCAATTGGTCACATGTCCTATTTTAAATACCATTTCTAATGTTTTTTTACTATTTAATTGTCTTGGGATCTGTTACAGAGAGGAGAAAATTGTCATACTCCTCTCTCAATTGGTCACATGTCCTATTTTAAATACCATTTCTAATGTTTTTTACTATTTAATTGTCTTGGGGTCTGTTATAGAGAGGTAGCAAATGCTTTTTTGTTTTTTGGGGTCAGTTTTAAAGTTCTTTAAAGAAGTCTCTTCTGCTCACGAAGGCTGTAGTTATTTTATCAAAAATACAGTAAAAACTGTAATATTGTTAAATATTATTAAAATTTGAAGTAACTGTTTTATGTAATTTAATCTTGTGACGCAAAGCTGAATATTCAGCATTATTACTCCAGTTTTCAGTGTCACATAATCCTTTAGAACTCATTCTAAAATGCTTATTTGATACTTTTCTGAATAGAACGTTTAAAAGACCCACATTTATTTTGAACATAACATAATAGTGTAAAACTATGTAAAAGCCTTTACTGTTACTTTTGATCAATTTTATGCATCTTTGCTGAATATACAAGTATAATTACATTCTTTCAAAAAATTCTTACTGATTTGAAACTTTTTAATGATAGTGAATATCCTCGGTACAAACTCCAGATTCTACTCTTCTGAAGGCAGTCTGGGAAAACCGTTAGAGTTTAAGGAGGATAGGATCAAAAATGTGAAGAGATACAACTTTTTCTGTTGTAGACACATATTGCATTCCTCTCTGATAAATATAGGATTTTAGGGAAGATCAAGGGCTGTCACACTCACAACCACCTGTGTTTACATGGACAGTATTAACATCTGCAACATTACTATCAAAACAGATAATTCCTTAACTTTATTGGAGTTTAAAGTTAGGCAGCTCTTAAACTTGCACAAAACCTTTCATTTCTTATAAACAAAGTGTTGTGCAAAGGAGTATAATGGGGGAATAACAATCCCTTGTGTATTTGAATGTCTATTTTTGTTTTGGTCTGTGTGATCGCGTCCACTGACAGTTCACCCAATAGTATTTCGACACCCCGGGATGCCAGTTGGCAGGAAACACAGCGTATTGCAGCCAACAAACAAACTGGGTCATAGATCGCAGATTCTACCCAACCCTAAAAAGCCTCTTTACATCACAGGTGGGGCCTTTACCATATCTAGAGAGAAGAATAACAATCCCTTGTGTATCTCATGTGTGTCCAGGTCGTCCCAAGACCCACTGTGAGCAGCACAGAGACAGTCTTCAGAGTGGAAACGGTGGTGTTTCTCTGGTGGGAGGCTTCATCCCTCAGTGTGATGAGGAGGGTCAATACAGCTCTCAGCAGTGCCACGGGTCCACAGGTCACTGCTGGTGTGTGGACAGTAGGGGGCAGGAGAGAGCGGGAACCCGAACTTCACCTGGAACCCCGAGAATGAACTGTGACGAGTCTGGTAAGAGTGCTGTACACAACACCTCATCCTAACAAGTTCTAGGTTTTTAGTGTTAAGCAATGTTTCAGTCTTGAATAAAACCAAAACATTGCGTTAAGGATTAAGCAATAAAATCACAGCCAATTAAATAAACAGCTATGGAATGGGATTTTGGACCAATGGGATTATACTGTGGATGGTGGATGGGGCTGCTTCTCTAAGCTATCAAACCTACAAGTTGGTTCCGGTTGAATATAAAAGCTAATAAAATCCCATAGACTTACATTACAGGTGGGCCCTTTGCCATATCTAGCGAGAAGAATAACAATCCCTTGTGTATCTGTGCGTCCAGGTCGTCCCAAGACCCACTGTGAGCAGCACAGAGACAGTCTTCAGAGTGAAAACGGTGGTGTTTCTCCAGTGGGAGCCTTCATCCCTCAGTGTGATGAGGAGGGTCAGTACAGGTCTCAGCAGTGCCACGGGTCCACAGGTCACTGCTGGTGTGTGGACAGTAGGGGGCAGGAGAGAGCGGGAACCCGGACTCCACCTGGAACCCGAGAATGAACTGTGACGAGTCTGGTAAGAGTGCTGTACACAACACCTCATCCTAACAAGTTCTAGCTTTCTAGTGTTAAGCAATTTTTCAGTCTTGAATAAAACCAAAACATTGCATTGAAGTAACACCAAGTAAATTTTCCTCTTCGGTCGCCCTACTGGTTGGAAACAAAATTGTCCATTGCCGCTGTCGTAAATAATTTAGCCTACCGTCGCACGCACGCTCGCTGTTTATCCAGCACCGGCTTTAGAATGAACGATGTCCACAGACAAGGTAGAGTATGTTACATGATTTCATGAAAGGATGATGTATTGCGACATCAGAAACAAAGAAAAACGAAATACTGACTATTGTAGCGCTTGGCGTAAAGCAGTCGAATTTTGTAGTTCTTTTTGTGCACGGGTTCCTACCCGAAACCCGAAGTTACATAGTGCCAGTAAAAGCGATACAGACCACGTCAGGCTATGGTAGACGAGTCATTTAACTTATTTTAAGTCGATGTACCATCACAAAGGGTCTTGGAAATATATTATGAAGGTTGAAAAACTACTTAGTGTTACTTTAAGGATTAAGCAATAAAATCACACCCAATTGAATAAACAGCTATGGAATGGGATTTTGGTCTAATGGGGTTATACTGTGGATGGGGCTGCTTCTCTAAGCTATCAAACCTACAAGTTGGTTCCGGTTGAATATAAAAGCTAATAAAATCTCATAGACTTACATCCCAGGTGGGCCCTTTGCCATATCTAGAGAGAAGAAAAACAATCTCTTGTGTATCTCATGTGTGTCCAGGTCGTCTCAAGACCCACTGTGAGCAGCACAGAGACAGTCTTCAGAGTGGAAACGGTGGTGTTCCTCAGGTGGGAGGCTTCATCCCTCAGTGTGATGAGGAGGGTCAGTACAGGTCTCAGCAGTGCCACGGGTCCACAGGTCACTGCTGGTGTGTGGACAGTAGGGGGCAGGAGAGAGCGGGAACCCGGACTCCACCTGGAACCCCGAGAATGAACTGTGACGAGTTTGGTAAGAGTGCTGTCCGCGGCTACCTCATCCTAACAAGTCCTAGGTTTCTAGTGTTAAGCAATTTTTCAGTCTTGAATAAAACCAAAACATTACATTAAGGATTAAGCAATAAAATCACAGCCAATTGAATAAACAGCTATGGAATGGGATTTTGACCCAATGGGATTATAATGTGGATGGGGCTGCTTCTCTAAGCTATCAAACCTACAAGTTGGTTCCTGGTGAATATAAAAGCTAATAAAATCCCATAGACTTACATCACAGGTAGGCCCTTTGCCATATCTAGCGAGAAGAATAACAATCCCTTGTGTATCTCATGTGTGTCCAGGTCGTCCAAAGTCCCACTGTGAGCAGCACAGAGACAGTCTTCAGAGTGGAAACGGTGGTGTTCCTCAGGTGGGAGGCTTCATCCCTCAGTGTGATGAGGAGGGTCAGTACAGCTCTCAGCAGTGCCACGGGTCCACAGGTCACTGCTGGTGTGTGGACAGTAGGGGGCAGGAGAGAGCGGGAACCCGAACTCCACCTGGAACCCCGAGAATGAACTGTGACGAGCCTGGTAAGAGTGCTGTCCGCGGCTACCTCATCCTAACAAGTCCTAGGTTTCTAGTGTTAAGCAATTTTTCAGTCTTGAATAAAACCAAAACATTGCATTAAGGATTAAGCAATAAAATCACAGCCAATTGAATAAACAGCTATGGAATGGGATTTTGGACCAATAGGATTATACTGTGGATGGTGAATGGGGCTGCTTCTCTAAGCTATCAAACCTACAAGTTGGTTCCGGGTGAATATAAAAGCTAATAAAATCCCATAGACTTACATCACAGGTGGGCCCTTTGCCATATCTAGAGAGCAGAATAACAATCCCTTGTGTATCTGTGCGTCCAGGTCGTCCCAAGACCCACTGTGAGCGGCACAGAGACAGTCTTCAGAGTGAAAACGGTGGTGTTCCTCTAGTGGGAGCCTTCATCCCTCAGTGTGATGAGGAGGGTCAGTACAGGTCTCAGCAGTGCCACGGGTCCACAGGTCACTGCTGGTGTGTGGACATTAGGGGGCAGGAGAGAGCGGGAACCCGGACTCCACCTGGAACCCCGAGAAGAAACTGTGACGAGCCTGGTAAGAGTGCTGTCCGCGGCTACCTCATCCTAACAAGTTCTAGGTTTCTAGTGTCAAGCAATTTTTTAGGCTTGAATAAAACCAAAACATTGCATTAAGGATTAAGGAATAAAATCACAGCCGATTGAATATACAGCTATGGAGTGGGATTTTGGTCCAATGGGATTATACATTGGATGGGGCTGCCTCTCTAAGCAATCAAACTCGCAAGTTGGTTCCGGGTGAATATATAAAAGCTAATAAAATCCCATAGACTTACATCCCAGGTGGGCCCTTTGCCATATCTAGAGAGAAGTATAACAATCCCTTGTGTATCTCATGTGTGTCCAGGTCGTCCCAAGACCCACTGTGAGCAGCACAGAGACAGTCTTCAGAGTGGAAACGGTGGTGTTCCTCAGGTGGGAGGCTTCATCCCTCAGTGTGATGAGGAGGGTCAGTACAGCTCTCAGCAGTGCCACGGGTCCACAGGTCACTGCTGGTGTGTGGACAGTAGGGGGCAGGAGAGAGCGGGAACCCGAACTCCACCTGGAACCCCGAGAATGAACTGTGACGAACCTGGTAAGAGTGCTGTACGCTGCTACCTCACTCTAACAAGTCCTAGGTTTCTAGTGTTAAGCAATTTTTCAGGCTTGAATAAAACCAAAACATTGCATTAAGGATTAAGCAATAAAATCACAGCTAATTGAATAAACAGCTATGGAGTGGGATTTTGGTCTAATGGGGTTATACTGTGGATGGGGCTGCTTTTCTAAGATATCAAACCTACAAGTTGGTTCCGGGTGAATATAAAAGTTAATAAAATCCCATAGACTTACATCACAGGTGGGCCTTTTGCCATATCTAGAGAGCAGAATAACAATCCCTTGTGTATCTGTGCATCCAGGTCGTCTCAAGACCCACTGTGAGCAGCACAGAGACAGTCTTCAGAGTGAAAACGGTGGTGTTCCTCTAGTGGGAGCCTTCATCCCTCAGTGTGATGAGGAGGGTCAGTACAGGTCTCAGCAGTGCCACGCGTCCACAGGTCACTGCTGGTGTGTGGACAGTAGGGGGCAGGAGAGAGCGGGAACCCGGACTCCACCTGGAACCCAGACAATAAACTGTGACGAGCCTGGTAAGAGTGCTGTCCGCGGCTACCTCATCCTAACAAGTCCTAAGTTTCTAGTATCAAGCAATTTTTCGGGCTTGAATAAAACCAAATATTGTTTTAAACAATACAATCACAGCCAATTGAATATACAGTACATCTATGGAGTGGGATTTTGGTCTAATGGGATTATACTGTGGATGGCGCTGCTTCTCTAAGCAATCAATCTTACAAGTTAGTACTTGGTGAATGATATAAAAACTAATACAATCTCAGACTTTCATTACAGTCTTGTACAGGCTTAAGGCCCGGGTATACTTCATTTTCCACGTTCCGCTCCATCTCGCAGACATCTGCGGACCCTCCTGATGATGAAAGTTATGTCACGCGGACTGTGCGAGGACCACCGCGGAACATGGGCGGGCGAAGTTAACTGTACTTTGGGCTTTAGCCATATCTAGAGAGAAGAAAAACAATCCCTTGTGTATCTCATGTGTGTCCAGGTCGTCCCAAGACCCACTGTGAGCAGCACAGAGACAGTCTTCAGAGTGGAAACGGTGGTGTTCCTCTGGTGGGAGGCTTCATCCCTCAGTGTGATGAGGAGGGTCAGTACAGGTCTCAGCAGTGCCATGGGTCCACAGGTCACTGCTGGTGTGTGGACAGTAGGGGGCAGGAGAGAGCGGGAACCCGAACTCCACCTGGAACCCCGAGAAGAAACTGTGACGAACCTGGTAAGAGTGCTGTACGCGGCTACCTCATCCAAACAAGTCCTAAGTTTCCAGTGTTAAGCTATTTTTCAGGCCTGAAAAATCTAAATATACAGCTATGGAGTGGGATTTTGGTCTAATGGGGTTATACTGTGGAAAAGTTCTGCTTCTCTAAGCAATCAAACCTACTAGTTGGTACCTGGTGAATGATATGATAGCTAACAAAATCATATAGACTTGGTTTATAGTTTATCTGCAGTTGCATTAAAAACACTCGCACAGCAGCGTTAACTAGTTTTCTGAAATTTAATGGCAAGATAATGTAACATAAAGTATAGTTATATAAATTAAAAAAATTAAATAGAACACCTTAACAACTGCATAGCAACGCCCTGGCAACCATCCCCTAATAACTAACATCATGGCGCCAACTTTTGCATAGGCAAAATATCTAAAACACGTTTGACATGGTCTCCCATCCAGTGTCTGTTGTTAGAATTGTAATATTGCTTGCGAATTATGGGCGTTCTATTTTGCTAAGTAGTTTCTTATCATGTGGAAGCAATCACTCTAATCTGTAGCGGAGCTCACAGAGTCCAGTCTGCATCAACAACTACATCAATACCAGCTGCCAGAAAGCCAGGACTCCAGGTTTCCCTGGCTGTGTAGAGCATGCTTCCATGATTTGGGAACAGATCCAGACCACTGAGAGGGAGAAGAAAGATATGCACGTCATATGGCTAGACCTAGCCAATGCCTATGGGTCAGTGCCACACCTGCTAATAGCCTACGTTTTGGAATTCTTCTACATCCCAGACAACATCAGAACTATGATCATGAACTACTTCCAGTACATGCACATGTGCTTTGCACTGAAGAAAGTCACCACTGGCTGGCAACAACTGGAAGTAGGGATCGTAATGGGATGCTCCATTTCCCCCATCCTCTTCGTGGCAGCGTTTGAGGTCATCAAACGCAAGGCAGGTGGTGGGTGGGGTCCGGCTGCCTGCAGGCCAGAGGCTCCCTCCCCTAAGGAGCTATATGGACGACATCACCTGCCTGCTACGAACCGCCACCTGCACATCCAGGCTGCTTAAGAGGCTGGATGAGTTGATCACTTGGGTCAAAATGAAGTTCAAGCCACAGAAGTCAAGGAGCCTCTCATTGCGAAAGGGGGAGAGAAATGACAGAGTCACCCATCAGCGGGGAAGATATCCTACGCATCGTGGATCAGCCCATCCGAAGCCTGGGAAGACTTTATACATCTGGTTTCTCAGACAAGGATATGGGGAAAATCATCCTTCGGCAGCTTTCAGAAGGCCTGTCCATGATCGACACAAGCCAGCTACCTGGAAAGTACAAGGTGTGGTGTTATCACTTCACTCTGTACCCAAGGGTGATGTGGCCTCTGAAGCTGTGCAAAGTCACCTCATATGCCGTAAGTCAAAGGCAAAAGCCAACTCCTTCATCTGTAAATGGCTCGGCCTACCACAGTGCTTCTCAGCTGCTGCTCTTTCTGGATGGAACTCACTTCAGCTACCCCTGAAATCAATCACCCTGGGCTACAGGCAGGAGAAGGCAAGGCTGGTGATGAAATTAAGGGACTCCTCCAACAGGGCAGTGGCTGATGCAAATGCCAGTGTTGAGACTGGAAGGAAATGGAGGGCTAAGGAGGAGGTGCAGAAGGTGATGGGTAGACTGCAACATCAACAAGTCGTGGGCATGGTCCAGACAGGGCAGACAGGCCTCGGATGGAGCGAGCCACCCATTCTATGGTCCAAGGCAAGCCGAAAGTAGAGTAAGGAACTTGTTGTTGCAGAGGTAACCGGGATGGAGCAGGAGGAGCTTAGAGTGTGGTCTGTGGTAAAGGGGCAGCAGGGGCGGTGGAAAACTTGGAAAGGTGTCGCGAGGCGAGCAATCAGCGGGACAGAGTTCTGGAAACTGACAGGCTCGGCTCAGTTTCCTCATTGGGGCAACATACAACATCCTCCCGAGCCCTAAAAACCTCCAACAATGGCTTGGAATAGAGCAATCCTGTGACCTCTGCGGTACCATCAATGCCTCAGTCCAGCATGTTCTGTCGGGCTGCAAAACAGCACTGACACAGGGTCGGCTCAGATGGCGGCACAACCAAGTCCTCAGGAAGCTGGCAGAGGTGCTGGAGAAAGGTCGGCAGGAGGCAAACAACCAGAGTCCATCAGAGAGCCGATGCAGGATCCGCTTCCTCAGGCAGGGGGAACCCGCAATGCATACCAGCAAGAAACCACCCGCCAAGCTGTTAACACCAGGGGCGGTGTGGAAGATGGAAGTAGACATGGGAAGGCATCTGCAGTTCCCACAGGTCACAGGAGATATGCAGCACCACTTTAAGACCAGACGTGGTGCTGTGGTCTGCAGCTGCGAAGTCAGCGATACTAATCGAGCTGACAGTGCCATGGGAGGAGGGACTGGAAGCTGCCTACGAGAGAAAGAAGGCGAAGTATGCAGACCTGGTCGCGGAGTGCAGAGAAAGTTGATGGAGTGTGAGGCTGTACCCGGTGGAGGTGGGAGCCAGAGGCTTTGTGGGCAGATCAACATCATGCTTGCTCAAGGACCTGGGACTGCGGGGAGCCACACTGAGTAGATCCACCAAAGAGCTCTCCGAGGAATCTGAGAAAGCAAGCCACTGGCTCTGGCTTAAACGACGAGACAAGGCTTGGGGAGTAACATCTAATTAAGTTTTTCTGCAGGGATTGTCAGGGAGACGTCCCTGTTCACTGCCCCGCCACCAGGAGATGTTTTGGGCTAAGGTGCGAAACGTCAATGAGCGGTGGTCCCCAGCTGAAGACCCTGCAGCAAAACCTTGTGGTATGCGGTCAGGTTTAGGCCTGACTCAGGGAAGAGGACGCCCCTTACATTCACAGTCCACCGCAGGCATTGTTTGAGGTGCGACAGGCCTAAGGCCCAGAAGAAAGACCACCTCGCTGTAATGAATAATATATATATGTATATAAATGTAAAACATATTTTAATTATTATATTTTAATTATTTAAATATCGTTTTATTATCATTAATAATAGAATGAACAATAAACAACAATAATAGATAAGAGTAATTATCATAAAATCCATTCAGTAGTTTGAAACTTTTAAATATCTGTTAAACATTTTATGTTTTATTTTCTTGATCATGCTGGATAAAACATTTGCTATTTTCAGTGTTCACTTGATAAATCTTTGTGGTGTGGTACTTTTTTTAGTACCACACCAACAATTTAAATGTAGTGATTGAAATATTTCCCCAATTTGTGCAGCATTAGTAATATGTTTGTGGGTTCCCCTCTGATTCCCAGTGATAGTGCCTCCAACCCAGCGTCCAGAGACCGTCTGTGAGCGCTGGAGAGCCAGTCTGATGCAGCAATATGGAGGCCAGCCGAATTCCCAGCACTATCTACCTCAGTGTGACTCTTCCGGCGAGTTCAACCCGGTTCAGTGCTATGGAGACAGCAGCTACTGCTGGTGTGTGGACCGAAATGGACGGGAAGTACAGGGAACCCGCTCACAAGACGCTGTGAAACCTGCCTGTGAGTGTCGCTCGCTGTAAAATGTAAATTTTTCTACAAAAGACTAATTGTCTCCATGCTTAAACAAGAAGAGTTATGATGCTTCTGTAGTGGTTGAATATATATATTATTATTATGTATAATCTGTTTTATTTAATTTCTATTTTTCTTATCACCTCATGTTTATATTCATAACAAGAGGCAGCAAAATTATTATTTTTTTCAAAGCTAAAACAATCAATCTTCTACGTCTAGGTATACCGACTGTGGCTCCTCCCACCATGCGCCCTCTGCCACGCCCAGATGTGACCCCGCCTCCAGCAGGCACGTTCTTGCTCTATGCCCAGGGTCAACAGATCGGAGTTTTGCCTCTCAACGGCACACAGATGGACAAGCAGAGATCTTCAGTGCTGCTTGCTCTACATGTGAGACTTGCACAATATTGATTGAAATACTTAAGTCTGTGGCTTTGAGAAAAGTATACTAATTCAGTCCTGTTTACACTTTCAGGGCTCTATAGTGGTTGGCATTGATTACGACTGCAGAGAAAGGAAAGTTTACTGGACAGATCTAGCAGGACGGACAATCAATCGAGCCAGTCTGGAGCCAGGATCAGAATCTGAGATTATCATCAATACAGGTATGTTTATTTTGCTAGAAAAAATCTATGATTTATGTAATGTAATATAATATTTCTTATATTATCTTTTCCAGCTCTGACGAGTCCAGAAGGTCTTGCTGTAGATGTGGCCCGTAGGAGACTGTTTTGGGTGGACAGCACACCAGACAAGATCGAAACAGCAAACCTTGATGGAAGTGACAGACGTGTTCTGTTTGAGAAAGACTTAGTAAATCCCAGAGCCATCATTGTGGACTCCCCTACAGGGTATGTACTAAACTTGCTTAAAGATGATCTTAAAGGTATATAAAACCAATACCAGAAGAAAACTAATGCCTCTCATTTAATTATATATATCTCATTTAATTATATATTATAATTATATATAAATATATATAAATATATATATATATATATATATATATGTGTGTGTGTGTGTTGTGTGTGTGTGTGTGTGTGTGTGTGTGTGTGTGTGTGTGTGTGTGTGTGTGTGTGTGTGTGTGTGTGTGTGTGTGTGTGTGTGTGTGTGTGTGTGTGTGTGTGTGTGTGTGTGTGTGTGTGTGTGTGTGTGTGTGTGTGTGTGTGTGTGTGCGTATATACAGTAGCTGGGTCAAAAGTTTGGAAACATTACTATTTTTTAGTTTTTGAAAAAAGTCTCTTATGCTCACCAAGGCTGCATTTATTTGATCAAAAATACAAAAATAAACAGTAATATTGTGCAATATTATTACAATTTGAAATAATGGTATTATGCTTAATATTTTAATTTATAACCTGTGATACTTTTTTCAGGATTCTTAAAAATAACAGCATTTATTTAAAATAGAAATCTTTTGTAACAATATACAATACACTTCAGAAGTTTGGGGTCAGTGATTTTTTTCTTTATATTTTTAAAGAAATCAATACTTTCATTCAGCAAGGATGTGTTAAATTGATAAAAAATGATAGTAAAGATTTGTTAGAAAAGATTTCTATTTTGAATAAATGCTGTTCTTTTCCACTTTTTTGCCTTGAGCATGCTGGATCACTCCGACTGCATCATTAACAGGGGTATCTCTGCTTAATTAATCCAATAATTGGCTGATTTAATGAACCCTCATTTCCCCTCTCCATCTCCAACTTCCCATGTTTCCTTTACAAAAATGCTCCAAAACCAAAAATCTGTTATCTGCTATTTTGAAAGTGCGATTGAGGCGAAGCGAGAGAACAGCACAAGCAGCGAGAGAGGGAGGAGGTCAGGACGTGTTTGGGAGGCAGAGAAAATAAGAGGGCAAGGCTACAAATTGGCCCAGATGTTAGTGTCTGGCCTGGCTCTCGGGTGTCAGGGGAGGCAGGCAACGTGTGGGCCAGCAACTCCACAAACACAGCCATCTGTAACATCTGGAGCAGCTGAACTTGTGTGGAGGACAGGAGATATAACACAAACCTCATGGGCCATGAGAATAGCTGATAATGTGTGTTTGTGTTTGTTGGTGCTGCGATTCACGCTACGTGCAAGTTCGGTTTTGCTGTCAAGCATAATGTCTGCATGCTTGAGGTGATGGTTCCGATCAACATGCCATTTGGGTCTGATGCATCGGTTGAGAATTTTCAAACAAATATTTAATTATACAAGCTGTGTGCAAAGCTGCGTTTTTCGCTGCTCCTCTTATAAATATCCCTTAATTGTTGTTGTTTTTTTACCTCAAACACTGTGAAATTGTGATTTGATGCTTAGAAATCCTCTGGGATACATAAGTAACATAATTTACAGTTATAAATCTTTTTTTGCTTAGTGGGTAATTCAGCATTAAAAATAGTGCAGGCTAGTTTTTATTTACCATTTTTTGAGGGACTGAGTTTCATTGGCCTTGTTTTAAAACATCTTGTTTAAATGCTAAATAGAGCATATGAATGTTTCTCATTTCAACCCCTTGAAAAATCTCAAACTGGGAGCCATTTTGCCTCCCATCATGTCAAAAGTCTTATATTGCAATCAAATGCAGATCATTCTGAGCTTTGACTACTAATTTGATCAAACTGTAAAACCTATATGGTTAAATGCACATGCTAGCATGCTCAATTATTAGTAATAGTTCTTATTATCATCATTGTTGCTGCTGAATATTTTTGTGGAAACCGTAATACAATTTTTAACACACACGCATGCACGCGCACACAATAAAATAATAAAAAAATACATTATGAATAAATTATAAATGTACATGTATAAAATATAAACAAATATAAATGTATAAATATAAAATATATCTAAGTTTATATTTTACAAAAAAAGTAGTGCTGTCAAATCGATTAATACCATCTAACTAAAGTTTGTGTTTACAAAATGTGTGTATATATATTATTAATTTTATATATATATATATATATATAAAATCAAATTTATAATATATAAATGTCTGTCTGTGTACACAGACACGCACCCAGCAACATATATATATATGATAAATATAAATGTAATAATATATATACACACATTATGTAAACACAAACTTTTATGTTAGATGTGATTAATCTATATATATACCACACACACACACACACACACACACACACACACACAATATATATATATATATATATATATATATTTATTTATTTATTTATTTACAAACATTTATGTATTGCGAATAACCGATTTGACAGGACTAAACAAAAGTCAAATCTTTTCACAGAACCCTCTACTGGACTGACTGGAACCGAGAAGCTCCTAAAATCGAGAGCTCCTCAGTGGATGGACAAAACCGAAGAGTCCTGGTACAAGATGGCATTGGACTGCCCAATGCTTTGGCCTACGACTCCACTACACGCCAGGTCTGCTGGGCCGATGCAGGTATGCGCTAAGCACATGTTTAGGCTAGTTTTTGTGCAGCAATATTTTGGGGTTTTGACATAAAGTCTGGTCCACTTTGCATCTTATTCTGACCATGTAAATCTGAATTAGATACCACAATAACAGGCTGGGACTAAAAAGCTCATTCGAAATACGTTGATAACCTCTTTTTTGTGTGTTTTGGGCAGGAACCAAGCGCCTAGAGTGTATATCGCCTAACGGGACAGGGAGACGTGTGGTCCAGAGTAACCTGAACTACCCCTTCAGCATGGTCTCCTTCGCCAATCACTACTATTACACAGACTGGAGGAGGCAAGGCATAGCACATGCATGTCCAACACAAAATTACCATTTAAATCTTAACAACCTATCAGATAGTTCTATTCATGAATGTTCCAGTATTCAATTTTTAAAAATGCCATGTTGGCAAGTCCTTCATGTTTATTTCACTTCATGTTTTGTCACACTAGACTTTGTGCTCCGTTAACTTCCATTTATACTAAATATAAGCATTAGAGCAACATGATTTGCAGTGAAACAGGAAATGGAGTAGATAATATAGCTTTATACCGTTATAAAATGTATTATTATTATTTACAATTGATTAAAAACAGAAGCCCTGAAGCTCCAGTTTGTCAAGTATGACTGTACCTTCAATTCAAATCAATTATTACAAAATAACTGATCTCATTTTATATTTTGTTCTGTGATGTTTTAGAGATGGGGTCATCGCTCTCAGTCGAGATAACCAGTCAACAGATGAGTACTTGCCTGATCAGAGGTCTCATTTGTATGGAATTACAGTTGCTCCTCCACACTGTTTATAAGGTACTTACAGATTTCTGTGGTTAAGTATATCATCTTTTTAGTCTTTTTATATTTTCCATTATATATACTGTATATACTCAGCTAAATTCAACTGAAAATGCAACTTTTAATGACTTCTGCTCAAAATTATTCAACCCTTCATGTTGCATTAGGTGTGTTTGAGACAAAACCTGCTTTGCAGATTTGAGCATTTGTGAGGGATTCTATTCAGGGGGTTGAATAATTTTGAGACTGCAGAAGTCATTAAAAGTTGCATTTTCTGTTGAATTTGGGAAAACCGCTTGAAACATTTGTGTTGAGCCTTTTGTTTGATTTGTTCATTGCAAAAACCTGAAAGTCTGTAAATTTAGTTAATAAACCTGATTACAACTATATATGTAATATATATTATATGAACAAAACTTATGTTAGATGCAATTAATTGATTTGACAGCACTAATATATAGTAAAGCACTCTTCTGCTAATGTAGTTTATTACCCTAAAGCAAATGTTTACCATGTAGCAAAATGTGGGTGACCTCTTTTTAAGCAAATTACAGGATAACATTTTTCAGACATGAGCTGTCGACTACAGGCACTTAAGAGAAAAGTACAAGGCACCTGCCTCCAAATCACTGTAGTTTTGACAGAGGCGATGAAACACGGGTGTTGCACCGGTACTTCAAAGCATTTCGGTTCTTTAAAGACCAGAAAAAAGTCAAACAAGATTAGAGTAAGAGTTTGTATATCTGTACTAGCTTATGAAAGCAGGCAATTTCTCTTGCTAGAAAATTAAATGTTTTCACATTTGTCCAAACTTGGCTTTCTGTGAAGGATTTCCGACAAGCGTCCCGTTTTGTGTTATAGGGAGACACTAATAACAGAGCCAGCGTTACATGGTGCTATTTTTGGGCGAGCGTTTGGAGAGCCGGTGCTGTGGGAATCGCGGCAAACCAGGAGAGAGCCGGTCACGGAACCCGCAATTCTCGACAAACGTTACCATCAATGCCAAAGCACAAATTTACAAACAAGAAAGCGTGAATATTTCCTCAAAGAGTTTTGTAAATTTGTTTTATACCTCATTTCATCCTACTGTACTTTTGTATGTGACTTTTTGTTATAAAAAACCCCTAACAAATAATAATAAAATAAGTCATTTGTATGTTAATAAAAACACTAAAACAGTATTTGGGGGAAAAAAGTAAAAAAATTTAATTGCTTTGAACAACCAAAGTGGTCTTTTACCAACCTTCATTTTTTAATCCTTTTGTAAGATGTGATATTTATAACAATAAAATGTGATTGACAACTTTAATATGTCTGCTTGCATTATTTTTTGGCTCCAGAGTGATTATTTTCTTGAATACAGTATATGCACAGTTGGAGGTATAAAGTTGAATTTCTTTCTCCAGGGGTAAAACAAACAAGAGTCTGGCCATAAAACTTTGCTGCGTTGCATTAAGGTTTATTATGCAACAAAATAAAAATAGTCCAGCTTTTTATCGTAGCCCAAGTAAAATTTCATAAGTGCATTTTTTTTTAATTACAGGGCAAAGCAAATGCATAATTAAAAAAAAAAATTCCAGTTTGGCATTCCCACAAAAATGCCTTGAATTCAAAGAAAATATCTGTGTGTGGTTAATGAAAACAAAGAAGGTCTCTGCAGCGGGGTCCTGGCAGGGCGTTTTTATCTGCCCACCTTTCCGAGGCGGTGATCTGTCTTGGGGTCAGCGATGATGGCCTGAACTGCCACGATAGCCTCATTGATCTTTGTTTGTAAATCTCTGAGCTCCTCGATGTGAAGCAAGCGAAGAATTCTGGCCGCTTCGTTCAGAGACGCATCTGGAACGATCAAACATTCTTTGTGCTTACAATTCCTCCGAAAGTCAACAGCAATTAAATGCAGAATGTGCGTGCAAACCTACCTCCGGTATCAAATCCTAAAAGATGCTTGTCAAGAGCGACTGGTAAACCCTACGAAAGAACAAATAACCAATGTTTTGAAATATAAACTACCTTTCATTCATTTTTTTTTAAGAAATTATGACTTTTATTCAGCAAGGATGCATTAAATAGCTCAAAAGTGACAGTAAAGACATTTATAATGATACAAAAGATTTCCGTTTCAAATAAATTGTTCTTTTGAAGTTTAAAATTTATCAAAGCATCCTATAAAATAAAATGTATCAGTTTCCACAAAAATATTAAGCAGCAAAACTGATAATAATAGCATATTAGATCAAATCAGCATATTAGAATGATTATTGGAGAATCATGTGACACTGAAGACTGGAGTAATGATGCTGAAAATTCAGCTTTGCATCACAGGAATAAATTACACTAAGATATATTAAAATAAAAAACATGTATTTGAAATTGTGATAATATTTCACAATATACAGTAACAGTTTTTACTGTATTTTTTATTATTTTTTATCAAATAAATGCAGCCATGGTAACCATAACAGATTTCTTTCAACAACAAGAACATTGAATGCTCACCTCTTTTGCTTGACTGGCCTTTGCAATGGCATCAGGGTTCAGGCGTTCCTGAATCAGGATCCTAATGGCCTGTGATGACAAACAACAGAATAACTTGAGTTTAATTGCACTGGATTCAAACAAATGTTTCATACCATCAACAAAACGAACCATACTTACTTTAAGCATTACCAAATAGTCATCATGCCGCTGAATTTTGAGAAGATTAGCGAGAGCCGAGACACCAGCCTTAAAATCTGCATTATTAACTAAAGAGAAAATCATAGTTAATATCAGCACAACATATAATTTAAAACTTTTTTTTCCAATGCAAAACTTGTTTGACTTTGTTTTACTAATGACAAGAAAACATGATCTCTGAAAATAATGTTACCATAAAAATGCTTGATTGTGATTAGTGGAATGAAATCAACTACTCAGACCAAGACTATAATAAAGAAAAAACAACAACAACAGCAGAGCCCAATATTTTCCATTCAGTGAACCCCGTCCTCCCGGTGTGTCATTATTCAGTGGAGGTTTCCTCCAGCTGTGGGTCACTGGCTCGGTTCAGCCCACTCGTTGTGGGTTGTGGAGAGAGGTGGGTGTGTAATCAGTTTGTTCAGACATGCTTGGAAAGCCACTTTAGCGATTGAGTTGGTTTCTTTAATCAGCCTCCTCCGTCTCATAACAACAGGACTGGAGACTGGAAAGACGTTTGGGGGAGGGAATACTCACTGTCCAGATTAATTAATGGGTCTGCAGACTTTTGAGCGTCATTGGCCTCTGTCGCTGGTTTGCAGTTGCGATATTTCTCGACTGTGGGATGTAAAATAACATAAGTGATCAGTGCGATGGAAACCAGAGGTTTCAAGTTGTCAAATTTTTTTGATAACATATGGACTGCATGGACTGCATTTTATATAGCGCTTTCACAGACCCACTGGCCACCAAAGCGCTTTACAATTTGCCTCTCATTCACCCATTCACTCTCTCATTCATACACCGACGGGCGACGGCAGCCATGCAAGGCGCCATCCAGCTCGTCGGGAGCAGCTGGGGTTAGGTGTCTTGCTCATGTACACCTCGACACTTGGTCAGGTGGAACCGGGGATTGAACCACCAACCTTTCGGTTTGTAGACAATCTACATGAACCACTGAGCCACTGCCGAACATCTTGCTCTAAACATAAATGGAATCAAGATTGTGCAATGGAATGTGTGGGACAGCTGCAAGCTTTACATTTTTACAGTTTTCTAAAACTTTGCAAATGCTGCCATCTAGTGGTTTGAGATTGAACATAATTGCTAAACAGCTTTCAATGGGGAAGTATCACCAATAAAAGGACACAATAGGTATGTTACAAGTCAACTAGTGATATACCAATTTACAGTAGTCAACATTTGAAGTGGATTAAAAAAGTTACTCAAAGTTGTCCTAAGACAAGAACGAGTATTGTTCCAAATTCATGTATAACTTCGATGAAAGGTTGAGATACACTTACTGAATAAGCATTGAAGTTAGGTGCCTTATAATTGCCCATTTTGTGTTTACTTGGCAAATTAAAGGCACAGTGTGTAAGTTTAGCGCTAGAGGTCGCTTATTCAAAACAATAACAAAGGTGTAGCTTGATGAGTGAATGAGCGTGGAATCATGGCAGGTGTCGACTGGAGGCAGAAATCATGTTCATGGATGAGTTAATGTATTCAAGTTTTATTAATTACTGTGGTATGAAGCAGAGCAGGACGAGAGCCTGAGACTTTTTACTTTGTTGTTTTAATTTTGCTCATATGCCGCATTTCACTCTGTGGCTGTATGAGACACTTGATGATGCACACTGCAGTAAAATAGAGCATTATATTAGAATATCATACATTAATTAATAAAAGCTACAAATGAAGCTCCATCTGATTATGCCATGTTAGCCATTTGACAAAATAGTGTTGTCTGATTTACTCTTTAGGGTACAAACATGTTACTCGTGGTAAATCAAGAAAACATGAGATTCAAACAATAAGACTAACTGTGTTGAGCTATAAAACAATGATTAGTTGTCTGTGGATAAATGTATCCAAACAGTTGCTCACCTGTATAATAAAACACATATTAAAGTGTATTGGTGTTCTAATAGTTTCTGCGGAAATCAAGGGTTGTGTGGATATGACGTCATTGACAGGTGACACAATGAGACGGGCCATTACACTGTACACTACTTTTTTTATTTTTTATTATTATATGTCTATTTGTTTATCTGTCTATTGTATGTCTATGCAGCAACATGTAGTCCACAACAAATTTCCTTTCAAGGACAATAAATTATAGTACTACTACACTGATTAAAATTCGACTTCTCTGGATTTAAACATTGTTGGAAACATTTGAGAGAATGTAATTACACAAGTCAACAAAATACATAACATTTTTCTAGGGGTTTTTTGGATATTCTAATCCACAAAATCTGACACATTGTGCCTTTAACATAAGTTTAGACCTTCTTCACTGTGACATGATAGATCAAATGCTTTTTGAAAATAAATAAGTGTTACAGTGTTAAGTGTTTGTAACATTATAAATGTCTGTATTTGCACTTTTGATCAATTAAATAAATCAATGCTGAATTTGTATTTTTTAATTATTATTTTAAAAACAACAACTTTTGAGTGGTAGTGTATATAGTTTATATCAGCCAAACTGCCCTCTGGATATTGATTGCCCTTAAAAAAAACTATATTGGTCGACCACTGGTTTTAATATCAAATAAATAATCATACCATTGTCTCCATATTCAAAACGAACAGCAAGACCCAGTAGCCAGTCAACGCTCTCTGGTCTTTCCTGAACACTGAATGGACAGTTCACATCTTGAAGGTACTACAAACATACAGCACCAATTAATACATAACATAATAATAACAGTATAAATTACTTTAGGCCTACATATACACTAAACACACACATATGAAAATAATTCTGTTGATATTAGTTTCACCTTTTCAAAATATTTAGGCCAGTCTGAGCTGGGAATATTCCTGAGGTTTCCCCGGTCTTCAATTTTGTAGTGTCTGATTTTTTGATCTTCCAGCCAAACTATGAAATTTCTGAATTCCGTTTCATCTGGGTGAAGTAAAGAGCACACACAATATTAATAATACAATTAACAGATTAAACCTAGTTGTGAACGATAAATTAAACTCTGTTGGTATTCTCCTGAATGGAAATGATCAGTTTTAGGAGCATGAGGTGGCAACACGTCTTTCATTTCTGACAGATTCCTACCTTTACAGTCAAATCCAGTTGGGTTGTGATACTCTAAGGCTGAAAGCTTCCTACGAAACATCCCTTTCACTTGCTAAAATTGTTTAAAGAAGATAAAATATGTTTGATTTTGCTAAGGAAGGCACAACCTGCTACAGCCTTCAAATGGCACTGGAACACCGGAAGTAAAATAACTCATATTCTCTGTTTTCAAAATAAAGGTTTTATTGAGGCGATGTTGATTAATTATTAAATTCTCTACAACGACCAGATTTGATTTTGTATCATCATCATCATCATCATCATCATCATCATCATCATCATCATCTTTTTCTTCTTCTTCTTCTTCTTCTTCTTCTTCTTCTTCTTCTTCTTTTCTTCTTTCTTCTTCTTCTTCTTAATCTGAGGGCACATTTCTCCTGAAATATAATTTTGGTATCAGTAAAATTTCAATTAAATTAAGATGCAGAAACTTTCCTAAACTGGTTCTATTCTGCTGGTGGTTCATTTATAAAAAATATCTATAATGCATACTGTAAATTAATAGGCATATAACTGAGTGAATGAGAAGGGTTTGTGTTGTTAATTGAGAATGTGTAGGCCTACCTGCATACACAGATTTTCTTCAGATTAGATATTGCTTAATAACAGACTGCAGTGTTTGACAACATTTACTATTAAAAGGGAGTATTCTATGGATAGTCTACTTTTAAGCAATGAAAAGGAATTCATAATATTGATATTCATATTTTTCATATTTAATACTGATCCCTTTATAACTTTTTCATATATAAATAAAGTATCATGTTGAGTTACATCTTGGTTTAAACAAATCTTGAAGTATCTTTAGGTAACATTTAAATTATTAAGTGTATTATTGTCTTCTCATACCTTTTCCCCATATTTCCTCTTCACATTTTGTAATTTGATATTCATTGTGTATTGCATAAAACTAAAAGTGATTGTGTGACAACAATGATAAAATAATTTTAAAAAATAATAAAATTGTGCCTTTTTGTCTCTTAGTTCTGGCTTTATTTCTTACAATTGCGAGTTCAGTATCGATTGTGACGTCAACGCATATTGGGTTTGATTTACCCCACCAACAAACAACTCTATGATATATATTTTTATGTATACAACTCAAACACACCTATATACATGTCTAATGCTGCATTAAACAATTTCATAAGGGAAAAAAAAAATCAACCCCATAGTGAATTCTAAGTGATCAAGGGCTTAATTTAGCAAAGGTTTTTTTTAATGCTTTATTTGAACATTCAGTTTACAGTGTGAAACATCAGAAATGAATTAGAACACGACAATAATTATTAAGAATAACCAAAATATGAAGAAAAGTTAAAGAAAACACTTCAACAACATCATAACACAAAACAAAAAACAGTTAGACAGTGTCAGTGATATAAACAAGAATGGGGAGAAAGAAAGAAAGAAAGAAAGAAGAAGAAAGAAAGAAAGAAAGAAAGAAAGAAAGAAAGAAAGAAAGAAAGAAAGAAAGAAAGAAAGAAAGAAAAAGAAAGAAAGAAAGAAAGAAAGAAAGAAAGAAAGAGGGCATTACTTAAATGAAAAGAAATCTAAACATTTATTAAGGTAAAAAGTTTGTAGGTCTTGCAAATTGTACATGTTCTGAGTGCTTTTGGGTTAAGAGAGGATGAAATTGTAATCAAGTAATGTTTTATCTCATGTAAGAATGTATTAAAAAATGGTTTACAATTTGAAAACTTACATTTGTGAATATATATATATATAATATATATATATATGAAGAGTTCAGATGCAAAAGCCTCTAAATGCCATCTGAAAATTTCTTCTAAAATGATCATTTTTATCACGCACGTATATTTAAATTCAGTAATTTCACTTAAATGACAATTAATGGGTAATTTTTCTTGCCATTTAAGTGAAATTATTGAACTTAAATATACGAGCTTGATAAAAATTATCATTTTAGAAGAAAATTTCAGATGGCATTTAGAGGCTTTTGCATCTAAACTCTTATATATATATTATATATATATATATACATATACCATGTATGTAATCAAAGTAAAAATTATTGATAAACAGGTGTATAAACGGGTGTAATATTTAATAATATTATTAAAAAATACTTTGGGTGTCTTGTTATTTATTTTCATACAAGCTGCTATATATATATATATATATATATATATATATATATATATATATATATATATATATATATATATATATATATATATATATATATATATATATATATATGTATGAAGAGTTCAGATGCAAAAGCCTCTAAATGCCATCTGAAATTTTCTTCTAAAATGATAATTTTTATCAAGCTCGTATATTTAAGTTCAATAATTTCACTTAAATAGCTAGACAAATTACCCATTAATTGTCATTTAAGTGAAATTACTGAATTTAAATAAAAGAGCTTAATAAAAATGCTAATTTTAGAAGAAAATTTCAGATGGCATTTAGAGGCTTTTGCATCTGAACTCTTCATATATATATATATATATATATATATATATATATATATATATATATATATATATATATATATATATATATATATATATATATATATATATATATATATATTATAAATATAACAACAATCAAATAAGCCATAAGAGATTACAATGTCAGGCAGTTTGGGAACACATAATTTATTCACATAAATAAAAACACGATATCAGAGTTTTAAATTCAAACATTTTAAAAGAGAACAATAGCTCATGGTTGTTTAAACCAATGAGCATTAAAGGGTACCTATCATGGAATTTTGAAAATTACCTTTCATGTAGTGTGTAACATAGATCTAAGTGAACGAAAACATCCTGCAAAGTTTTAAATATGAAAGTTCACCGTATACAAAGTTATTATCTCTCAAAAGTAAGAGTCGACTCTGAGTCGTTGATATGAATCGATAGACGAACGATGCATTTTCTCTAACTTTCGTACGTCACTTGTACAAGTTATTTGAATAAGATACGCCCACTCATTGCATTAGGAGACACCAGGGAAAACATCATGTCGACGAGACGCTGCTGTGTTTTGAAGTGCGACGCAAAAGCAAACTTTTTTCATCTGCCCAGTGAGGAGCATTTGAAGACCGTGGCTACAGTTCATAACTATACCACAGAAGTATTATAGCCCGAACTTGTTCTGTGTTCGCGTCATTTTGAAGATGATTGCTTCACAAACCTAAATGCTATAAAGTATGAATTTGCGAGCCGGCTGATACTGAAGGAGGGAGGTTCAGTACCGAGTTTATTTGGATCAGCTTCCTTCTCCGAATCACAATCTGTAAGTAAGCTGTTGCTTTTATGTTTGTATCATGTTCTATAATTATTTTGTGTGTTGTCAAGCGCGTCTCCTCCAGTGTTGCCAGGTCGTATGCCTGCACTGTTTCTGCGGGTTGTTTGTGTAGTGCACGCTGGTTGACGCGATTGTTTTATCCACTGGAACATGATTGTTATTGAGGAAACACCCGGGAACGCTATTTGAATATTTTTGGCCGTGATTGGGTTAGTTTGATGAGCAATTGGGCTGGTTTTGTTGTGCAGACCTGGCAACCCTGGTCTCCTCTGGTGTTGTTCGTCTGGTGTTGTTAGCCAATCAGAAAATAGCACTGTTGTATCTGGGTAAGATCTAGCGCAACAACCAATGACACCCCGTCGGCTGGGTGTCTAACATATCACCACAGATTAGCGTCACGCAAAGGCGGGGTTTGGAAAAATGACTCGCTAAACGATTCATATGGGAGTCGGTGAGCAAATCAGGTAAAAATAAATGCATATTATAAGACAACAAAAGTGTTTTTTTGTCATTGCATGCATGTAAAACTGTTGTTGGGGAATCCCAGAACAATATTAGGAACATTTTAAATGCCATAATAGGTACCCTTTAAGCTGTGTCGTCAGCAAGTCATTGGTCATTTGGTCATTTCCCATCGTAGGCTACTTTTGATCAGCGGCACTGCAGTCGGTGGAGAGCAACTGCGCGCGACTGCAGAAACCGACAAGGCCGCCTTGCGCTCGCGAGAGTTTTTTGTCCGAGGGAGCGAGTCTAATCACTTCAAGCAGCTCTTTGCCACAATTTAACTTGTTTGTGATGTCATTAATCACAACTTCACAAGTGTGATATATTAATTATTTTGAGAATCAACTGTACAATTACGGAGCCCCGCACATGACGGAAAAAGTAACGTTAGGCTAAATCGTGTCGCACAATTGCAAGTGGTACTCGATGCAGAGCCAAATGGGAGGAGCTAGAGCTCCAGCTCCTCCCCTCGCTGGAGCTCCATGCAAAAATGTAGATCTACATCTGAGGAGTGATATTTGTTTTCCTAGGATGGTAGGAGAAGACTCATAAATGGTATTAACCCCAGTGACGGGTAGGTTTAGGGACGGGGTTGGGGTAGGTCATATATACAGGGTGGAGCTGGAGCTCCAGAAAAGGGGGAGCTCGAGCTCCTCCCATTTGGCTCTGCATCGAGCACCATCTCCACGATTGAGCTAATAGGCTATATGCACGCATAAGTTCCGCATTTGACGCAAGGATGCTCATCCGTTTCCGGTTGGGGAAATTAAAGCGGAGGAAAACCGAGGAAAACGGGATTATGGCAGAGTCTTCAAAATGTACTGTCCTCCCGTCTTTGAAATGAAACTTTCATATGTTTAGATGTAATTTTATGTATAGTTATGTTTATTTAATATAATTTTAAAAAGAAGCATAAACACAACGAGGGGTGGCTGTTTTGTCTGTTTTTGTGACTAACGTTTCTTTAGTATAACCATGGAGTATAAAAATCAATATAAATTCTTGGTATTGCATTGGACTCTACGATCGGCGGAAGTTATCGAGCATCCTTAACCCTTCACCGGAAATACCGCCGTGCATAGAGCCCATTCGTTCACTCTCTCGATTTACTAAATAGAGTGCGCACAATTTAGCCTAGCCTACTATAGCCTATCGTGCGCACGATGTATAAATCGAAGGAACAAATTAGTAAATCGTCCGCACGATTTGCAAATGGAGGGAACGAATAGTAAATTGTGCGCAAGAATTACCCTAAATCAAGGGAACGAATTAGTAAATCGTGCACACAATTAACTTTTTGTCATGTGTGGGGCTCCGTAGAAGAGTGTGTAATAGCAGAGAATGTCTAATAGACGGGCTCTCGTAATAGCCTATATTAATTATTTTGAGATTTAATCGCATTTAATACTTTTAACGTTAGCTACATTATGTTCAGAGTCAATGTTTTTATTGATATTTTTTTCGTTCTTGTAATTTACAGCTCATATAGCCTTATGAGGATTTTATATATTTTCTTCAACAACTTATGCATATAGAGCGGTGCATAAAACAAATTGATAGGGATAAGGTTTAAATAATAAATCAGTGAATTCCAAGGGATAAAGGGATCAAGCGTTCCATTTACACATTATTTACGAGTTCCGCCAGTAGTGGGCACTCGTGCAACTTAAGCAATGACGCACATCCGAGACGGAGGGAAGTTGAGGGAGTGGAATGCAGCCGAATGCAGCCAGTGAGCACGGATCCACACTCCGAAAATCCACCGGATATAGTAGACCATCCGGGGACTTCTGGGATACTCTTTTCAACATACTATGCTTTAGGACACATTATTTGAATCGCCCACATACTTAGAATGGAAAATATGGATATTGAGACCAGACGCAGGGCTAGTTTATTCTATCCTGATCAAGCGGCAACCTCCGGTCCCTCTAGAATCCAACACGGAGTGACTTAAACTGCAAATTATCGACTGGCCGCTAGAGACAGGCTCCGAAAGAGAGTCATCTCTGGTCCATCCCATACCACCCATGTTATAATACCAAACTTTACAGCAGAAAAGAATATGTTTACAGCCTGGTACAAAAAGTGGTTTTGGTCTATATAGCTAATTTTGCCCTTCATGACAACTGTGGAGGGGGCTGATTTTTTATAACTCATCCGTTTAAATTATATTAAGCCTTAAAGCTGTGCATAAGGCTGGCCACTTGAGTGACAGGTGGATTGCCGCTATTGTCACTGGTGTCTGTTAGACATCACGTCACCTCAGCACTTGGCATCTCTGCCGTTTGTACTTTTCTCGGGATCATTTCAAACAATTTTCAAAAAATATGGCTTGCTCTGCGATTAATTGTACTAGCAGACCGTCCAGGAAGTCTGGTGCCCATTTTTTCCGGTAAGTGAAATTCTAAGAATAAAATATATACTTTATATATATTTAAATACTAAATTATATATAATACATTTTATTTATTAAATTATTTAAAACTTTCCTACACTACAGAATCCGACAGACTGATTAGCTGTAGGCTGAAATCAGTCTGAAACGTTGGCCTGCATTTCATGAATAGCGTAGCTAACATTAACTAACTCACTATTGGAAGTATTTGTTTTAATTGTTGACATGTCCTCAAAAATATGTCTAACGTTAGGCCTAAATACTAAAGAATAGACAGTGCAGCAGAACAGAATGAGGACTGTGATGTCCACCACCTTTTTTAAGATAAAATATATTTATTATGACCTTTTTGACACTGTAGTAAATAAAGTTGTATTGCTTGCATGTAAAGTAGCCGATGAAGGAGGTTACTATCTATTTGTCTGTGTAAAGTTTTCCCCTAGGTGATTCAGACTATTCTAGGCTGGACCAGTGGGTGCACAACATTAAACGACAGAATTGGACCCCTAACAAGGATTCTCGTCTGTGCAGTGAACACTTTGAGAGTCATTACTTCACCACTGACTCCAGGGTACAGAGACCTTGTTTCATACATAACTTATTGGTTGAAATTGGTGAAGTGTTGACCATCATACATGAATTTAAGGTGAAATTAGTGACACACCAGTGAAGTTTAGCCTAGTGTTTTACTGGCGTAAAGTTAAAAGTTACTTTTAGTTAATTAAAGTAAAAATATATATATACTCTTTTAATAACAATAATAATTTTAATGTATAATCTGTACTTTCATACTAGTGATAGACCGATTAATGAAACATAAACACATACATCTCTGTTATTAATAACAGCCATTTACTCTGCAATAATGTCATTTTTTTATGTTTCTTGTAATTTTTATTAGGGAAGGACATGCCTGAAGGACACCGCTGTGCCTACTGTTTTCTCTTACTCCAAGGGGGCACAACAAAAGCCAAAAAGAAGATGCTTGGTAAGATGCTTGGTAAGTATTAATGAGGCAGTAAGTGGCATCCTTATTTCTGCTGTAAATAGTAATGAGGAAGTTGCATGTAGACAATGGGAGTAGTGCCAAATTCAATCAGAGCAATGTCATGATGATGGAAGACACATCTGAACAGGCCTTTGTTGCTCAATTCAACATGACATCACTCTGACAGTGAATGTGTGTGAGGATGTTGGTTTGGGTAGCAGAGTTCAACACTAGAAAACTAGCACACTCAGCATCAGTTCACTCTTACCTATGCCTAGCAGCTCTCTGAGTGATCACTGCTACATATTTTATATAATCTCTATAATCTTTCAGAAAACACTTATGAGGTAAAGGACAAGCTATGTGTAGCTCACCAAAAGCTGAGGTTGAAAAGGCAACAGACAAGGAGACCAAAGGCAAGAGTTTCATCATTGAAAGGTGTAATCAAAGTGCTTCAGAAGAAGCTTATAATTTCAACTGAATGTGCCTCTCTTCTTGAAATTCTGGATGATGTTCCCCGAGAGATCTTTAAGAGAATCCAGAAGAAGAAAAAGGTCATCGTTTTCAGAAAACTTGTTCGCAACTACACAGCACTTCTACTCTCAAAAGCCCTATGTCTATGTGAGAGAGAAGTTTCTCTTTGCTTTGCCTTATCCTCAGACCATACGAAAATGGTACAGTAGCATCTCTGCAGAACCTGGATTTACTATTGCTTCATTCGCAGCTTTAAAATATCATGTTGCTGAGCAGAAGAAAGTCAGAAAAGACAGTTTGCTAATTGATGATGGATAAAATACATTCATAATCAAACTGGGTTGGGCGGGGACCAAATTCATTGCTATGTTGACATCAGTGATGGTGAGACAGAAAATGTTGTGGCAACACGAACACTGGTCTTCATGGTTGTTGCAATCAATGAGTCTTGGAAGATTCCCATTGCTTACTTTCTTATCAATTGCATGACAGGACCAGAGAGAGCAAACATAATCCGAGAGAGCCTTATTAGGCTTCATGCAACCAGACTAAGGGTTGTCTTCTTGATGTGTGATGGACCCTCCCAAAACTTAGCAATGAGCAGGGAGCTTGGTGCAAACCTGGACATCATGGACATGAGACGTACTTTCTCCATCCTGAGGATCACACACAAAAATCCATGTGCACTTGCTTTATTGCTTAATGCATGACAGCTTTATAACAAAATAAAACACTTTATTCCTTTATAATAATACATTTAATATTATAAGTGGAATTTGTAAATGATTGCTATTATTGCACATGAATAAATTATTCACATTTGGAAGAGTTTATGTGTAGTACCCCAGAGTGCAGTCTGGACACATTTTGGTCACCCCCAATTTAATTGGTTTATAATACAGCAATCTCATTGGTTGTAGACGATTCAGGTCTGAGGATGCGCATTCCTTTATGTACGTTTTTGTGAATGATTTGGCCGTATTAAAGAAATATTAAATGCTAACTTCAATCGTATCTTATTATCGGTTTACCATGGTAATTTTAGTACAGATATCTAATGTTTTATTGTACTTAAAGGTGCTCTAAGCGATGTCGGGTGACTGCACTTCTTGTTGAGGTTTAAAGTATTGTCAAACAAAACAGAGGCTAGCTAGACCGTCCCTCCTCCTCATCCGCGCACTAACCCTCCAAACCCCACCCCCAAATCCTTCTTGTCATTTATTGGCTGTAACAGTTTTTTATGTTTCGCGGTGCGGGATAGCCCAGTTTGTTTTTGTTGCCGTTTGTGGAGCCTGGGGTGTCTGCAGAGACCTCGTCTTTTTACAGTGTGTTCTAGTAGATAGTGAGGAGATGTTTGCTGTATGTGACAAAAAAATGTTTTGGCCTAAAAAACGCGTGACATCGCTTAGAGCACCTTTAAGACACAGCATAGATGAAGTTATTGTTTAAAAACGAACGCTTGGTGACTGCACCTCGCGTACTTCAGGCGAATAGAGTCATTCACTTGGCTTCTTCAAATTTCCATCAAGATCGGTAGATCAGAACAAACACGGGATTTTACGCAATGATTTATGACAATTCACTGTATTAAAGTAAGACAGCGGACAAACCCGAAAAATAGTTTCAAATATTAACACTCACATATACTCACAAAAATTCATTTCTTTTTTCACATTTTAGCACTGCAAGGTTTTTATTTCCATTCTACTCACAAAACCCAATGGCCAGGGCTTGTAGTAGCCTATTATTGTCTTATTTGTCACCGTCGTTTTGCTTTAAAATAAAATAAACACACTTTCGGATTTATCCAATGTCTTAGTGAAATACAGTGAATTATCATCATTTGTGTAAAATCCAGAGTTTATGTTTATTCACTGATCCTAATGAAAAAATTAAGAAGCATAAACGAATGATAAAATTACAGAGCCCTGCATGACGTGCGGAAAATATTGTCTATATCAGGCTATAAAATATCTCTCCTTTGCAATGCCAGTGATTTCATGCGGTCATGCTCATTGCCCACTAAAAGTGACACTGACTTATCTGCTGGGTAAATTATTAAATATAATATAGCTTGGCTAAATATCAAACAGTGTATCATTTATATCAGCAACATATTTTGTGATATCGCCCACCCCTAAAACTGCTCAATATTAAAGGGATAGTTCACACAAAAATGAAAATTAAGTCAGTAATTACTCACCCTCATGCTGTTCCAACCCCGTAAGACCTTCGTTCATCTTCGGAACACAAATGAAGATATTTTTGATTAAATCTGAGAACTGGATCACTCCTCCATAGGCTTCTAAGGGATTGAAACTTGACAGCCCCAAAAAGTTATTAAAGAAATCGTTAAAATAGTCCAACTGACTACAGTGGCTCAATCTTAAGTTTATCGAGCTACGAGAATATTTTTTGAGTGCAATAAACAAACAAAAATAGCGACTCTATTCAAGTATTCTCTTTGGGCCTTTGAGATTTCACGTAGTGTTATTGCGCAACGCTTCTTCTGGTTGAACGTCACACGCATCACACACATGACCAGCGTCGGCCAATAGTGAGCCTACGTGTGACGTATAACACAGAAGCGCTGCGCTGTTACACTAAGTCAACAGCTTAGGAGAAAGACACGGAAGAGAAGAGATGGTTGAATAAAGTTATTTTAGTTTTTTTTTGCGCGCAAAAAATATTATCGTCACTTGATAAACTTAAGATTGAGCCACTGTAGCCATTTGGACTATTTTAACGATTTCTTTAATGACTTTTCGGGGCTGTCAGGTTTCAATCCTTTAGAAGCCTATGGAGGAGTGATCCAGCTCTCAGATTTAATCAAAAATATGTTAATTTGTGTTCCGAAGATGAACGAAGGTCTTACGGGGTTGGTACAGCATGAGGGTGAGTAATTAATGACTTAATTTTCATTTTTGGGTGAACTATCCCTTTAAAGCTTATATGAGTCTTTATAAAGCTGCTTTGAAACTATGGCTGTGTCCCAAATCTCCCACTACTCACTATATAGTGGGCTATATAGTGAGCTCGCCATTTTGTAGTGCTGTCCGAATGTATAGTGATGATTATTATACCCTATATAGTCCACTCAATGTATCCCAGAATGCATTTTGAAAAGTAGTGTACAACCGATGGTCACTAACCCAAGCCCTACATACCATCATGCATTGCGCTGAACGTAAAAATGGCGGATGGACGTCAAGGAGAGCAGCGCGACAATACGAATTTGCGACAGTAATGCCGTAATCAACGGCGCAGAGAGACGATGGAGTAGTGTCCGTAAGTGGTGTTTCTATTATGCTGGTGAGCTCACTATATAGTGCTCTACTCCCTATCCCATAGGGGTTAGGGAGTAGTGGTTTGAGTGGAGATTTCGGACACAGCATATGTGAAATGTGCGCTTTACGAATACATTTGGACAGTAACTTAGTCTAACTTGATTCATGTAAATTCATAAAAACATTATCCAATTGATCGTTACTGAAATCACCGTGGTTATTATCACTTAATATTTCTGTAGTAGGGCCAAACATCATAGTAGATAATTCATAAACTCATACATAAAGGAATGTGCATGCTCATGCCTCAAGTCTAGGCCAATAAGATTGCTGTATTATAAACCAATAAAATCGGGTGTGGGCGGAGCCGGCCCAATCGTCCAGACTGCATCGTTTATGTGCTTCTGGGCCTGCGTTTCCCCTCCCGGACACCTGGGGGCAGCAGAACACATTGAGCTTGTTGGGAAGCAGCAGGAGCTCGAATCGCGTTGTTGCTTTGGCAAAAGGCTTTGTACGTACGATACTACGGTGAAGACGTTTAAAACATCAAGAGAACGCATGAAAGCCCCTGTTTGACAGCTGATCTTTATCTCTTCGTAAGTATATAATTAAACGCACCCAACTCTTTCAATTTAAAGCATCATTTCCTCTCTGTTCCCTCTCATATGTAGCCTGCTAGCACGCATGCGAATGCAAATCGCAGGTCTGGGAGTACGATGCTGAAGATCAATAGTTGTAAGCTCAGATTTGATAGTAAACCATTATTTAGCGCTTGTGCGCACATGAGATCGCTGTTATTAAATTTATTGTGTTGCATTATTAACATGGCGGAAAATGCAGGGGTCTGCAGCTGCAGGCATCTCTCAATGAATTTCTCAAAAGTCGTTAGCTTGTGTGGCTCGGGTTCCATTGCAATGCCGGTGACGCCTGTATTAAAATACATGTTAATATGCACCGATAAGGTTCATTATAGTTTATTTTCAGCCAGGTGTGTATGTGTTTTAGCTGCAGACCTGCGCCTTCAGCACTCTGACGTCACGCGCACTCTCATCCAGGGAACCGGAAATACGTAATTCGTTCGTTTAGCCCTGTCCCCTCATTGAAGAATTTTGCCCCCAAAACGTTTTGCCCCTATTTCTATACGGATTCGCCACTGTATGTATAATTCCAATTAATCACTATTCATCTGCTAAAGTATTTAGAATTATAGATAGAGTAAATATCTATATCAGTGTCAAAAGGGTCCTTCCTACTAGGCAGTGCATGTTCATGTCTCATGTTCAAGTTTTAAAAATACTATTTTTCTTCCGAAATGTGTCTTACATCTGAGTGTAACGGATTATTGAAAATGAAAAGTGTTCCACCCTCTTTTTCAGCAGCCTTCTTGGTTCCGGAAGTATTTTTTTCCATTCATTTTTCCCATAGGAATTTTTTTAAATAGTCTAAGGCTGTGTCTGAAATCACCCCCTATATCCTTAGTGGACGTTATCGAGTGCACTCATACAATCCCACAATGCACCGCAATAATAAGTGTACAACCAATGCACTCTCAATGGCGACATTGGTGAGAGAATACCCATAGTGCACTGTGACGGTTACATCACAGGGTCTTGCCAGAAGATGGTCTCCGTAGCTGAATCATCCATCCATTCATTTTCCAAACTGCTGGTCTGATGTGGCTATAGCATAATATCATACAAGTATATATTCATTACTACTGGAGCTGTCAGTTTCAAAAGATTATTAAACCGCAAGCACAAACTATGCAAAAGCTGCAGTCCTTTCTGCACAGTCAGTGTCAGAATTCACTCACTTGTTTTCATTCACTACATCCAGTGGAGTAATGTGGAGAATAGTGAATACGGGTATAGGGTGTGATTTTGAACACAGCTGATTTGCTATGCTAAATGTTGACTAGTATGAAAGCAATCCGGTCGAATGCATTTTCGACTGCCTCTGGAAGTGGTCAAAAGAAGACGAGCTCAAAATTTTTAGACCCGATTTAGCCTATATCTGTGTTATTTAGCGTCGTCCACTTGTGGTCCAATTGACCAGGTGTTAATACCAGGTGTAAACGTGCCAAAATTGTGATTTCAAGTATTTTGTGGGCATTTTTCTATGGTACGACCAAAAGTTAACAGAAAAATAATTTTCAATTGTCCCTGAATTCATTTATAGTGTAAGAAAACCTATCCAATATTGGCGATAATTATGAAGTCCTGCTGAGTGACACAATGTATTTTTTTCTATTTTTTAGGTTTAAGGTTTTTATTTATTTTCTTTGGAATTTTTCTCCTGTACCATTTGGCACCTGGTATTTTACTTTCAGGTTCTGCTATTTTACTCTTTGAATCTTTGAAAAACACTATTTTATTTTTATTTTTTATCTTACCTACCCCAAACTTTTAAACGGTAGTGTACTTTTGAAGTTGAAGAGGATAAAGCTATAATTTCTTAGCCAGAGGAAAAAAGAAAGACGGAAAAGCATTAATTTAATTGAGGGATGGAATGGAACAGTTAAATAAATAGTATGTGAATTAATGTGCCTAAATGTTGAAAATCTTTTTTTTTTTTTTTTTTAACTTTTCATGTCTACATGCGTTCTGAATAGGTAGCTGGAGATTCTGTCTATAACTCATCCAAACTCACTTTTTAGATGTTTGTTACAAGCTCTAATTTTCTTTTGCTATTTATTTGTGCACATTTAGATGCCTTTATTGAAATACATGGAAGTTTAACAAATGCAGGTGTTACGTTTTACAGTTAAATGTATGAAACAACCAAAAACTGTTTCATTTCACCTTTAAATGTTCTTAACGTTTAATTCTGTACAAATGTGTCTTTATTTCATTGTATGTTTTTTTAAATATATTTCCTATTTATCCTTAATCAACTTCTGAATTAACTTTTCTTTTGCTTTTGTTTTCATTAATTAAATTCATTTTCATTCTTTTATTATTGCTGGTGATTTTTAACCTTGACACTTCTTTTTTTTGTCTCTTTATTATGCCAGTGTTACTATTCTATATGGAATGTTTTGTAAAGAAATTTGACTTGTAAGAGAATTAAGGAGTCTGTATTTTTCTGCATGAGAGTGTCAATTTCATGCTGCAGTCACAATGAAAAAAGTTATGTATGTCAGCTGCCCTTTTCTGTCTTAAATTATACTTGCTTTATCCATTATGTCGATACCAAAACTAAAAGTTTCACTCTTTCTGTCTTTTGAACTCTAGCAAACCAACACTCTGCCAGCGGCTCTGGGCCAGATGGACCAGTCATCAGGTACGAAACCAAACACCTAAATTTCACCGCAGCGTACTTAAAAAGGGGGGGGGTGAAATGCTGTTTCATGCATAGTGAGTTTTTTACACTGTTGAAGAGTTGGATTACCATGGTAAACATGGACAAAGTTTCAAAAATGAAGTTGTAAGTTTGATGGAGTATTTCTGTTCCAAAAATACTCCTTCCGGTTTGTCACAAGTTTCGGAAAGTTTTTTTTGAATACTGGACTACGTGACGTCAGAGTGGGCGGAATTTCCTTATACGGGTCTTAAGGCACTTCTCCCGGAAGGGCGCGCGCAGCTGTAGCCTAGAGCGTACGAGAACGTCTATCAGAGCGCTGGGCTCGGCTGCGCTCCAATCAAAAAAATGGCACCAAAAAGTGTGTTTTTGGTTGCCAGGGCAAGACAACACTGCACAAATTTCCAAAGAACCCAGAGTTAAGGGACCTGTGGATGGATTTTGTTTTTCCAGAGCAGCAACAGAGTTGTGCAAGTGTTTGTTCCCTTCATTTCGGCGGTAGCTGCTAATAGTTTTATAAACAAGGCACAGTTCGAGATTTGCAGATCGCCTAATACTTAAAGATGGAGCAGTCCCAACGATAAAGGTTCACGGAACCGCAGGCGGTGAGTAAAACTGCTTCAAATGTCTGTGTGTTAACTATCGGCGTGTAAGCTAAGCACAGCAAGTAAACAACATGATCACGTAAGGGTTAATGCCCGACGAGGTGTCCGTTGTCAGGTTTTAATGGACGACGGCGAGGTGTAAACCGGCCGACGCGCAGCGGAGGACGGTTACCTCCGCCGAAGTCCATTAAAACCTGACAACGGACACCTCGAAGGGCATTAACCCGCTTATACCATGGTCACTTGCCAAATAAAACATTTTAAAAACATTAGTTTATATTTTAATTAGGCTAAATCTAGTTTTTACAAATAATAACTTGCCTGACGGTTTATTTAGCAACCGGAGATATTTATATAGTCCGCTCAGCTTGTAGAACCCTTCAGGTTCAAAAATGCATTTTTAGTTCATGAAACACAAAGGCATAGTTATTTTTTTTTTATTACACATAAAACACTATGTGTTACACTTGTCTACACTAACCACAACCTCCGAAGCACCGCTGTAACGTTAGGTCGACTCTCCGATGCTGGACTGGAAGCCGTCAAATAATGTCTGTGACAGGCCATCGATGCGAGAGCAGTCTGCGGGCTTACTGGGCTCCGTCAGTCCGTGAGAGCAGTGTGAGAGACTGAAGATGAAATAACGAAGTCGCTCATTGTTGTATTAGTATTAGACCCCAGAACAGCCGATTGCATCATTGCGCAACCCAGGACCCTGAACGAGCGCGCGCCCTGTGTGGACTGCCTGTTGCTATGGTTACTCACAGCTGTTGTAGGCAGCGCATTTATTAATTTCGAATGGTAAACAGGCAGTTTCACCAGAACTTCTTTACTAGGTGTCCTCATATCACTTTTTAACGGACACCCTGCAGCCAATCAGAATCGAGTATTCACCCAGACCATGGTATAAGTACAGTTAATGTATCGATGGAGCATGCGATGCATGGTGTGTGTGTGTGTGTGTGTGTTTGTGTGTTTAAATACAGTTGTTTAGCTGGCCACTGTAGGTGTCAGTTTGTTTATTGTAAAAATAAATCATGTCCTCATAAACCACCAGTCTGTCTGTTTACAACACACGCAAAAGCTTCGCGCGCTCCCGCCCACACGACACGCCTCCACCCGCTCGGGTTTTTCCGGAAAGACTCGGTACAGCCTATCTTTCTTTTATAAATATAATAAAAAACTAAAGACTTTTTGGAGATATGAAGGATGCAATACTACTCTATAGGTACTCAAGATTAACATAAGATTGAGTGAAACTGAGTATTTCACCCCCCCTTTAAACTTCATTTAATTTTTTGTTAGTTTCGTCTCACATGCTGATATATTAAACCTTATTTGTCTTTTCTATCTCCTTTAGAGCTTGAGGTTAAAGCTTCTGCTGATCAGGGTGAGAGCAGCAGTGGTCTGCCAGTGGAGGATGAGCTTGATGGACTTCCAGTCTTTGGAACAGATGAAGATGATTGGGAAATAGACAGTAGCTTCGCTCAGAAGGCTTTCTCTCAAGTGGATGGGAACAGCAATGATAAAAATGAAAGTCAAGATGGACTGCCACTAGTGTTGCTGAAGCAGGTGAGTTTGAAAATTTTAAATCATTTACCAAGCAATATTTCACATGATAAATAGTTTCTGCAGTGATGGGTCTTATTTACTAAGCATGCATATGCAGAAATTTGTGCATGAAATCTGGGTTCAAACAAATTCACCAATAACAAAAATGTTCAGGTTTTCAGCATGTTTAATGCAAATGACTAACCTTGAGCATGAGGTCGCTCATTTAGAATACTCCAAATTCGTTAACAATAGAGTGAGGTTAAGAACAAATTCAAATGTGTACGGAATTTTTTGGTGAGAAGTTCACTTGTGCGTACAAATAAGAAGTAATCTTTAAATAAGCAATTATTAGTGAATGAGACGCATTGTTTTTAATATATGTATGGAGTAAATCCTCATTTAGTGGTCAAAGGAACTAGTTCTTTAATGTGGGTGAATTAAATCAGAATGTTGTTGAACTATTCTGGACTAATTGCACTCCTCTCTGACTACAGAAGAGAATAGCTCCTCTACCAATGGAACCTCAGAAATGGATGTGGAGAGAGCGAAGGTTTCTGAAGTCACCCCTGTCACCCCCTCATCAGACACTATTATAGGTAAAATATAATGAATTTATGCTTTATACAATATGTAATTCTGCTGCCTCTCCCAGAATCATATACTCTGATATAAGTACACTGGTTTTATGATGAGCTGGATGCCTTAAGAAAATGATGGAGCTGCATATATGTAAAAATGCTACTTTTGTCCTCCTTTGTCAGATATCCAAGACGTACAGTCTGAGCTTAGGATTGAGTCATCGCGAAGTGATGCCAATGTAAGTTTGGGTTAAAAACAGTGACATTGATATTGGGTGTTAATAGAAACACATGCTCTGGGATCATTTTTTTTAGTTGTATAATATTTTATAGGACCCAGTTTTGCTCCCAAAACATCCTAAATTCTTCATGGCATGATTGAGCAAGGTGCTGAAGGTGATAGGATATTTGATTAACAAGTAGATGCACATGTGTGCCTAATGAAGTGGCTGCTGAATGGATGTGGTTTAAAGGATTAGTTCACTTTTTAAAAAACTTTTGCTGATAATTTACTCACCCCCATGTCATCCAAGATGTCCATGTCTTTCTTTCTTCAGTCGAAAAGAAATTAATGTATTTTGATGAAAACATTCCAGGTTTTTTCTCCATATAATGGACTTCAATAGTAGCCAAAACGGTTCAAGGTCCAAATGAGTTTCAGTGCAGCTTCAAATGACTTTAAACATACCAGACGATGAATAAGGGTCTTATCTAGCGAAACGATGCACCATTTCGAAAATAAATAAAACAGTAAAAGTATTATTAGCACAAATGCTCGCCTTGTTCTGTCCTGGGATGCACGTTCGTGATTCGCCTGTTCGAACTCGTTCATCAAAATGAACAAATCTTTTTTCGAGTCATTTCGTTCGTTGAATGAATAAAATGACTCGAATAAAGATTGGTTCATTTTGATCATTCGAACAGGAGAATCACGAACGTGCATCCCAGGACAGAACAAGGCGAGCATTTGTGCTAATAATACTTTTACTGTTTTATTTATTTTCGAAATGGCGCATCGTTCCGCTAGATAAGACCCTTATTCATCGTCTGGTATGGTTTAAAGTCATTTAAGCTGCACTGAAACTCATTTGGACCTTGAACCGTTTTGGCTACTATTGAAGTCCATTATATGGAGAAAAATCCTGGAATGTTTTCATCAAAATCATTAATTTCTTTTCGACTGAAGAAAGAAAGACATGGACATCTTGGATGACATGGGGGTGAGTAAATTATCAGCAAAAGTTTTTTAAAAAGTGAACTAATCCTTTAAGTTGAAGGATTGAAGGACTTTTTTTTTTTGCTTGTTGTTGTTTGCAGCGCAGTCTCATCCCAAGAAGTCATATATTGACGTCTTGGGACGTCTTTTGACCATACGTCAATATCCGCCTTTTTAGGGTACCCTTAAACGTCGGTTAGATGACGTTATCGGATCCTAACTCTACCCCAGACCTAAACCTACCCTGTCACCTACCCCGTCACCTACTGACGTTAAAGGTAAAGCGTCAGTTGTATGACGTACCAGGATCGTCATTTACCGACGTTTAAGGGTACCCTAAAAAGGCGGATATTGACGTCATGGTCAAAAGACGTCCCAAGACGTCAATATATGACTTCTTGGGATGAGACTGTGTTATTGTTTGAGTGTTAAATGGCCCTGTGTAGTTTGATAATAGTGCCTTTCATTCCCAGTTACAGCCGGAGATTCAATCGGAATCCACCGATAGAGTAACCAATTACTCACCTGTAATAAGTATTAAGGATGAGCCTATTGATGAAGACTATGATAAAGCATTAATGCCCCAGTCTGACATGAGCCGTATTAAACAGGAGCTCGACGGTTCTGAAAATAATGAGAATGAGGTAAGATTTGTTCTTGTTCTTTTCAGCGGTGCTGTTCAATCTGTTGTAAAAACATGTCTCATTTATTAAATGGCTTTTGACTCATTTCAGGCCTCCTCTGCTTCTGATGAACTGAGGATTAGCTCTGTTTTCTCTGTCAGTGGAAGCAGCAGTGATGCAGTTTCGGGTGAGAGCACAAAGATTTCTCTTTGTACGTGCAGGACGTCACTGTTTGTCATCAAATATAATGTCACTACCTTACATGAGGGTTGCATGGTGTTGCTAAAATTATATCAGTAATTTTTGACACAATTTGATATAGATCTTAACATTTATGTATTTGTTTTAAAATGGCTGTTTTTTCCATTCAGAGAAACTGAAAGAGTAACTTTTGAAAGAGTAACTTCATCAAACAGCCTGAAACGGAAATAGAAAAGTGTTTAAAGCAGAATGTTTAATAAAAAACAACTTTTAAGACAGTAAAAAAAAAAAAAATCATAATCAATCAAATACACTAGTTTGGGTCCAGTAAATTTTTTTTTTTTTTTAAATGAATACTTTTATTTAGCAAGGATAGATTAAATTTATCAAAATTGTCCGTAAAGACGTAATACTTTACAATGTTTTCATTTGTTGACTGCATTATTTAACATGAACTAACAATTAACAATATTTCTACAGCATTTATTACTCATTAGTTAATGCACTGTGAACTAACATGAAAATTTGTATTAACTAACATTAACAAAGGTTAATAGATGATGTAAAATATATTGCTCATAGTTCATGTTAGTTATGCATTAACGAGTGTTAACCAATGAAACCTCATTTTTAAAGTGATTCCACATAAATGTGGCTCGTTTGAACTTTCTAGTCATCAAAGAATCCTAAAAAATCTAAAATGGTTCCTAAAATATTGCGCAGCACAACTGTTTACATAAAACCTCTTTTTGGTGCAAGAAGCTGCTTCGACTAAAGTATTAGGCAAATTATGTTACAAGTGTCAACATCTTTTAGCTCATTTGTGGTTTTTCTAATGGGTTTGTTTTCATGCAGCTTCTGTGGCACACTCCCAGCCATCTTCATTCTCAGTAATGTCCCAGAACACTGCTTCACTCAGAGGGACAACTATACTTCTGCCTCCCCAATCCCAAACTCAGCTTCAGCTCCGACTGCAGCCCAAGACGCAGATACATCCTCAAATCCAGACCCACGCCCGAATGCAGCCGCCGATGATGCCGCAAACCCACCTGCAGCCCCAGCCGCCCCAGGTCCACGCTCCTCCACCACAGTGAGGATCTGCTGCTCGGGCTGTTCTAAAGTCCTCCAGAAGGGTCAAACGGCGTTCCAGCGAAAAGGCTCCAACCAGTTGTTTTGTTCCACTGTTTGTCTAACTAGTTTCAGTTTACCCTCGGTTCAGTTTACCCCCATTATCGCTCCTAAGAAAACTTGCCACCTCTGCCTTAAGTGAGTACTTTAGGTTGTGAACTATATAATGGTTTTCCATCTTTTGTTAGTTTGTGTTTTCAAATAACTGAAAATGTGTGTTAAATTGATAGTTTTCCTAAAAACCTGTGGCGGAGTTCTTTCATTGAACTCAAAGGAAGTTCACCAGAAAACCTTTGCTCTTTGGCGTACAAAAAAAAAAAAAATTGGGATCTTGAGGCTGTCATTTTTGGAGCTCATTTTGTTGCATGGAAAAGAGCTTCTAAAATAACTTAAGATCTTGTGGCCGATACATTAAAGCTGATAAATAATTTTCTTCAGCTGAGAGACTTCTGTTTGTCGTGATGGTTTTGAATTGGTTTTGAATGGCTTGAAATAGGATTGGAATCACAAGGAAAATCCAGTTAAGTGCCACATGTGCTGTCATATAGGCTACATAAAATTATAATGAGATCATTATAATTTTGTGTGCTTGGGACATGGCTTTAATGGTGAGACTTTTGTTTTGGTAATCAGCCTCTCAAAAATTACATTAAAAAATTTTGATTTAGATATATCGGCAAATATATATGTTACCGGCTTTCAAATATAAAGAGTTATCGGTATTGGCCAAGATTTTCATATGGGTGCATCCCTACTTTTTAAATGTGGAAAACTATTATATAACTGATAATGATTCAAATATTTTATTTGATCATGCAAATTAAATTAATTATGCAAAGTTTTTAATGCAATTTATACAAATGGTATGTGGAATTGATAATTTTATTAAACTACTTTATTGTTCCAAAGGGTCATTGTCAATCTAAAGGACTTAATAACCATCCCCGTTGGCCCCATGAATACACTAAAGGAATTTTGCAGCCAAGCTTGTCTGAGTATTTATAAAGACAGGTATGAAGATGCACCTGTGGATCTATTTACACACTGCAGCGTGTGCAAGTTGGTCAAAGAGGTAAGGCTCATTATACAAATGCTGCAATTTCATTGTGGTTTTTGCATATACATATTTGTTGAGTAGTTTTGATTAATGCACATTATGAAGGAGATTATTTGTATGTACAATATGACGCAATGCATGTTGTAAGCATAAACTTACGTTCAGTTTCCCAAATAACAGTACAAGATTTTATGTTCACAAACATTCCAAAAAATTCCAAAATGGTGTTACCCGGCTCGAGAGTGCAATTATCTTGAAAGGCTTGTTTTCTCTGTTATTTGCATTATGAGCAAATGAGACACTTGAACAATTTCTCAACATTTGGAGAGGTCAAGAGTCCGAAAACATAATCCTAACACCCTAAACCTAACCATAACATGTTTATAAAATCAGAGGGAAATGATAGGTGAATGACACTGGTGTAGAAGCCCCTAACCCTGGTTGTAAACCTTAACTTGACATAAACTGTAAATTTCCCCTCAAATCTGATTGGTTGATTGGAATGTTGCTCCAGGATTAACAAAGATGTTGATACAGGAACATGTTGTACTTGGTGAAATCACGTTCCTTTTAGCCCAATGTAAGGTCACAGAACATCAGTGCAACTTGGAATTCATGCAGTTAAATTTTGTTGTTGTTGTATTTTGCATTACAGATTCAGCATGAAGTGACTCATCTGGGTGCCATACACAAGCTGTGCAGCGATGAATGCTTTGCACGCTTCAGATCCTCCAGAAACCTCTACATGAGCTACTGTGAGAACTGTGGCAACTGTACAGCCTCAGGAAACTATCACCTGGTTCAGATAGAGGATAGTATTAAGAAGTTCTGCTGCACTGAATGCATCAGCAATTACAAACAGGTACCCAACATTAAAAGACTGAACTCTGTTCTCTGCTCAAGCTGTGTTAGTCAGGCATGGCCTAAATTGTTCATTTTAATTATTCAGTGGGGTTAAAGCTGTTGTCTTTCTCACTGTGTTGCAGAAGAGTGGCAAGCGGCTTCACTGTCCCTACTGCCAAGAAATCAAAAATATTGAACAAATGATGGAGGGGACAAACATACAGGGTGTCACAGAATTCTTCTGCTCTCAGAGATGTGTGGCCCTGAGTCAAGCGTCTCCCAGTTTGACAGGTAAATATTGTTTGTAATAGAGCACCATGACAAATATTCACTTTTGTGTGTCCACGGCACATTTCAACACAAAATAAAAATAAAAACAAACATTATATTTTTCATAAAGACATTAAAGCCTATTTTTAAGACCATTGATATCTTTTGCTCTGTGACATTATTTTGATGACAATTAAAGGTGGGGTGTGTGGTTTGCCAAACGGCCGGCAGATTTTGAAAATACACAACTCATAAGGTCCTACCTTCTCTTCTCCAACGCTGGCCCTGACTCCACCCATTTGAAAAACATGGACGCGCAATCAAGCACGAGCGAAAACTCAGATGCGCTCTCTCTCTCGCTCTCTCTCTCTGTACCAGGGCGACTTGCACTTCCTGTGACTGGGTCACGAGCTTTGAGAAGGGGGTTGGGGGAGGGGACGGGTTGCATGGTACAACCGTTTGCGAGTGATGCATTTTCTGTCCAATGATTCTAGACGGTCTTGAAAATGATTGGCTGGAGTTTTTCGAGTCCTGCCCGTTCCACAGATGATTAAATTGCTTAATTTTCATTTCAGTGCTTCTAATTTACAGCCAGTAAGTGGGTTAGGAATAAGATTTCAAGTGATTTTGAAAAAATGGTCAAAAAAGAAAATCACATACCCCACCTTTAAGCATATTTTCACTGTAATATAAAAGAAGCCAATGTCTTTATGGTGGTTTTAAAAAATTTAATCATTTAGCAGATGCTTTTATTCAAAGTGACTTACAAATGAGAACAATAGAAGCAATCAATTTACAAATGAGAAAAATAGAAGCAATCAAACCAACAATAGGGCAACAGTATGTAAGTTCTGTGACAAGTCCCAGTTAGCACAGTACATGATATAGCAAGTTTTTCTTAAATAAAAAATTATATAAATCGATATACAGAATAGTCAGTATTAGTATTAATGTGTAAAGTGTTGATGAAAAAGATGCATCTTTAGCTGTTTCTTGAAAATGGCTAAAGACTCAGCAGCTCGGGTTGAGTTAGGCAGAGGTCATTCCATCCGCTTGAAACAGTCAAAGTAAATGTCTGTGAAAGTGATGTTGTGCCTTTTTGGGGTGGCACCATGAGGCGCTGTTCAAATGTTCACTTCTGGAGGGTACATATGTCTGAAGTGAGTTTAGGTGTAGGGGTGCAGAGTGGTTGTTTTCTAGGCAAACATCAGTGCCTTGAATTTGATGCGAGCGGAAATTGGCAACCAGGGCAGGTTTATGAGGAGAGGTTTTGAAATGTATAATTTTGAAATAAATAATTTATCGTAACTTTTTTCAAAATCCAATTATCAAATAAAATGATTAAAAAAAAGTCAATGTCTCAAAAACATGCTTTTGTTTACTAAAAGTAAAATATTTGCTTTTAGATTTTTTTTGTTTTAAGAGATTAGTTTTTTTTCTTCTTGTGCTGATCCATCTTCCTTTCCTCTTAGGCACATCTTTCCCATGCACAACTTGCAAGAAGTTAGCTGTTCCTCAGTATCACCTTGCCATTTCTGATGGGTCCATCAGGAACTTCTGCTCATTAGACTGTGTCGGCAAATTCCAGGTGTTGCATTCTTTCTCTATTTACAGTATTTTGTGTTGTGTTTTTTTGTAACTAGTGTAAATAATGTAATGGACAATATTTCGTTAAATAATCTAGTTTAGGATTTATCTTATTTCCTATAAATAAGATATTTTCCTTATTTCCTTGTTTGTGTGACTTAGACTAATATTGTATTTTATATAATATACACTAGCTTTCAGTAGTTTGGGCTCGGTAAGAATCGATGAAGTCTCTTATGCACACTAATGCTCCATTTATTTGATCAAAAATACAGTAAGAAGAGTAAAATTGTAAAATATTATTACAATTAATTTAAATTGTAATACTATTTTACAATATTACTGTTTTTAACATTTTAAAATGAAATTTATTCCTCTGATGGCATGTTCAGGATCATTACTCCAGACAGTCTTCGGTGTCACACGATCCTTTAGAAATCTGATTTGGAGCTCAAAAAACATTTCTTACTATATTCAATGTTGACAACAGCTTCAAACAGCATTTATTTGAAATAGATCTTTTGTAACATTTAATGTAATGTTTCTTTCCCCCCCCCCCCCCCCCCCCCCCCTCTCTCTTTAGGAGAAACTGAATGCATCTGTTCCTCATAACCAGATGAATGGAAACTCTCATGGACCTCAGCCTCAGAGCGCTGCACCACCTCGGCCCAACACCGACCATCTCCAGCCCATCCAAACGCCACCCAATGTGCCTGGTCCAAGCCACAACCCTCCGCCACCTTTTGTACCACCCTCAAATCAAAATCCAGTTCCAACTTATGTGCCGGCTCCTGGTGTGGTAAATTCACAAGACACCCAGCAGCAATGGCCGAACAAGCTTCCCTCGTCCTCTGACACAATACGACTCGCGTGCAAGCAGTGCCAGAATCAGTTTAGTTCAAAGCCAGAGGTTTTCCAGTTTAAGGTATGACTTCCAAAAGTGGTCACATGAGCAAAAGTAATATTACTGTGGCTGAATCACAAACGTATTGATGTTCAGAACAACACTGCAATTGCAAGTGTGATGTAACTTTTACAAAACACCTTGTTAAAGCACCTTTTTCTTCTTCTCTTAGGGTCATGCAGGGTTGTTCTGTTCTCGAGCATGTTGCGACACTTACAAGAGGGAAAGCAACGTGAAAGCTGTGTGCGAGTACTGCAAACTAGAGAAAGTAGTCAAAGACATCATCACATACGAAAAGCAGCCTAGATCTTTCTGTTGTGAAGGTTTGTCCAATCTCTTTACTTGATTCTTGATTATATCAGTGGTTCTCAAATGGTCAGTCACAAAAACAAAATATAGAATAGCTGTCGTCCTATTCAGTCCATGTGATGCTTATTATTGGGCCTATGCCATTCAGGTTAACATTAGGGGCTTTCGCACTAGGTAGTTGTAGTAGGAATTTTCACTCGCATTTTTGGGTGAACTATCCCTTCAACAAAGTCAACAACTCTGTGGTGCCTGGACTTCAGCGTCTGTCCATCTATCTCTGTTTTGCATATTCATAGAGTAAGTATATGTAAAATTTAAATATGTAAAACCTTACTCTGAAATAGGAGTTAATTTTAGGTTTTGTGTATGATGTTGAGATGTAGAATATGGTCGTGCAGAATAAGGCAATATGTGCTTTATAAGGTCTAATAAACAGCCAATATCTTAGTAATATTCATGCTAGTAAGCAACTAGTTAATAGGGAGAATTGGACCCTAAAAGTGTTACCCTAAAATCATTCCCAGTTCCTGTGGTAGGAACATGCCTAAAAGTGGGTGTTGGATCCTAAGGAAATTTACTTGCATAAAATAAACAATTTAGTTCATGTTTTTGGTGGCCACTTGACACACAATGAAAAAGCGTGAAGAAAAACAACTTTTCTAAACAAAGTTTGTTTTTTATGCCTAACTTTATTTACTTGTCTTTCATCTTTCTTTTTCTAGGTTGTAAACTGCTTTTTAAGCATGACCTTGCCAAACGACATGGAGGTCAATGCAGGGTTTGTGCCTACTGTCAAAACATGACTCATAAAACCATTCACAACTTCTTTGGGGGCAAACTGGAGGAGTTTTGCACAGAAGAGTGCATGTCTCTCTACACCGTGCTCTTTTATGAGGTTAGAGATGGCATTTATTTTTATTCTTTTCTTCCTTTAGCTGTATTTGTCCTTTATTTTTTTAAAGAAAGCTGCACAATCACCTGTTTTTAGTTGGGGTTAAAATTACATTGCGAATTGAGCAGCAATTTTTGCTTTTTGTATTTAAGATAGACTTGTTGAATTCTTCATATTGGCAGTGTTTTTTAATTGTTACTACTTTTTGCATCATTCCTGCATGAATTTGTTGTCAGATGGCCAAGTGTCACAGCTGTAAGAATCAGGGCTCACTAAAGGAAAGCCTCGTCTGGGATGGAACAACAAGGCATTTCTGTAACCTGTCCTGTTTGCTGCAGTTCTTCTCAAAGTATATTTCCCCACATCATCCAGCAAGCAACGGTATGTCACCATGTAGTTCTATATGTAAAACTATGTAGTAGTAGTAGGGCTACCAAATGACATTAACACTTATTTTAAGTGAAACCTATTTATAAAAACAACAATAATAAGAGTTTTTGCTGTGAAATGTAATTTTCAAAACTGGTTTTATTATAAGGAATCACTCTTGTTTCTTTATCATTGAAGGTACTGTGTCTAATACCACTACAGTCCAAGCTCCGTTATCTTTGTCGAAGGACATGCCTGTTATTGGTGGTGTGGTGTCTCTGGCCTCCACATTACCTGGAAATACTGCTCTCACAGGTATTTATTTGTCATGTTTTACAATTTTGAATTAAAAGATTTTGCTGTTTAATTATATTTGTTTTAATGTAATTAATTGTATTTGTAGGAGCACTACCTACCTCAAATGCCAGTTCAAAAAACATTGGGGAAGTAAGTAGTGATGTACACATACATTGTGTTACAAAGTGTTGTATTAAATACACGCTACTGTTCAAACGTTTGGGGTAAGATTGCTTTTTAAAAGAAATTAATACTTTTATTCAGCAAGGATGACAATAAAAGGCATTTTATAATGTTTCAAAATAATTCCATTTCAAATATGTGATTTTGAACTGTATCAAAGAATAAAAAAAGTGTATCATGGTTTCCACAAAAAATTTAAGCAGCACAACTTTTTTTCCACATTGATGATAATAAGAAATGTTTCTTAAAGGTTCTCTAAGCGATCCTGGGTGACGTCACTTCTTGTTGACGTTCGAACTATTGTCAAACAAAACGGAGGCTAGCTAGACCCTCCCTCCTCCTCCTCCGCGCACTAACCCCTCAAACCCATCCCCAAACCATTCTTGTCGGTTATTGGCTGGAACAGTTTGTTATGTTTCTTAGAGCGGGTCGCTAGAGTTTGTTTTTGTAGCCGTTTGTGGAGCCTGGGTGTCTGCAGAGACCGCGTTTTTTTACAGTGTGTTCAGGGGACAGGCAGCTAGCGGATCGTGAGTAGATGTTTGCTGTATGTGACAAAAAATGTTTTGGCCATAAAAACGCGTGACATCGCTTAGAGCACCTTTAAGCAGCCAATCATCATATTAGAATGATGTGTGAAAGATCATGTGACATTGGCGACTGGAATAAGGATGCTGAAAATTGTTTTACCATCACAGAAATAATTGGTCATTTTTATTTTTTTATTCTAATTAAAATGTTTACTGTATTTTTAAATTAATGCAGCCTTGGTGAGCATAAGAGGCTTCTTTCAGAAACATTATAAAATCTTACCCACCTCCAAACTTTGAATGGTAGTGTATGTAATGCAAGTATCAAAGGAGACTCAAGTAAAAGTTAAGGTAATGAGAACACTTTTCTTTAGTATTATAATACAAATAAAAAAAATAAAAGATATAAATAACATTTTAATGTATTAGTTTTTTATTCCGTTTTGCTATTAAAATTAGATTTGAGAATTGTGAAATTTCACTGGTTTTATTTCATTTGCTCCTTACAAAACATGCATCTTTTTTTTTTTATAAAAGTGATTTATTTATTGACCCTTATATGTAATGTTTTTTTTCCCAATAGGCCAGCACTCAAACCGATGCTTCAGTGGCTGCTATTCCATATCGAAGAATGTTGAAGAACAAAGCTCTCATGTGCAGACCAATTACTGAAGAGCAAGGTGTCCAGTGTGAGCCAGAGACTCCAGTACCTCCAGTACCTCCAAATATGTCTGAAAAAGGTTGGCCTTCCTCACTTTCACCATCACCCCTGCTAGAAGTCGTTATGCCGTACTCTCATAAGCATTGCAAAATATGTTAAATTGAAATATTGTATTTACACTTTCTCCGTCCACAGTGATTGATGAAAATGGAGAGACTGTGAGGTATGTGCCTGTGCCGGTGCCCATTCCGATGCCTGTCTACATCCCAGTGCCAATGCATCTATACACCCAGTACACACCTTTTCCACTGGGGCTACCTCTACCGGTATGTCATCATTATTTTCTAATCGTTTATTCTGTGCTATAGTTTATAGCGCTTATATATCATGCTGTTACCGTCCAGGTGCCTGTTCCTATGGTTATCCCCGGATATCAAGACACTGCTGAAAAGAAAGACACTAAATGTAGCCTGCCTGCCCAGAGCTCAGTGGAAGACGATGAGGTGGAGAAAGGAAAAGACAAGCCTGCGTTACTTGGTGCATAAACGTTTTGTTACTATTGGACCCGTTTGCTTATCCAAACCAAAGTGCTTCAGTGTTTGATTGTATTGGGATTATTGCCTTGCACAGACCAGGGCAGCACTTACAGTGGCGATCTAGAGTCAGAGGCCAGATCAACACCCTTCAGCTGGGCAGATGCTGAGGATCCTGGTGCCAACGTGAAGCCACAGGTGGCATCGTCGGAACGAGAGGAGCCGAAAGCTGCCCCTACCACGTCTTCGCCATCAGAACAGCCAGATCTGGAAAATGATTTTCCTCGCGGTAAGTTAAGATTTAAGAAATTTGTTTTAGGCCTGTTAATTGATTAAAATTCATCCAAACTATTTACTTTCTGTAGTTAAATGTTAATGATTTGTGCTTTTTGCAGTAGAACAAAGTCTATATTTCTCAAAAAAGACACACTAGGGCTTTTTTTACTCTTCAAATAGTTAACCCTGGGTCATTCTAAACCCCGGGTAAACTGAATCCTGAGTTATCTTTATTCATGTTTCACAACTGCTCATACTATACCTGGGGTTAATAATTAATTCTGGGTATTCATAAGTTGACTTTATACACTGTACATTCCTAAAACCCTGGGTTAAAGTTCTTATTTGCATATTTGCGGGCTCAGTGTCATTGATTGGATGAACGCAGCACGCGACCTGTTTACATAAAAGCTCTAGCTTTGCGGATCAAGTTAATACTGAATGGATACTTTGGACTATAAAAATAAGAACAAAACGGCTCTTCTTTACTCAAATTGGCGTGTTTTCTGTCAGCATTTGACATTTATCCTCTCAAATGCTGTATTTACTGTTTATATACAATGTGCAGTGTTTTTGTGACGGTCCAAATCCTTCAAATTTGTCTGTTGCTAAACATCTAGCTTTAACATTCTAACACTGCATTGTTTCCCACTGTACAAGTTTGGCACCGCAATATGGGGTTAACAGTGCAAGAGCGGTGCTAACCCTGCTCCGGAGCAGGGTTTAATAACCCCGGCTAACCCAACTTCTAAATTACGAGCGTGCAAAGACCCAGGATTAAGCGCAGTGTGAAAAGCTCTACTGATACAGTTTCCCCTCACTTTATGGAATTTATAGAATGTTCTGTCATCCTTTTCATTCATGTTTGTACAGATGTGAGTAATATTTGATGTTGAGCTTTGATGATAATTAAAAAAACGAATATTTTATGTTTAGATGCAGTACTTAAGTCCCTGCTACGACTAATACATTACATAGCAATGTATATTTTGAAAAAACTATTGCGTTAACTATTTTGTTTCTTGCATACAGATTTAGTAGCTTTTGACAGCTTTTCTGTTTTATAATTTGCAAAATCCCCAAAAATATTCACTTATGTCATTTCACAGCACCAACTGACCCTGGATCAGCTAAAGAGAACAGACTGGTATTGACGCTGAAGAGACGTAAGAGGGGTAGAGACAGCCACCCTCCCAGAAAAAGGGTATGTAATCTGAACGAATCAGATTCCTGGCTTGTTGGAAAGGCATTTGGCACAAGTGACGGAACAACAGATAGTCCGCCACAGTCTTTTTGCAGTTTGGAATTGGAAGGTTGAAGTGGGTTGTTTTAAATGACACAACTTTTAAATGAATTATAAAGACTTGAGTGTTTCCAAAATAAAAAATGAAGTGTTCACCAAAGGTTTAGAGAGGTTTTAAATGTGTTGGTTTTTTACTTAAGTAGTTATTTTTACTAAAAGTAAAGATTCTTGTAAAGCGTTTTTAAAATTGACAGCATTCTAACTACAGATAGACTATTCTATCTAGAAATGTTTTTAACATGTCAGATCATTTTGGCTGTATTTATTATTTTATTATCAAGATGCTGGATTGTTAAATGCTCCAAAGCATTTTGCATTGGCCTCCAATGGTAGTTTACGGTTTTGATCGTTTTTAAAACTATTTGTGAATGGCTGATAAAGGAAATTGTTTTTCATTTGTCAATGGAAAATCACAAGGTTGTTTTACTGTTCTTTTATAAGCTTTGTATTTTTCTAGAAAACTTGTCGAAAGAGAGATGTACCTTTGATTAATCAAGAGGTTGTACAATAAATCATTTGAGTTCACATGGAGATGAACACATGTAATTGTTGTTGTTGAGAATTGGACTAATTTGTGGGTACTGGACATGAACAAAGTTCCCATTAAATTTTGGAAAGTAAATGTTGTGGAGTCTGTGTCCACCTGGCTAAATTAATTGAATAAAATAATGTCATTATTATTCCTGAAATTATGCAGTATGCCAAGTATGGTTGTGAAGAAAAAAAAAGAAGAGTAAAACAGGCTGTGAAGTTAAATGAAACTGCATTATAGAGGATAGTTCACCCACAAATGACATTTACTTACCGTCATATAATTCTAAACCTGTATGATTTCTTTCTTCTTTGAAACGGATGAACTCTAATAACATTTCATTTGTAGGTGAGATTTCATAGTCCCATCATCCCCTGCAGACTGTCGCTCATTACAGAACTTTATTAGGTTACTGACAGAAATAAAACTCCTCATTTTTAAAAGCTTAAAATACCGGCTCCAATTTCTGTGTGAGCTTAGCTGAATTTATAAAGAATTGGTCATATTCCTATTTTTATTGTTTAGGGTTTTGGTAGCCCACAAGTAAAAATTGGTAAAGAAACAACTAGAGTAGAGCTGCACGATTAATCTTTAAAAGATTGCGATCTTGATTCAAACACCCACGCATCAATCCAGTCTATTAAAACGTTGACAAAATCACACTAGAACATTCAAATCTGCATTATCACTGACCCAGAGAAAGCACTTATCATGTATAGGTATAAAAACAGGTTCACAAACAGTCTTTTCAAATACAAAATATCCTTATTTTCTGTGTTACAAATATTCAAGAGATTCATTCAAAAGCGCTGATTCATCCAGTAATGAAACGGGTAAAATCAGAACCTCTGGTAAATTACATCTTATTTTGTTTAGTTGTCTGTTCAGAATCATGATCTCTATTTTGTACCAAAAGAAATCGTGATTCTCAGTTTATGTAGAATCGTGAAGCTCTAGAAAAACTGAACTGAATGGTTTCATAAATCAAATCTGTCCTAAATTGAAAGATTTTTGTTAACTTTAGGAGTTTGGAAAGGTCATTTTTTTTAAAGATTTTTTTTTTTTGGGAAAATCTAGCTGGATATTTAGAGCATGCAGTAAATTAAAAGTGCAAATTAGGTGGCACTAGAGATGAAATCAGATGGAGACTTTGCCACCAGAAAACTTGAGGAATGTCGTTCTAACTGTAAATTAAAAAAAGGGTGCACTGAGAAGTGTGAAGCCGTCAGATGGCAGTTAGGAAGTTTCATAATATCCCTCCGGAGGAAACCTGGCAAATAGGACGGAGTAGCTCGTTTAAAGTGTGAACTTTGTACATAACGCAACAAAGCCAAATACAATGAGACTGAATGCAGTTCAGATGGGGACCGAAGAAGCTGAAAGAGAAGGCGATGATGATGATGGAGTGGTTGCCATGGAGCCTGCTGCAGTTGAAGAAAGTCGCCATAAAAGGAGATGAATGTGTCGGCATCTGTCAAAATGGTTGTTACATTCTGAAGTGTCTGTGCCTGCTTTACAAGTTATTCTTTATTTTTGTCATGCAAACTCTGCCATTTATTTTTAGTATAATACCTCTTGAGGCATCATCTTTATTTGTCTTCATTCATTCAGTCTAAAATGCATTTTATCTGTAATTGTTTATTTACATATTTTGTAAAAATTCAGTATAAGCCTTCATTTATATTGTCATTATTTATATGATCATTTTGGTTGCTTCTGATAGGGAAATCACCAGAAAAGGTTGAATAAAAGAGAAAGTGAATCAACAATAATTGGGGAGGGGTCTTGTATCATTCTGAAGTGGTTTATTTTTTGATAATGACTGGCTTACTGTACGTTTATCATGATTATTACACAACTACTTACCAATAAAGTAAATGCATAGAGATGAAATACTGATTTAAGAGTCTGTTTTTTTTTTCTTGTAGCTGAAACAAAAAGCAATCATAAGATGAACAAACAATATTATTAAAAAAGTTAGAATAATTTATCTGCAATGCAAGTTACTTTTTCTATGGACTAGTCAGTTATTGGAGCTGCATGATTCTGGATAAATTAAGTATGACCCCCACTCTTTATTATTATAGCTGCAGTCTTTAAAAAACGGTTTAATGAATGATTCAACGACACATAAAGACTCAAATTGTTTCATTACTGGATGAATCTGCGTTTTTGTCACTTGTCGCCACCTACTGGTGTAACAGTGTAACTGATACTATCTTTATATAAAGCAGGTTACTTTCAAACCGTGATTTACTTTTATTTTGATCACTGCTGTATACATCATTGTTTATATCCAAACTATAAACTTTTATCCTAGCACTTCTGTGTTAATTTGAATTATTGTCACATAAATAATGATAATGTTTGTGAAGCCGTTTCATTCCTATACATGACGACTACTCTCTTGGTTAACGGCAGCGGCAACACAGATCTGAATGTTCGCTGTGATCGTACTTGTCAAAGCTTTAATAGACACAGCCGGATGCTTGTCATTTAGGAATAAGATTGCGAGGGTGTTTGAATCGAGATTTTCGATCTTTTAACGATTAATTGTGCCGCTATCAGTTTTTATCAACAATTTAATGTCTTTCACTATTTTAAAGGGATAGTATTATTTTAGTATTACTTATATATTTTTGTAGTATTTGTTAATATTTTTTAATTGGCTTTTAATTTAATTAAATTGTAGCTATTTATTTATTACTTTTTAAAATATTATTATGAATTAGTTTCATTTTAGCACCATTTTAGCACCGTTTGAGCATTTAAACACATTTTATTTCAGTTAGCTCTAAAGAGCTGTTCAACAACATATTTTCAGATATCACGTGCGCTCCATTGGTTCTCTTACGAGAGTATCTCTCGTACTGCGTAATATCTTACGCTATGGGGAAACACTCTTTCCTCGAGATATTGAAGCCAAAAATTATCCTTAATTTTTAATCATGCAAAACGCTTTTGCAGCAGCAAGCAGACAAGGGCGAGACAGCTCGCGCGCCCATTGGCTGCCTTGCTGGAAAAGCTGCAGCCTATCGAGTGAGGCACTGCGTGACGTAATGACAAATGGGGGCGCTTCGCGCCCATTTCGTCATGTCCCGCCAGTAAAGGCGTGGTCTCGCCCTATAATACCCTCGATAGCTGTCTTTCCTCTGATTTTTTCATTCTTCACGCGAAGCTCACGCATCGCGGGATCCAGAGTGAGAAGCCGCGCCGTTGACTTGTAGCCTTCTCAGCGGGACGTGCCATCTTCTGAAGTCGCTGGCCCAGCCGCCTTCAACTGCCGTACCTGCTGCGCTTTCCGGCGTACTATATCCTTTTACTCTGCTAAGTGTGTGTGTGTTTGCTTACGTGACGCAACACCCATTTCTAAAAGAGCTGCGTCTTTTTAAAGATGCCTTCCTGTGGTTCTTGCCGAGCCCCACTCAGCGACGAGGAACGCCACGTCATCTGCGTGTCCTGCCTGGGTGAGGATCACGCGGCCACCGCGCTCGCTGACGGCGGATGCCATCATTGTGAACGCTTGCCTATGGTGACTCTGCGGACTCGCCTAGCTTCGTTCTCCGAGCCCGCATCCCAGCCCGCCGTGATGCCGCGCCGCAAGAAGCGCCGCGCCCTGCGCGCGCCCGAGCTATTTCCAGCCCGCCAAAGCTCGCCGGTTCGCCCGCCAGCTTCGCCGGCTTCGCTCGAGTCGCTCCCAGACGGACAGCGGCCGCCGTCTGCCGCCGCGTCCGCACTTGAGCTCGACAAACTTACCGGAGACGGCATTGAAACTGAGCCGATGCGTCCGCTCTCTCAAGCCGTGGATTACATCGGTCTGAATGGTGAGATACATTTGTGGCTAACGCTATCCGAGATGACGGAAGCTGAGCGCTCCGTGTTCCTCGACGTTCTCGCTCTGCTGGACGCCGCCCCCCTCAGCGCGGGCCCCGGCCGAGGATTGAGATAAAGCCCGAGGTCTCAAGGCCTTCCTAGTCTCTCTAGGAAAGCGACGGTGTTCAGTTCCCGCTGCGGCCGGATTTTCACCAAAACTTCTCGCTCGTTCAGTTCCAAGCAATGTGACTGTTCCAGTGTATTTCGCAGTGAGCAAGCTGGTTCCACAGCCCGCTTGCCTGCGCACAAAGGCCGTCGTTTCGGCTAACTAGCAGCGCCGCCAGGCCCGAGATCAAACACCGCGCTCTCGCTCTGCTGGACGCCGCCCCCCTCAGCGCGGGCCCCGGCCGAGGATTGAGGTAAAGCCCGAGGTCTCAAGGCCTTCCTAGTCTCTCTAGGAAAGTGACGGTGTTCAGATCCCGCTGCGGCCGGATTTCCACCAAAACTTCTCGCTCGTTCAGTTCCATGCGTTGTGACTGTCCCAGTGTGTTTCGCAGTGAAGCAGCCGGTGTCTCAGCCCGCTTGCCTGCGCACAAAAGCCGTTTCTATGGCTACCCAGATAAATCCAATAAAGAGTGCATTTTCTGGTGTTCCGGCCACGGCCGATGGTGTTACGAGTGTTGTAAGAATGCCCACGTCCCAGTGCCCATTCCCACACCCAGACACAGCCCGCCACGGTGCAGGGCTAGCACAAATAAACCAACTCATGTTGGTTGTGCAGAAAATGTAGTGAAAGCGCCCATACAATGCCCGCTTACACTACACGATGCGTGTCCCTTGGTTTCTGTAAAAACGAAACTAACACACATTTAGTCGGCGCGAGCCGACAGTGTTCTCAGTGCAGTAAATGTGCCCGCTGTTTTCGCATTTCCTCACTGACACGCCGAATCCCACGGGATTCACCCCCGCTCGCTTTCTATGCACAACCCGTCACAGAGAAGCTGAGCGCGGCCAGGCTGCCCGCTGTGATTAGCGCGCACCTCGCACGCTGTGAACACAGCGTTGATTCAGTCGGCGCGAGCCGAGTGTTCTCCGTGCAGAAAATGTGCCCGCTGTCTCGTGCCCGCGTTTCTCACAGACACTCCGAATCTCACGGGATTCGCCCCCGCTCGTCTTCTCTGCACAACCCGTCACAGAGAGGCTGAGCGCGGCCAGGCTGCCGGCTGTGATCAGCGCGCGCCTCGCACGCTGTAAACACAGCAGTGATTTAGTCGCGCGAGCTGACAGTATTCTCAGTGTAGTAAATGTGCCGCATTTAGTAAATGTGCCCACATTCCCTCACACGCGCCGAATCCCACAGGATTCGCCCCGCTCGCTTTCTCTGCGCGTCCCGCCATAGAGAAGCTGAGCGCGGCCAGGCTGCCCGCTGTGATCAGCGCGCCCCCCGCCTCGAACGCTGTAAACACGGTGCTGTGTTCCCAGTACACAGGGGCTCTCGAGCCGCCGTCCTGCCGCGGCCAGAGCCCAGATTTCATTCTACCCCTAGCTATTCACGCAGATGCGTGGTCAAGGCTTCCCGGGGTATCAGAATGGGTGTTGAACACTATAACGAGAGGCTGTTCGCTACAGTTCGCTCGACGCCCCCGCCGTTATACGGCGCGAGTCGAAACTACGGTGTATAGCGAAGTGTTTCATCTACTTCGAGCCGAGATAGCGAAACTACTGAGAAAAGGGGCTATAGAACCTCTATCTCAGGGCGAAGGGGGCTTATACAGCAGATATTTTCTGGTACCATAAAAAGATGGTGGGCTCAGACCCATTCTAGATCTGCGACTGCTGAACAGAACGCTCGGGAAGCGCCAGTTCAGAATGCTTACGACCAGGAAAATCCTCGCGCAAGTGCGCCAAGGAGACTGGTTCATGTCAATAGATCTGAAAGACGCCTATTTTCAAATACAAATAGCGTCCCATCACAGGCGATTCTTGAGATTCGCCTTCGAGGGCCAGGCATATCAATACACAGTCCTGCCGTTCGGCCTGTCCATAGCACCCCGTACGTTCACGTAGTGCATGGACGCGGCCCTCGCCCCCCTGAGACTTCGGGGCATGCGAGTTTTGAACTACTTGGACGATTGGCTGATTCTATCTCGTTCACGAACGGAGCTCATAGAACACAGGGCCGCATTACTCGAGCACCTCGAGGAGCTGGGCCTTACAGTCAATTAAGCGAAAAGCTCACTGCTCCCCAGTCGGAGAATTTCCTTTCTGGGAACAGTGTTAGACTCGCTATCCATGACAGCACGCCTGTCACCGGAGCGCGGATTGAATATTCAGCACGTCGCGAGATCCTTCCGCCACGGCTCTATAGTCCCGCTCAGAAGGTTTCAGAAAATGCTGGGTCTGATGGCCTCAGCAGCCTCCGTACTCCAGTTGGGCCTGCTCCGCATGCGCCCACTGCAGCTATGGCTAAAAGCACGAGTTCCCCCAGGGCGTGGACCGCGGGTCTATTTCGCCTCAGGGTCGACCTTCAGTGCGTTTCAGCTCTGAAACCGTGGAAAGTGACCGACTGGTATCAGTCAGGTGTGAGTCTGGGGATCGCCTCGGGTGTGAAGGTGGTGTCTACGGACGCCTCCACATCGGGGCGGGGAGCGCTGCTCGAGGGCAGACCGCTAGCTGGCCTATGGTCAGTACGGGAGAAGCTCCTTCACATAAACTGCTTGGAATTAATAGCAGTCGACAAAGCGCTAAGGCGCTTCTGTCCCCAGATAATAGGCCACCACGTATTGGTCCGGTCGGACAACATGTCAGTGGTGGCGTACATAAATCGCCAGGGCGGCGTCAGGTCCCGAAACCTTACAGGCTGACGGAACGCCTCCTGGTCTGGGCTCAGCACAACCTGCTCTCGCTGAGAGCGGCGCATGTGCCTGGTCACCTAAATGTGGGGCCAGACAGGCTGTCCAGAAACAACGTCCCAGCAGGAGAATGGTCTCTGCACCCGCAGACGATCCAGCTGCTGTGGGAAACGTTTGGCAAAGCGCAGGTGGACCTGTTCGCGTCCCAAGAAAACGCTCACTGCCCGAGATTCTTCTCGAAAAGCCGGGACGCGCTGGCCCATGTTGGCCCCGCCGCCCCCCCCTATATGCTTTTCCCCCTGTCTCACTCCTGCCTCAGGTGTTGGAGCGAATCAGGAGGGAGGGATGCCCAGTGCTACTCATAGCTCCGCTCTGGACAAACCAGTCGTGGTTCCCTGTCCTGATGCAGCTGACCAGCGCTGCCCCATGGCCTTTACCGTTGAGGAGAGACCTCCTCTCTCAGGCAGGAGGCTCGATTTGGCATCCTCGCCCGGATTTGTGGTCCCGGCACGCATGGGCCATCAACGGGTACCCGCTGACCTCCCAGAGGGAGTGTTAAACACGATCGCGTAGGCTAGAGCCCCGTCTACCAGACGGCTCTACACCTCGAAGTGGTCTGTGTTCTCTGCTTGGTGTCAAGCGTAGAGCTTTTCACCTGTAGACTGCGGGGTTACGGAAGTGCTTTCCTTCCTTCAGGAGCTACTGGATAAGGGCAGGACCCCTTCCACGCTCAAAGTATACGTGGCGGCCATAGCAACGTTTGTAAAACCGGTGTCTGGCCAGTCACTAGGAAAGAACGACTTAGTCGTGCGTTTCCTTAGAGGAGCTCGGAGGCTAAACCCTCCCAGGCCCCTTCAGTTCCGACATGGGACCTTTCCACGGTCTTGGAGGCCATGAAAGGTGCCCCATTCGAGCCAATCCAGTCGTCAGACATCAAACACTTGTCTTTCAAGACAGCGTTTCTTATGGCTCTCGCTTCAGTGAAGCGCGTAGGGGACTTGCAAGCGCTCTCAGTGAGCGCGTCATGCATGGAGTTTGGACCTAATGACTCAAAGGTCATACTCAAACCGAAGCACGGCTACGTGCCAAAATCCCTCAAACACACCGTTCAGGGCACAGGTGATTTCCCTGTCTGCCCTTCCGGTTCTCAATGAGGAGAAGGACGCGAGTCTCCTTTGCCCTGTCAGGGCACTAAGGGCTTATGTGTCCCGCTCGTCTGGTTCAGACAGACTGAGCAGCTTTTCGTTTCGTTTGGCGGCCGTGCTAAGGGACTTGCCACTTCGAAACAGAGCCTATCCAGATGGATAGTCGGTGCCATAGCGCTGGCTTACACTGCTAAGGGCCTACAGTGCCCTTTGGGTGTTAGAGCGCACTCCACAAGAGGCATGGCCTCCTCGTGGGCATGGTCTAGCGGGGTTACCCTGCAAGATATTTGTATGGCCGCGGGCTGGGCCTCGCCGTCTACATTTATAAAATACTATAACCTGGAGGTTCCCGCCTTGCAAGCTAAGCTTTTGGCGGTATAAAGTTCAGTGCTATCTGCCCGCTGTGCGGCTCAGATACTGAGTTTGACCTGCGTATTGCTCACTGACCGGTACAGCAGCTCATTAAATTGTCGACACACTTGTGGCCACCCAGTTCAGGCTGAATGTTCACCCTGACGGTATGGTCTATTTGTCACATGATCAGCTCCTTCGGATGCTATTTACAGGGAATGATGCTTCTAGCCTCTCTTCCCTCACTCTCTGTGAGTTTATGGTGATTATGCACTATATGCGCCCCGGGCTTCGGCCCCTGGGACTTTGGTGTTGGATCCCTACCAGCACGGCGTATTGCATGGTGTTCCCCATAGCGTAAGATATTACGCAGTACGAGAGATACTCTCGTAAGAGAACGTACTCGGTTACTAACGTAACCTCGGTTCTCTCTAGAGAGGGAACGAGTACTGCGTATCTTGCCGTGCTTGGAATACGCTCTGGTTCGCTTCAGCGTTGAAAAATCAGAGGAAAGACAGCTATCGAGGGTATTATAGGGCGAGACCACGCCTTTACTGGCGGGACATGACGAAATGGGCGCGAAGCGCCCCCATTTGTCATTACGTCACGCAGTGCCTCACTCGATAGGCTGCAGCTTTTCCAGCAAGGCAGCCAATGGGCGCGCGAGCTGTCTCGCCCTTGTCTGCTTGCTGCTGCAAAAGCGTTTTGCATGATTAAAAATTAAGGATAATTTTTGGCTTCAATATCTCGAGGAAAGAGTGTTTCCCCATAGCGTAAGATATTACGCAGTACTCGTTCCCTCTCTAGAGAGAACCGAGGTTACGTTAGTAACCGAGTACGTTTTATTGGGCTTCATTTTTTGTAAGTTTCCTTTCATAATGTCCTGTTTCTTTGTTGTGTGTAGTAATAAAACGAGTGTTTTGTGTCTCATTCAGGGACGCAAGCGATCTGGAACGGATACAGCGGGCAGTGTTTGGCTTAGTACGTCCTGCTCGAAGCTTAACCAAATGTACGGAGTCGAAGCTTGGGCCAGCTGGGTGAAAATGAAAACAGGACAAAGTGAACAGGAGCAGGAGTCCGGTAAGTTCACACATATGGGTCAGAACATGCAGTCGTTCCCTCTCCGTCTGCCTCGCGAATCACACAGCTTGTGGCATTAGTAAAGGTCATTGTCACAGTTGGTGCGTGACATTGCGCTGACATTGCGCTGACCCACCATGTGTTTTAGCAACTTTTTCTTCTCCCACTGTGTCTTATTCAGAAGGCCCCATGACTGTGAAGGAGGATTTGTTGCAGTGCACTCCTGCAGATCTCAGTTTTGGTCTGTGTCGTTTCATCAAGGAGGTCCGCAGGCCGAACGGCAAGGCGTATGAACCCGACAGCATCTACTACCTATGCCTGGGCATTCAGCAGGTTTGAGAATAAATTAAATCATTTGCCTTTTAATCCAGTACCTTTGCTTCAAATGAATTTTACATGTACTTTTTGTTTTTTGGATACATTATATACATGTTCTCTTCACTCAATTCTTAGTGCCTGCTTGAAAATGAGCGTCTGGAGAACATCTTCACGGATTCACTCTATAGTCAGTTCATCACTGACATCACCACACTGCTGAAGGACTGGGGGGATACATTGCCGCCTGGAGGTAAAGCTCTTTTTTCCCAAAACGACCTTGTTCTGTCACCTGCTGCAAAAATAATCATCCCTTTTTTTGTCATAGATACTATATATATCTATATATATATTTGGCCTGTTCACATAACTAAAGCATATCACACAACAAATCTAGACTAACTACTGACACCATATCAATAGCTCCACATTTAACTGAAATGCCAGTTCTGGACATATTATCAAAAAAGTATATATATATATATATATATATATATATATATATATATATATATATATATATATATATATATATATATATATATATATTAGATGTTTACAGCATTATTAAGCATAAAATAAACCTTTGATTATTTGTATGGAAGTTTAAACCGTTTTACTTGTAAAGCTGATTAGCTTGATACTTTGAAATGTCATGTGTGTTGTTTTTATACTCCACATAAAAAGTCAAGCATTTTTGTAACTGTATTAAAGGTGGGGTATGTGATTTTCTTTGTTGACCATTTTTTCAAAATCACTTGTAATCCTATTCATAACCCACTTACTGGCTGTAAATTAGAAGCACTGAAATGAAAATTAAGCAATTTAATCATCTGTGGAACGGGCAGGACTCGAAAAACTCCAGCCAATCATTTTCAAGACCATCTAGAATCATTGGACAGAAAATGCGTAAATCAAACGGTTTTACCATACCCCCTCCCCCCACCCCCTCGCGCGCATGTCCCGTTCATGCGCATACTCAAAGCTCCTGACTCAGTCACAGGAAGTGCAAGTCGCCCCGGTACAGAGAGAGAGAGAGAGAGAGAGAGAGAGAAGAGAGAGAGAGAGAGAGAGAGAGAGAGAGAGAGAGAGGAGCTCGTGCTTGATTGCGCTTCCATGTTTTTCAAATGGGTGGAGTCAGGGCCAGCGTTGGAGGAGAGAAGGTAGGACCTTATGAGTTGTGTATTTTCAAAATCTGCCGGCCGTTTTGCAAATCACATACCCCACCTATAATATATATGCAGTTTGACATCATTTTAATTGAGAGAATACATGGAATATTTGTATTTTAAACACATCTGAAATTCGTTAAAATAAATATATTTTTTAACCTGAAATCTTTTAAGGTGTTTAAAACTGTTTTACAAAACACTTAATTTACACTTTCAAAAGTTTGAGGTCAGTAAGTTTTTTTTAAAATTAATATTCTATTTTCAAATAATATATATTTTTTTTACTTTCTATTCATCAAAGTATCCTGAGAATTTTTTTTCTTGAGCAGTAAATCAGCATATTAGACTAATTTCTGAAGAATCGTGTGACACTGAAGACCGGAGTAATGACGCTGAAAATTCAGCTTAGCAATCATAGGAATACATTATTTTAAAATATATTAATATAGCAAACAGTTATTTTAAATTGTAAAAAAAAAAATATGATCTGTATTACATTTAAAAAAATGCAGCCTTGTTGAGCAGAAGAGACTTCTTTCAAAAACAAAAGACAATACTAGCCCTGAACTTGTGTACAAAACAAAAGTTTCTTCTTCACCAGGAGAATTTTGTTCTCTAGTACAACATTTAAAACCCCTTTGCGTTGTGAACAGGCTTTTAAGTTGATTGTGATGTTTCCACAGGATATATACACTCGCGGGTTGAGGAGGAGTACCTTTGGGAATGCAAGCAGTTGGGCGCTCTATCTCCTATTGTTCTGCTCAACACGCTGCTGTTTTTTGGAGCCAAGCTGCTCAACCTCAAAACGATTGAAGAGCATCGACGCCTTGCATTCGCCAATGTCACCCACTCCTCGAAGACCACTAAAAATGGCACGACCTCCTATCTTCGGTTCAGACTGCCTAACAAGGAAGAGGAAAAGGACAAGAAATGTAAGAGCTGTGCTGAAGATGCAATGACCACAATGTGTTTGAATCTTTACAGAGCTCCTAGTCATGTGAGCGTGCATCTGTGCTCATAATATTTCTTGTGTTTATTGAACACCCAGCACCGGCTGTTAAAAAGAGGAAAGAGGAAGAGGTGGTGGAAGAGGAGTTTTTGGAGATGCCTGAGAATGTGGAGAACCCCTTACGCTGTCCTGTCAGACTCTACGAGTTCTATCTCTCGAAATGGTGAGTGTTATTTTAAAGGTTAAAATGATGAGTGTTATTTTCTAATTTATTCACCATCATGTCGTTCCAAACCTGTTCAACGTCTTCCATGACAATGCGTTCAGCAAAAGTAGATGATGATTTTTACTGCCTAGTCTTATTGTTGGTTAAAACTATTAATTTAGGTTAAACTTAAACTTGAAAAAACTACTACAACTAAAACTGAAATAAAAAAATGTAAGCTAATAGAAATATAAAAAAGCATATAAAATGAACTAAAATTTAAATGTAAACTAAAATAAAAATATCACAATAAAAGCTAATTCAAAATATTAGTAAATACTAAATAACACTGCTGCTGAAGTTTTCAAATTACATATGCTGAATATGGTTCAGGTTGGACTCCATGACATCTGGTTACAAGAAATCAAGGCGTTTAGCACTAAATTAGCATGCATTTTAATCTCATAAATATTTCATCAGAAGGAATATAATGATGACTTTTAATAGTAAAATGGACTACTTATAATGTTTTTTTTCCATTTTTTGTTTCATGTAATAGAGTAGTTTGGATTTTCACAATTCATTTTGTTTCACAGAATGAAAATAACACGCATTTGAAATTTTTGAGTGAACTATAATGTGGTGTATTACTCTCTACAATCTCGAGACTGTATTTTGAATTACAATTATGCAGATTCTTGAATGATGCAGCTTGAGTTCTGCACACAAAATGAGCTTCATTCAAATCGCTCTTGCTTGAAGGAGAAGTCACTTGTTTGGTCTTTTTCTGGTGCTTTCATTAAAGAGATATCCTTTGTAGTGTTCATTCTATTTTATATCCACAGCTCAAACTCCGTGAAGCAGCGTCCAGATCTTTTCTACCTGCAGCCCGAGGCGTCCTGCCACCCCAGCAGCCCTGTGTGGTACTCAGCCCAGCCATTGGATAGCACCATGATGGAGAGCATGTTCACACGAATCCTAGCTATACGGGACATTCATCTGGACTCTAAGCATCAGCAAAAGTACCTGGACTCGTCCGATGAAGAGAGCTCTTAATTAGAACCTACAAACTTTGAGACCTTGCTTTGAAAAAGAACACACAAAAAAAACCCAACATTTATTGACATCTACGTATTACTTTTATTCAGGCGGGAATGGGATGAAAACCGAAATGAAATTGTGCACAAGCTCAACAGACATTCCTTAAGTCATCTATCATGAATGTTATAGACCTTTAAAATAAAATTTGGAGGGAATTGTTTGGTTTTTAGTCACAGTAGATATCGTTTCTCAGTATTTAGTATTATTTAGTGAAAGTTTTTTAAGTTTAAACATTCATCAAGTCATTGTTGGTAACCTTTGAAAATATATGAATTCTCAGATGAATGGCTGGCTTACTTCTGCAGGGCTTGACATTAACTTTTTGAGGCACTTGTCCTTCGGACAAGTAAATTTATGTTTCACTTGCCCATGCACAAAAGTCACTTGTCCGGGTAAATATTTGTAATTTTATCTAGGGCTGCACGATTTGGGGAAAATGTCATATTGCGATTATTGAGTTCAATATTGTGATTATTGAGGTCAATATTGTGATTGTGATATGCGATTGCGATAAAATAAACAAATGGTTTCATGAGTCAACTTGTTTGGTTCTAAAGCAAATGCACACACAGATTTGTGATCATTCTGAAATTAGCTATGACTAAATGATTGATAAGACCTATAATGATAAATAAGCCATTGATGTCTGGATAAAAATTATATACAGAAATTTAATAAAGTTATCAAACAGTCTGTGCTGCATAAATTATATATAGACTAATCCTTAATAAAGCTACACAAGTTCTTTAGTCAAGAGCAGTGAGGAATTTTCTGTTCCCTTTGTTCGTTGATTAACTTTACTGACAGAACGCTTTATTGGCAGCTGGCCCTTTAAGACCAGCAACCTCTGTCAGAGACGCAAATCTTACACGCGCCTCATTCTCTCACGAGTCACAGCTCTTTATGTCCATTATGAGACTGCTCTTATGTTATAAACATACTCGACAAACGACATTTTGGCATAATTGTGTCGTGTGTTATTGTTCGTTCAAGCGCGAAAGAGAACTGTATTGCGCGGTCTGTGTGTGCACGATACTGGCGCGCGTCTTTCTGTGAGTCACATTCAGGATATTCACATGCAGCACGAAAAATGTGTTCGTTTCAAATCGGTAAAATTAAATACATACAGGTGGCACATAACGTAAGTAACATGGCATTTTATTTTGTTTGAAATTTAACTTGTCCAGTGGGACAACTAATTTTCTCTTCCACTTGTCCTACAAAAAATCCACTTGTCCCGGACAAGCGGACAAGCCTTAATGTCGAGCCCTGTTCTGGTAAGATTTGTAAGGGTTTCCGTTGATATTAATGTTTTCTGGACAATTGCTACTTTGTACACTTATTGACATGTAAAGGAACATTCACTCTGAAAATGTTCACAACCAGAAGTCATTTGTTTTCATTGAGAATTGGTGAATTGAGCAATTCTTGACGATGCTACAGATTTATGGGAACATTCAGATGCGTGACAGTAAAACTATAAATCTCATTCTGAGGGCATTTTAATGGACAAACATTTATATATTCCCATGTGTGCAAGATGCACAAAAAAAAGACCATTTTGATTGTATCTGCTGAAAATTAATTTTCTCTAGACCACAGACATACTGGTACAGACGGCCTTGAAGCTAATATATGTACTAAAAGCTCCCATTCTGATCTCAGTTGGTCTTTAAGAAATAGATATTTTAAGATGTCTCGCTTTTAGAAAAGATGATAAATCAACAATAATGAGTGTGATGCATTCATTGAGTCAAAGTGTCGTGTCTCAGTCAATAGAGGGCAGTCCTGCTTTGTTAGTTCAAGTGACAGGACCTTGACATGGCAACAATTGGAATCAAATAAGCAATGTTTAGCCACATGATTATGCTGATATTTGCACAGATAGATGCAGCGCCAGCCTACGATGTAAAGCCAATTGTCATTCGCTACCATGGTAACAGAGACAAGAGCTGTTGCATGTGCTTCGCACTGGATTCTGAATGTGCTGCTGCTTTTGAAATCGTGCAACACATATGAAAAGCACTCATATACATGCATCAGCCTTCTTCAGTAATGGAATTATGGTTAACCAGAATGTTAACCTTTTATTTAACCTGCACTGAGCCTTTAAGCATTGCCGGGCTAATGTAAGGGGAACAATATATTATAAGTGAGGCAGCTGAACTATATACAGTTTTAAAAGGGCAAGTGTTGTTTGTCTGATCACTAAATCTCCTGCCAATTGTTCATACATGTACAATTGGTTATGTCGGACAGAAAGATTCATCTCAGGGACAGATCACGTTTATATTGCCTGTTCAAAAAGAGTGTGTGGGCGTGCTCCGGGCAGATGAGGTGTGATTCGAGAGGGTTCGAGAATGAGAGGAGAGTGTGTGGGAGAGAGAAGTACAACAAAGACAGACAATCTGGCAATGTATGACTGAATTGCCATTTGAAAAACCCAAAAACAATGTCAAACTTTGCTTTTTTAAAACCCATGCTATAGGTGTAATGTGCTCAATGTTTCATTTAGATGAGGTTTTTATTTACACAAATAAGACAAGGATACTGGCAAATGCCGATAAGGTCTGATGAAAATCTAAGCCATCTTATTAGAGGTCAAACCAAATTGAGATAGAAGTGACTGAAAGGAAATGAAATGAGCGAGGCAAAAAAAGTCCTAAGCTCTTGATAAGTGCTAAAGCCCTGAAGCTGCCTCAAAACTCAGGGGAGGGAGCTGAGAGAGTGATAGTGAGGCAGTAAGAGAGAGGAGGGAGAGAGAAAGAGAGAGAGAAAGAGCTGCCGTTGGTGTTGATATAAGAGGCTATTTATCAAACCGACTGTGTTTCTGTGTGACGAAGGACAAGACTCTGAGAGCTGCAAGATAATGCTGGAATACAGACTGGATTCCTGGACACTTTTCACACCTGGACCACCGGCGCACAAGGAACTTGGTCTGTCCATCTGTCATCCTGCGATGCTATGATTGCCAGTTACGTCAGTGATTAACAACATGAAGAGAGGCAATGCAAAGAGACCATGGAGAAGTGTTATGTCACATTTGAATGAGGAAAAGAAGTGAGTTTTTGCTCTAATACTGCATTTTTGAAGTGTAAAGATGCTGCCTCAGGAGACTGGCAGCTCTAAATTCGGAACAGAACTGCTTATATCTGACTAAACCAAGGGGATAGACAGACATACAGCCTTTTTGTCAGTTTATAAATGAAAAGCCACTCTTTGCATGGATATTTAAAGCAAACTCTCACAAAGTTGCTTCCTTCCCACTTTATGTTGCTGTCAAGCTATACATTTAAGGAAAGTATGCTTTATTTTTTATATTTTTTATTTCCAGTGGAGGTACTGAAGCCATTTCTTGACTAACCACTTACCATCACCTGAAGACTAGTAAGTTTTTACTTTCAGTTTTTTTACCACCACCTGAAGACTAGTAATTTTTTATTTTCAGTTTTTAACTAAATGAAAAATGTCTGTCTCCAATAATTTCTAAAAAGACTTGGCACACATGCTCTGGCAGCATCATACAATAGACTTCTGGAGGATTGTATTGGAGGTTGTGTAGAAGACCATCGTCAAGAAGTGACACAATGGGGAAGCCATTAAGTCGCCCAGGCTGCTTACTGCAGAGCCCTTGTTGTTCAAAAAAGGTTGATGACAGGGAGGGCTACAATGAAGATGGGTACATACCTCAACGCTCCATTTATGACACAATGTGCATCAATGAACAGATCGACCACGGTTCGGCACACAGCACTCTGGGTTCGAGAAGGGGCAGAGAAACTGACTTCTCCAGTAATGGTTCCCTGGGAGCAGGTGGAGACATGTTTGACACAAGTTCTTCTGTGCTAGTCAGCAGTGGCAAAAAACTGGACGAGAGGTTCATATTTGATTCTCTGAAATTAGCAAATGATGAACTAAGCAAGTCACCAAGAGGGTTTGTGAGGTCGGCATCCCCCAGCGTATCCTGCAGTTCGGCTCCAAGCGGATCCATGAACAAGCGGCATCATCACCAGGAAAGTGGCAAGAAAGACAACCTCTGCCGTCACTCCTGGAAGGTTCTGTCTCCGCCAAAGTTCCCAGAAACTTTTGAACTCTCCCCAGGGGAAAAAACCTACTTAAACCCAGGAGTTGCCTTCTTTCCAAACAGTATCACCTCCCCACAAATTTCACCCTTCTCTGGATCCCCTTTCTCCACTGGTACGCATACACCTTCTGTGTTCTTCTCTCCCTCCCCCTTGCCCTATCAGCAATTCAACAGGCAATCTTTACCTACCCAACCGTCTTCACCAAGACCACCTCTGTCAGAGTTATCCGTCAGTGCCCTAATGTGTGGCCAAGAAGACCAAGACAAACTAGAGATTGGCCAAGGTATGAGGGATGATGGGTGCATAGTAAAAGATAATCTGTTTCTGACTTTTAAACCCAAGAACATTGAACCTGAAAGAGAGCCGCTTCCGGCCACCCCAGAACCTGAAACTGACACAACGCCCCTTCTGCGCTCCCAAACATCAAAAAGACCTGCCGTCTCCCCGACTCCAATGGAGTCCACCTGGCCCCGGCGATTGATTGGAAGGAGAAGGACTGTAAGACAAGGTGGTGCAGTTCATAACCTCCCAATTCTTCCCCCACTACCCTCTCTGCTAATGCGAAGTGTCTCAGATAAAAAGACCATTCCCCGTCTTTCACCTTTCCCCGAGCACCAGGGAAATGTGGATGGACATCTTGACAAGTCTACATTGACAAGAGATTTGAAGGATTGCTCACTTCAAGAATGGAAGATCTTGAGAGAACAAGAGGAGCGTAAAGCTGAAGCATCCAAAAATGAGAGTGTGATTGAGGAAGCTTTAGAAGAAGAGAGAAAAATGGTGCTCATACAGGAGAGCGCTGAGCCAGGCGTTGATGAAAATACCACTCCCGAATGTGTGGAAGAAAACTGGGAGGCTGTGTTGGAGATGGTTAATTCACTTTGGGATGAGACATGGAATGAAGATTTGCAAAATGTTGGCTCTCTAAGGCGCTGGCCTCTTTTACATCCTCCATCGGGGTTTGGTGGCTCACAAGCTCCATCTGGACAAGCTCAGAACTGGGTGCTGAAGATATGTTGGAGATTGAGAAAATGAACCGAGAGGTTGTGGAAAGCCAAGATGATGACGAACCAATATTTCAGTACAATTTGCAAACATGTCAAGGTAAAAGTAATGTTATTGTTATTCAGCCAGGGGGCCATAAACTTGTTCATGCAAAGATCCCAACCAGCTTAGATCTTGCCACCATTGACGCCCAAATGGGTAACAAATACGACCATAGCGAATCGCCAGATTCCCACCTGACGCTAGACTCGGATTCAAGTGGTGTCTACATGTCAAATCCTAGCCAAACGAGTAGAGAGGACATCACTTCTGATAATGACAGACCTATGTCAGATCTTGGAAGTATTACTTCGCTTATTCAAGAGGAAGAGGGTAAGGACAATGTCCGAATTACTGGAGCATACTCTTCAATTCCAAAAGCAAATAAATTGGCAACTTTCAGCAAAAAAGATCCCTCTGGGCTGAGAGCTAATAGCGTAGAGCTAGGAAGGCAAGCATTGTGTAAAGAGATTGCAAGCAAAGCTACAGAAATCCAAGCACGCTTGAAACCTGTTGACAAAGGATCTCTAACCCAAGAGATTCATAACACTGTGAACACATCGACTGATTTACCTTTACCACTTTCCCCATCCAAACATGAGGCTAAAGAAAATTTATTAGTCAAGAGCGACACTGATCCATTTGTTGCCACAGATAGTTTTGTCTACCTAGCAGTATCAGTGCTGCCCCCACCCCAGGAAAGCGTGACCAAACCTGCACTGGAGGAGCTATTGCCTCCCACTTCCTTTGCCAAACCTTGCCCTTACCCTGATGAATGTGACTTCCTCTCGACAGACAGTTTTGTTTACCTGGCTGCTCCTGACTGCCACCTGCTGGTTACAGAGGGACATTCAGTATATGGTGACTCAAAAGAGTCTGATTCAGAGGACAGCGGTTCTAGGGCAGACTTTGTTATGGCCTCTGCGGTAGGAGGAGATAGCGATTGGGATTCAGACCTGACTGATTCTGAACCCGAGCCAAACTCTTCCAAGCCTGCGTGGGACTACTGGGAGGAGCTAGAGCAGGGGGTGCTGCAGGAGCTATTCAGCGATGACCAATCAGATGCAGACAAACTGCTCTATGGCAACCAAGCTCAGCAGATTTGCCTGCCAGCGTGGGGAGTTGGCTGCTATTGTTGTACAGGAGCTGGAAGAGGTGTCCTCACAGTACACACAGGGGGCAGAGGCACACACTGAGGTGAAGTCTGTATCCTAACTCTCATTACTGCACTGGCAAACCTATTGTATTAGAGCCCATTTAATAATTCTAATGCTAAACATCATAAACAGGTATTTTCATTTTTGTTTTCTTTCTCATTATTTCATGTATATATTATTTCAAAGTTGTGACGCCAACATCTACCAGCATTCACAATAAAATGTGGATGTGTTCTTGATAGCAATTTTGTTGAAGCACAGTTGAAGTCTCTCTTTTAAGCTGCATTTATGTTTTAAAGTTTGTGTCATGGTGGACAGCTTTATGGGTTTATTGAGTTGTTATTGATTTCAATATTATGTTGACCAGTAAGTATTTGTTAACTGATAGGTTTGGCTATTAATAGGTGATTGTGGATGCAATGTGACTATCAGAGATCAAGCATAGGAGCTTCAAATCTATTGCAGACTAATGTTAGATCAATAATAGATACACTATATGCTGTGTGCTCTGTATAACAATAATTAATGTTTTATGTTACCGGGATCATTTAAAAAAACTGACTGTGAAAGTCCTGAAGGGCAAATAGGCTGATGTAGATATTTTGACCTTGTCAATAAAGGAGCACAGTTTATAGCACAAATAATGCTTAATATGCAGTCAAATGTGTGTACTTAGCTCAGTTTATAAAGTTTAAATTCAGCAGGGAGAGTTGTTCCACTTTTTAACACATTGCAAAGGAAATACATTCTGACTGGTTTGTCAATAAATTAAATGTGAAGGATCCAAGTCTTCATTTCTTCACTTATTTTCTTTTCATTCCTAGCTGTTTATTTAGCTTGCCGTTGGATAGCTTTCTCAGTACAGCATCCTTTCCCCCCTAGCATCCTTTCCATTGCACCATCTGTCTCATGGCCTATATATATATGATTTCTCAAGTGAATTATTTGGGATCAGAGTGAAGGAGCCTAAAATTCTGGTGGTTTTGTAGAGGCCAAAGGGGCTATTTTTAGTTAAATTAATTAGTTCAGTGTGAATGAGGCCAAACTGAATGCATTGTGTGCCAAGATAATACATAAGTGGGCCGTGTGCATGCGATTCTGGTGCCGCCCATCGTTGTTCCTCAGTAACCTACATTATGCTTGTTTTGTTCCATCTGTTATGCATACTATGCACCAACAGTGCCACTGTTGTATCTGGGTCCAACCTGCATCTTTTGGCTTTGACCGAATAGCCAGACATGACATGCATTCCCATCACTGTGATGTCTCAATTATAGGTCTCATGAAAGATATAAAATGGTCTTAAGATCTTTTAGCAAGGTCAGACAAAATCATAATTTAAGAACAGTCTCCCACTCTCTCTTTCAGGTCAGGTCAGAGTTAGGCAGAATGTGGAATAGCATGGTTTCAAATGACTCATTTTACTCTGGAGGCAGTCATGGCCTAATTGTTAGCGTGTCCGACTGGTAGGCCAAAGGTTGCTCGCTCGATTTCAGTACCGACTGAGGTGCCCTTGAGCAAGGCACCAAACCCCTAATCGCTCCCTGGGCGCCACAGCATAATGGCTGCCCACTGCTCCGGGTGTGTATTACGGTTTGCAGTGTGTGCATGTGGTGTGTTCACTAATGCAGAGGACAAATCCCGAGTATGGTTGGCCTTCACATGTCACTTTCACTTACTCTTAACCTTACTATTTCTGCCTGTATCTTTATATGATTGAATACAGGAAAGGGGAAATCAACAGGTACACAACAACAAAATGGCCAAGAACAGAAAAGTTGGTGTAAGCTGCTTGTAAACTTGTATAAGCTTCTTCATGTTATTTGAATCCATTTTGAAGATTTGGCTGAAGCATTCTCGGAAATAAAGTGTGCTTTCACCACGGTCAATGGACCAAATTTTATATTGTTTATATGATATATATAATAAAATTGATTTACTTCAACTCAAAGTCTTGGGGTCGGTAATATTTTTAATGGTAGCATAAGAAGTCTCTTATTTGAGAATGTCATATTCAAAAGAACAACATTATTGTAAAAAATGTACTTAATTGATTAATTTAGTTACATTTAAATCCAAAATTGATTCATTTAATGATCTGCTATATTATATTATAATTTTTATATTCATATATTAAAATATAACATATATATAAATAAATAATTACTGTATATTATATAGTATATTATACTGTAATTATATATCTGTATATATTTATGATCTATTAATATACAGTATATATATTATATATTTATAAATATAATATCCATACAGTAATACTCAACATGTATGATAAGTATATGTGGTATTTCTAAAAGTGTATGTACTGTGTGGTGTGTGTGTGTGGTTGTTGTGTGTTGTGTGTGTGTGTGGTGTGTGTGTGTGTGTGTGTGTGTGTGTGTGTGTGTGTGTGTGTGTGTGTGTGGTGTGTGTGTGGGATGGATTGTTTGCTGTGTGCATTTGAGTCGAAGCCAGGGCACATGTGTAGGAGGAGCAGCACAGAGTGAGTGAATCATACATTAGGACATTTGCTGTATTCTTTCTGGTCAATGTACCGAAGATTGAAAGATTATCTGCAGGTTAGCAACATGCAATGTTTTGAAAGTCGGATAAAATGCTTAGGATGAAAGAATAGTTTTTTTTTCTCACGTTATCATTGAAACATATTCAAATAAAGACCTACTAAATCTGTAGTTTTTTTTGCCCTTGGTGTGCAGTGTTACATATGTGTGTGGTGTGTGAGTGCGATAGAAAAGGTAGGAGGCATGTAATCATTGGTTGCTGAAGGCAAAAGATCAAGAGTTGCTTCTTATGTAACATGTAAATGAAAGTGCACTGGGCACTGTGTGCTAAAAGATTTTATTTTTAAATGCATTCTAGGTACAAAAAGCAGTGTAGACTGACTGAAATTTGGACAGAAAAGATCCAGAGAGCGTCAGATGAATTATACGGAGAGTCTGAAATGCTGTTAAGAGATTTGATGTGACATATTTGGCCTTAATGTAAGTCATTTTAAAGGAATAGTAAACCAAAAACTGTAATTCTGCCTTCATTTGCTCAAAGTATGACGTTCTTGATTCTGTGGAACACAATATTAGAGCTGCTGTTGATGAAAGTGGGCAAAAAAAAAGCCAAAAAAACATAATAATTGTGGCCTTCACGACTCATTCACTCTGTTCCAAGTCTTTTTAAGCCATATAATAGATTTGTGTGAGAGAAAAGAAAATGCACCATTCCCTTTCTCAATGGCAAAGAACAGCTTGGACATTCTGCTATAAATATCTCCTTTTGTGTCTTCCTATAGAAAATGAAAGTCATCATTTAATAAATAATACAAAAGTCATAATTTCAAAACATAAGGGTGAGTAAATTATGACAGATATCTTATTTTTGGGTGAACTATCCTGTTAATAACCTTCCAGTCAATTTCAGAAAACCAATGAAACCAAGGCAACATTTGCACCTACATTAGATTTTATAGATATTGTACACTAAACACGCACACAAAACTTTAAAATGCATGGTGCTTCTGGACGAATGTAAATTTTCAGGTCGATACCATATTTGCATAGAGCAAGCTGACATTGATTTTAAATGCATTGTGCGTTTAAAGTTAATTCTAAAGTGCATTTAAATTCTAACAAAAATACATACATTTTTATAAATACATCAAATATATGGTGAAAAAAAACTCTGACTTCCAGAGACATGATATTAAAAACATCTATCTATCTATCTATCTATCTATCTATCTATCTATCTATCTATCTATCTATCTATCTATTCTATCTATCTATCTATCTATCTATCTATCTATCTATCTATCTATCTCAATGACGTTTTAAAGGTTTTTCAACATACCTCTGTCATTAAAGAGCAGTCTTGTCTATTTGAGTGTCCTTTAATTTTTGTGAACCCAAGTTTTGGCTGCTGGAGAGAGTGGGATCTGGTCTTTTCGATCGCTGCGGTGGTGACAGTGACATCATACAGTATTTTAGTATACGCTTTCCAATGAGATAAACCATTTCGCAGATACACATGAAGATGCAGAGAACAGAGGAGGCCACCATGAAGAAGGTGAAGATTTTCTTCTCTGTAGGGCGTGAGATGAAACAATCCACGGTATTGGGACAAGGGTCAAGCGAGCACTTGGTGATGCGGGGGAGGTCATAGCCTTTATAGATGTGATGAAGAATATAGAGAAAAGCAGCATCAAACACCGCTTTAAAGATCAAGCTGAGCAGGTAGGTCCACCAAAGACCCCCGCGTTTTTTCCCAGGGTTGGCGTATAAGTGGTTGCCCTGGTGAACGGCATTGTACTTCTGGTCTTTTTCCTCTCTGTATTTGACGTGGGCTACGACCAAGAGCGACGGACATGTGACAAAGATGAGCTGTAAGGCCCACAGACGGATGTGAGAGATGGGGAACGTGCTGTCGTAGCAGACGGTGGCGCAGCCGGGCTGCCTGGTGTTGCACACGAAGTTGTCTTCGCCCCAAACGCGCTGAACCGCCACCACAAACACCAGTACACGGAACACAAACACCACGGACAGCCAGACTCGACCAAAAACTGTCGAATATTTATTGACCCCGCTAAGAAGGGATCCAGTCCTGACCAGTTCATCCCTGATCACAATCACTGTCCTGCAATAAACACAGTTATACATGATTAATCATAACACTCAAAAGAGACACTTTTGCATAATATAGGGCATTTTAGTTTGGGTCAATGAATCTCTTGACAACTGGTGTCATGAATGTATGGTCTAAATTTAACCAAAACCTTAATGGGTTTTTTTTTTTTTTTGGTCATTTTTTTTTGTTGCTGATTATCTTTTTAATTAGCCAGTGGAGATTTGGTCTTCGATTAATAGTTAAACTCCAGAGGCATTTAGTCACACATAACACGTTCTCCAGATTGTTTCTAAAAATCTAATCAGAAAGTTTGCAAAAACTGATTCTGTTCCAAGCACTTTAAATGGAAGTTATGACATGAAGTTTTTGTGGTTTTTTTAAATAAGTTTTTTTTTTTGTCACAAGGATGACAATTTCAATATAACAAGCCAGAGTTGACACATTTTACCAAACAGGTTTTCACCTGCTTATTAGAAATTATTGCTGTTCTGATTTTGCTGGCAAAAATGTGGATTTGTCATGCTGCGATCACACCAGAGTCTGATGTCTCATTAGCAATGTCTCATAGCTGCTCCCATGTGTTTTTAGCATTTTTGTAATAAATTGTATGTATATGCGTATATATATATATATATATATATATATATATATATATATATATATATATATATATATAATATATATATAATATATATCTAAATATATTATATATATATAATATATATATATATATATATATATATATATATATATATATATATTATTATGCGTCTGAGCAGAAGAAAGGTGATTTAAGTGACTTTGAATGTGGCATGGTTGTTGGTGCCAGACGGGCTGGTCTGAATATTTCAGAAAATGTTCACATATAACCATCTCTAGGGTTTACAGAGAAAAAAAGGTCCGAAAAAAAGAAAATATGGTCCGAAAAAAAGAAAATATCCAGTGAGCGGCAGTTCTGTGGGCGAAAATGCCTTGCTGATGCCAGAGATCAGAGGAGAATGGCCAGACTAAATGAGATAAGCAACAGTAACTCAAATAATATATTTATATATAATATAAGAAGATTTTTATGCTCACCAAGACTGCATTTATTTGATTAACATATGAGATACATTATGAAATAAAAGTTTTTTCTCCCAAACTTTTTTCTCTGGCCACAATTATTGGCACCCTTATATTAAATAATTTTTGCAACCTCATTTTGCCAAGATAACAGCTCTGAGTCTTTCCTATAATGCCTGATGAGTTTGGAGAACACCTGACAAGAGATCAGAGACCATTCCTCCATACAGAGTCTCTCCAGACCCTTCAGATTCACAAGTTCATGTTGGGGCTTCTTCTCTTAAGTTCACCCCACTCATTTTCTATAGGGTTTAGTTTAGGGGACTGGGATGTTTGTTTTGGATCATTGTCCTAATGGAAGATCCAACCACGGTCCATTATAAGATTTCTAACAGAAGTGGTCAGGTTTTGATTTTTTATCGGTTGGTATTTGCTAGAATCCATGATACCATGTCTCTGAACAAGATGTCCAGGACCTCCAGCAAAAAAATAGACCAACAATAACATACAGCAGTATATTTAACCGTGGGCATGGGGTACTTTGTATCCCAGTTTGCACCAAACTCATCGGGTAGGTCTTTTTTAGTTTCATCTGACCATAGAATATGGTTTCTTTTGAAGTTCCAGGCGTGTCTGACAACTGAATATGCAGGAGTTTGTTTTGGGATTTTTCTTGAAACCCTCCCAAACAACATGTGGTGATGTAGGGGTTGTTAGATTTTTTTAGGCTTTCTGAGACACCAAGACTCAAGTAATCTCTGCAATTCTCCATCTTTGATCCTTGGAGAGTCTTTGGCCACTCAAACCATCCTCATTACCGTGCATTAAGGCAATATAGACACACGTCCTCTTCTTGGCAGATTCGTAACATCTTTAGTTGATTGGAACTTCTTAATTAATGCCCTGATGGTGGAAATGGGGATTTTCAATGCTTTAGTTATTTTCTTACAGCCAATTTATATTTTGTGAGCCAATTTCTCTTTTGCTGCACATCATACTCTTTGGTTTTACTCATTGTGTTGGATGATTAAGGGAATTTGGCCTTTGTGTTTCCTCATATTAATACTCCTGTGAAACTGTGAAAGTCATAGCTAGACAATTTCATGTTCCTAGTCAACCTGGTGCGCTACAAATTTTAATATTAATGGGAAATATACTTCAGAGATATTTTACTCATATAAAATTCTAGTGGTGCCAATAATTGTGGTCAGTCTGTTTTGGAGAAAAACATTTATTTCATAATGTGATTTTTCCAAACTTTCAATTATTTTACTTCAATGAATTTACTTTTCGATGTTTTCAAAAATAATTTAATGAATAATGAATAACTACACCACACACCACACACACACACACACACAACACACCCGGCTATATAGTTATCGTATTCATAATACAAATGAATTACTAAATAACGTATCAATTTAATTTGTTATTCTAAGCCTAAAAATGTTTCATTTTTTTATTGAATAAATAAGCTTTCCGTCGATGTATGGTTTGTTAGAACAGGACAATATTTGGTCAGGATACAACATTGAATATCTGGAATCTGAGGCGGCAAACAAATCTAAACATTGAGAAAATCTCTTTCCAGTTGTCCATTTATGTTCGTGATTTTTCTGCATCCACTCACAATATATATATATATATCTTAATATCTTCATGGAACATAATCTCTACTTAATATCCTAATGATTTTTGGCATAAAAGAAAAATCTATAATTTTGACCCATTTAATGCCACAAATATACCCGTGCTACTTGGTCCAGGGTCATATAAGCACTAAGCTTGTGTATTCCATACAGCTTACAATGTTGATAAAACCTATCTTTGTGTGTTATTACTCAGTAATAAATAATGAATAAAAGAAGAACTTACCGTGTTTTACAGCAAAACGGATATGCATTGAAACAGGAACCGCAAAAAAAGGAGGAAAAGGTAAAATTAAATCTCTAAACAATCCTGTCCAACCTGATCTCGGGACTCGCCGCCATACCTGCACGTTGTTCACAGACGAGACACCTGTGGTGATGAAGGAGCTTCACCTGGAGGGTGTGGTGCTGCTGGGCTGTGGGTGGTGCATCATGGTATTATTCATTAGATATTATCTTACAGACGGGACTGTAATGTGAGTAGGCCTATACTAATGTCCGTATTTGCAACAAGCCTTGGCTGCCTTGTCATGTGCCACACCCAGCAAACATTATAAAATACAGGGAAACATACATTACATTATTATTAAGACAATTTTAATTATTAATATATTAATACTACTACAAAGCAGACTGCAGGGATATAATGTTATTGTTTCGGCTGTGAATTGAAAAAATAAAATGAATTCATGCTATAACTCTTTACACCAGGAGATGGTGACATAACCTCATCTTTAAAAATCTGTGCATCTTCCAAGCTGAATCGGCAGATTTTTCTCAACGTTAATATTGCATCTCCAAAGTTTCAAATGTTTATTTGAATGACATAGCCTTACTGTATATGTGACCATTAGATAGATCAGATCTATCATTAGATAGATTTTTTTTTTACATTATAAAGACCGGTGCACTATTAACCTAATTTATTTAATAAAAAACCTTTCTTCTATATGAATTCATGTAATTGTTATATTTTATTGAAAGGTTAATAAAATGGAAAGCATATAATTTTACCTAACGCCTTTATGACCGACTCTGATTATTTAATATAATATTGTTAATAATACTGATAATAATAAAAAAATAATAACAAACAATGATAACTAACAACATGTACATGGCATGTCGTCATGAGAAAAATCAACGTGATTGGTCGAGACCCGTTAGCGGATAAAAATGTCATGTACAAATGTAACATCTGTAACATTTGAGTGTAAAGGTGCGGTTTTATTGCACCACGTGACTGCGTTCGGCCAATCATCGGTCATCTGTGCTGACCGAAATTGTCGCCTGGTTACGGGAGCTCTACGGTAGAGGAGAGCTAGCCGGCTAGCAGCGTCTCTCAATCCGCTTTCTTTTTGTCACGGTATTCATATACCGTCAGCTCTCTGTAAGTATTAATATGATATCGTATTTATTTTTTCCTGTTATTTATGAACATCTAGATTAACGATGAATTATTAACTTGTGCGTGTATGTATTTAAACATATACGCATTTAGCAGCTAAAACACATATGCTAGCAGAACATCACCGAACTAATCTCATAAAAAACTTGTTATTTTTTGAAGTATTGATGTATTTATATTATGTTTCTTATGGTATGAATATGTATTCATTATTTAGTAAATAAGGCTGCTCATTGATGTTAAATACTTCTGTTTTTATGAAACCATAGTCTACCATATTCACACAATGATGCAGTGGGAGTTAAGGGCATGGTGTTTTTCTAGTAGAAATTAACCAGATAATTATCTTATTTTCAATTAAATGGTTGTTTAATTTGGCTTCAACAACATGTGTGGTCAGCAAATGTGGAAACCCATTGTGTTCCATGCACACATATTTCTTTGTCTTAAAGGGATAGTTCAACCAATATTGCATTTTGTTTGTGTTTGTAATTTACTGTCCCTCATGTCGTTCCAATCCAGTGTATGATTTTGTTTCCTCTGTGGAACACAACACAAAGGAGGATCTTAGACAGAAGAACGGCATCCACAGTCACCATTGTGTAGGGAAAACATGCAAAGGAAGTCAATGATGACTGAGCCTGTCAATCTGCATAACATCTCCCTTTGTTTTCCACAGCAGAAAGAATGATATGGGTTTGGAAGAAGGTTGGTCAATGACAGATGTTTCCCTTTTTTGTGTGAACTATCTCTTTAAGAATAAGATAATGGTCAAAAATAGACTTGGCCAGTGGATGCGGTGAGTGAGATATGAATGTGTAGATTGGCTTCTTCAGTATTTTTGCTCCTTTATATGTACAAAATTCATCTGATGGCGTATTCATATTTTAAAGCAATCTCAAAAGATAAGCTTTTATAACATAAACTTGTACTAACACATAGACAAGCAGTAGCTGTTTTCCTTTTTCCATTCCTGATTGTTGGAGCTCATCCTGGAATGAAGAAGTCTTGTTTAGTGTTTGTTTTATGTTGATTATCTTTTCTAGGTGCAAAGTAGAGACAGTCACGAATGGTGAAGATAGAATGCTGAGTTCTCAACTTGTTTTCTGTTCACTTATTGAAAGTAAGTGCCTGATAGGAGATAATAATTATACAGATTGCTAAACATTTTCCATACCACCGTGTTAGGATGTGGTGCAAGGCCTGTATGCTTTTGAGAGTTTATAATCCATCGAATGGCTAAAGTAAATATCAACCGCAGTGGAATGAGGTCTCTCTTAAGCTCTAGGCTACATCCAGTAACCATTTGGTGTTAATGGTGACATGTTTTGATTGACTGCACTTGCTGGTTGTGATGGCTTAGGATTCACTGCCCTGGTTATTTATCGGTCACTGTCGTTCTCTTATTCCAGGCTGCACATTTATGGCGTTTGTCAGTGTGAGTGGAGACTTCTGCCAGGCACAGCACCTGGTCATTGTGGACAAGTGAACAGAGGGCCTGCCATATGAAGATTATACTACCTGACTGCCCGTCTTACATTCTGCACTTTCGGGGAGCGTCCTTTTTTTGTCCAAAGTTGAAGTGTATGAATTGGTTCGAGCCAATCCAGGTACTAGAGAGCGAATCGTTTTTCCCTCTCTCTAGTGCCAACTGATCATCTCTCCTCTCCTGAATGGGGTAATTATAAATTGCGAAACAGAAGGATCGTCCCCTTCTTTAGTATTTATTTTAAAACCGTGGGAGCGTGAAAGCGGTTTTCCTTCTCCTGTTCCCCTTTTTTTAGAACATTTAGAGATTTCCCTAAAAGTCAAAGTGCTCGATATTTTGAAATCATTACTTCTACCCCGTAGAAGATTCGGAAGTTGTTGGGTTCTTCAACCCCCTCCGTCAATTACTATTAAAACTTTATTCGAGGGTCAAAATGAATCGCCCAGCTCCTGTTGAGATCACTTACGAATGCATGAGGTTTCTCATCACCCACAATCCCACCAATTCACAACTGACCAAGTTTACAGAGGTAAGTCTATAGATGGTTGAGGTTAACTGGAATAGCAATATTAACATGAGCGGCAAAGCTGAATATTTCTTTTATTTGTCTCTGTCTATTAGGAACTGAAGAGCTTTGGAGTGCAGACGCTCGTCCGGGTTTGTGATGCAACTTATGACAAGGCACCGGTGGAAAAAGAAGGCATTGAAGTTTTGGTGAGATTTGCTGTTTACCCCGAAAGTTTCTGACAGAATTGAGTGATTATTGCATATGTTTTATTTACTTCTCTGCACTCTTATGATTGCACTTAAATTGAAATGTGTTTTTCTTTAGGATTGGCCTTTTGATGATGGTTGTTCGCCCCCTGACCAAATCGTTGATGACTGGTTGAACCTTCTCAAATGTAAATTTAAGGATGAACCAGGCTGTTGCATTGCAGTACATTGTGTTGCTGGATTGGGACGGTACGTATTATCAGGACAAATGTAAATCACATTCACAGATATGAAATGTTGCTCGCTGTCACTTTTTTTTGTTATCTTGGACCAAATGTGCAGTAACACGTTCTTTTGGAACATTTTGTGCTGTGATGTGAACTTCAACATTTATCTAGATGCGTTAGACTTGTGACTTATTTGAAATAGTTTTAAATGAGAACACAGCATTTTTTTGTGTTCAGAGCTCCTGTCTTGGTGGCCATAGCCTTAATCGAATGCGGGATGATGTACGAAGATGCTGTCGAGTTTATTCGTCAGTGAGTCACAAAGTTTCTTTTCTTTTTCTGTAGGATATGGTTTTGTTGGTCATTTTGTGATGTGGATGATCATTTTTCTTTTAGGAAAAGGCGTGGGGCTTTTAATGCCAAACAACTTATGTACCTTGAAAAATACAAACCCAAGATGCGCCTGCGCTTCAAGGATGCCAATGGTCAAAACTGCTGCCTTCAGTAGAGCAACATTCGTCCAAAGGATCTTTGGAAACTATTAACATTTTTATTGTTAGTGTTGTTATGATCAGTTTTTGTTTGATTATTATCTTAGACAAGGATTTTGCTGTATTACAGTGCCAAGCACACAAACAGGTTACACAGCATTAGTGTTTTTTTGACCGAACAGTCTAGTAGCCAATCATGTGAACTCACAGGCAAAGTGGGGTATCACTAGTGATGTTTTTCATTGTGGCAAACACATTGGTATAATGATTGACTGCAGTTGTTAGTGTTTTCTGCCCTCTCTAAAACTAGGTGTCCCCTGTTGTCTGGATTGTGTAACAATATCCTGCAGTACATTGGTGGTGAATATCTGTCAGCTTCTCCAAAGTTACATGGGCACAACTACTGTATCTTATGTTATAGATATTAAACATTCCAAGATATATTCACAGCACTGTTGGACGCTGGATTGTGGTGGTCAGTAAAATGGACATGATGCAGATCCTAGATAATCCGATCAACAAAAGAATGAGATAAACTCTAAACTGATTGAAATGAGTCATTCAAATAATAACAATAAAAAAACATAATTTTATTTTTGTTGTCATGTGTTTGTTTTCTTCTCACACGAATTTGCCTATAATGCAGGTGGAAAATAAATATTTACATGGACAGGCATGTGATACACAGTAGTATGTGCTTGTCAGATATCGTTTTTATGGTATTGAATTAATATTGATGTAGAATGTTAAAAAAATTCTGTCATCATATACTCACCCTCATGTTGTTTCAAACCCGTATGAATTTCTTTCTTCTGCTGAACAGAAAGGAAGATATTTAGAAGAATGTCAGTAACCAGGCAGTTTCTGGTTCCCATTGACTTGCATAGTATATTGTTTTCCTACTATGGAAGTCAATGGGAACCAGAAACTGCCTGGTTACTGACATTCTCCTAAATATCTTCCTTTCTGTTCAGCAGAAGAAATTCATACAGGTTTGAAACAACATGAGGGTGAGTATATGATGACAGAATTTTCATTTTAAAAGTGAACTACTCCTTTAAGCAGTTTAGACAATGCCATTTTGCTACTTTATGAAGTTTAAAAATGATAATATCATGGTACGTTTGTTTGTACATAAAGGATGTATCTTGTATTATTACACGTAATCGACTGAACTACATTACTCTTTGCTCTTTAAAAGAAAAAGTGATAAATGGAATCTTTTTTTTTTTTTTTTACTAATTATTTTTAAAGAATACATTTTTAAATCGATACCAAACGCAGAGAATATTCGTGTAATTTCGAGCATGTGGACTTCTCTCGGTGGTGTTTTCTTATCTTGACCACGAGTCGGTGCAATGCAGATTTACTGGACAGAGTCAAATTCATGTTGTCTCGACCGTAATCTTAATATGGTGAGGGATATGGTGAGGGATATGGCTCATGAATATTAATTACTTTGCGTGGCTGGGCGGTTTGGTGAGTTTTACCCATCATGGTCAGTATGGCATATTTAATATTCATGAGCTAAACCATCACATTAGTAGAATTCGTAATTTCGTTGTCCGGACCTATTAAAACCTATGGCAAGCCGTTTTAACATTATTCCTTAAAAAAAAAAAAAAAAAAAAACATTCTTGTTACTAATAATTATTTAATTTCTAGTATCACAGTAATGATAATGACTTGTCAATATCACTATAAAGTGCCTTTGGTGTCCTCATCAGAATCGCTAAGTCATCATGAACATAATGCAAAATAATGAAATTCTTAGGTGTTAGGCTATTATAAATAGCCAAACATTTACACACATAGAAGTACAATGATAAGTCTCTTGAAATGTTTTTTTCTGATTTTATACCATTTTCTTTGATTGGACGGATGTGATTTTGGCATGTCACACACTGCTCAGCTAACTTCAGTGAGTGTAAAAAGTGGTTAAATGACATAAAAATACAATACTTTTTGAATGTACTTATTTTCCTCAACAACTTATTTAATTAATAAAACAAGTTATTTTGAATATTTATATTTTATTTTCATAAAAATGTTAAGCATTTTGCATGTGTCCCAGGAATTGCTGTCTACCCTGTCATAATGGGATAAACGCCCCTTTAAAAAACCCACTGATGTACCGAGTGACATCCCCTCCCCCATTTGGTCTTTCTTCAGGTTAAACATCTGCAGTAACACACACACAGTAAGTATCTACACTTATAATTCCTAATTTTCATCATATTGTGTTTGTAGTTGCGTGTTGTCAAGCTTAACATGTCCAGCCTGTCATTGTGAAATATTAATTAATATAAAAACTTTTCAGAAATTCAAAATATATATTTTAAACAGTGCACAGTCAGCTTCAACAGTGAATCAGAAAAGAACTTTGCTAACTGCAGGTACACCATGTGTTCATTAAATGCTAACTTTACTTTAGCCAAAAATGCCCACCCTGTCACCAAGCCTTTCATGACAGGGTTCATGACAATGAGGACATGTGCAGTTTTTGCCACATTTTGATTTCCACATTTCCACATACATGAGTGGACGTGAACCTTTTTGGCAATATCACTGTCAGCAGGTGTTTTGATGATGATGAATTTGATGATAGTTTACAAACCTTTTTTCCTACGTAATAAAAGATTGACATGAATTTCATTAATGTTTGAAAAACAAATACAGCCCTAACAATGTAAATGAATAAGACTAGGCAAGCCTAGTTTAGCTGGACCAATTAAAGGGAAATTTGTAAGAGAACGTTTTGAATTGTTTTGAAATATTATAATTTTTTTCACAAACTATCTGTGAAATTAAATGCTATAACACTTCCACGGATATTCTGAATCATCCCGGAAAAAAAAAACTGCGCTGCTGAAACACTTTCCACATGCCCACAGCTTTGGTGGACACGGCCTAACTGACTTCTAACTATGTATCCCAGTTGTTGCTGGTATATCAGTCATTACTACTTATTCTTTAGTTAATAGTAACATTCAGATATTTATATTTACTAATCTATTGTTTTCATATACGAAATTTTCATTGACGAATTTTCGGACACTGCATATTCCATTATTATCATATAGGCCTAGCCGATACTAATCTAATGAATAGTTTGTAAATAGTACATAAAAAGTAAATCTACTAGTAGCATAAAAATGGTTTAAAAAATAGATTTGAGTAAATGAATGTTAAAACGGCTTGCCATAAAAACCTGCGCAAACCATCGAAGCCACTGGATTGGGACGCCGCTGTGACGTAGGCCTAAATGACCCAGTTCAGATGGCGCATCCTTTCACCACATTCACAGGACCAAACTCATAACAGGCAAAGGGCTTGAATAACAGAATTAATCACTGAACTATTTGTCTTCACTTCTGTGGGAGTTAAAACAGGCGCTTGTTTATTTACTATTTTATCCAGATCTTCCTGTTTGATCTCGCCATTCTGCAATCATGATGCCGGTAAGTTTGTGACAGCTGATGGTACTTTACTAGCGCTCAAACTCAGAACTGTCATTCGACTCATGACTGACAGCTCTGCAACATTCATTCATAACTTGTGTATTGCGTTGGACTGCGGGATTCCGTTAGAGTTAGACTATCATGAAGGAATGCGGCTCTTATGTCTTGTCAGTCACAGTTAGGGACGCAGTCATGCTGTATTTTGTCAAGTGGGTGTAGTGTGGATTTTAATATTAAATTGTAGGTGGCGTTTTATGACTATAGGCCTATCTGTTATAACAATCACTGTTAGGGGTGAATTCAGGGACACTTTTTCCAAGTCATCTCAATGGCAAAAAGTGTCCCAATCACTCTGAATTCACCCTATACATTTTAAGACAACAGTAAAGGTATTAGGCTTCTCAGATTTTGATTTAAATCAGTTAATTGCTTAGTCTAAATAATCCTAGAGTAAATTAAATGCACAATATCCAGGATCTCTTTATACATAAATGCCCCAAAACGTATTTGGACACTTTATCCACTCGTTTGAACATATTGGACACCTTATCCACTCTGTATTTTTATCCTATTAAAATAGGTATTTGTAAAAATTCCATTTGGATTTGAAGTAGCCTATTTAAATATTCAAATAGCCTATGGCTACTACAAATCCAAATTCTGAACAAATACCTATTTTAATGGAACAAAAATACAGAGTAATGTATTTCGTTCCTACTTAAAGCTTTATAATCTAGCATCACTTTGCTTTAATTGATACTTTGCACATTTGGTGTGTGTGTGTGTGTGTGTGTGTGTGTGTGTGTGTTTGTTGCTGGGAAAAACCCTACATTATGGGTACAAAATGACTCACATGATGGCAATATTCAAAATCCTTGTCCTTGTGGGGACCTTTTTTGTCCCATGAGGAAAACTGCTTATAAAAATATCAATGATGTTTTTTTTTTTGGAAATGTATAACTGCAGAAAGTTTCCTGTGATGGGTAGGGTTGTGTTTTGAGGCTAGAATATCTGTTTGTACAGAATCAAAATCATTATGTGTGGTGTGGTTGTGTGTGTGTGTGTGTGTGTGTGTTGTGTTGTGTGTGTGTGTGTGTTTTGTGTGTGTGTGTGTGTGTGTGTGTGTGTTGTGTGTGTGTGTGTGTGTGTGTGTGTGTGTGTACCATTATAGTAATGAAAGCAATTTTCACATGCAGTTGACAGATAAACTGCGCTCCTATTTCAGTGTTGTTGTTGAGTAAATTTTCAGCAAGCAATTTGCTTCCTACATTCAGATTACAGCATTAAAGAGGGCAAATGTTATCACTTAACTGAACTTTATATGCATTGTAATCACATTATGTTCTTCGTCTATAAAGGCATTAAATGCAAGTCACAGAATGAGCGTGGTTTGTAGTGTATTTAATTCAACTGCTCAGGTAATATTAATTGATCCATTTCAGCATGGCTAAGATTTTGAAGAGCTTGAAATGTATCTTCATATTTTTCCAATATTGGATTATTTTCCTTTATATTACTTGCATTTATAAGGATTGTCCCACTAATTAGAAAACATTGTGTCTTTTACTGCTTTTACTGATATTTATTATACATTCCTCAATTCTACATTTCTTGTATTGTCATAGTTTCTGAGTGAAAGTGCTGTAGTTGTGTCTGTGTTGAATGAAACCTTAGCCTGCAGGGAGTATTTTAAGGCGCCGTGCGGTGAGCTGTGGAAAAGTTGTCAGAATTCCTAAACACTTGTGTGCATTTAAATCCCTCACACCCTTAATCCCAGAGCACTTTTTCCAGCCATTGCACCGAATACTGTTAGAGAAGAAACTGTCATTGTATCGTCTATCTCCATGAGGCAGCAGACAGTGTCCCTCAATAGAAGGCATTAGAGCACAGATTACAGGGAGAGCAAGATGAGGTCAAAGATCAAAGGTGAAAGAAAAGAGCATCCTCTGTGCTGAAGTTAACCCTTTTCACCTTTGCACGAGCAGTCACATTTAGAGTTAATGGACTGCACACGTCCCCTGTAGTGAAGTACACAGTCAAGCGATTCCTTCACTTTTGACTGCATGTTTTGCCCTGTTTGCTTTCATTAGACCAGCGGAAAATTTGTTCATGTTAAACTCCAACACAGACATGTGCGATTAACCTCAGGTCTTCAGATTGACATGTAACTAGAAAAGTACTAGAGCTTATATATTGCTAGAGCTTAAGAATTGATCTTCCAAACACACCCAGATCAGTATTTTAATTTCAGAGCGGTGGTTTATGTTGACTTGCTGTGCATATGCATATTTATAACTCTAGAACTGCTGGATGGGGAAATGCAGATTTCAAATGCAAATGTCTTCCTTTGGGACAAGATAAATAAAATATCAAATATGAGCAAGCAGAAATATCTGTCCTCATGTTAAGTTAAAGTCTTTTCAGAAGTTTGCCACTTAGAATAAGCGAGAGATATTTTGTTTTGCTTTGTAAAATTGCTCAGAGCATTTTAAATATATTCATGAACAAACGCCATTAGTGCAAAGTCTATGACAGCTATTTTCTGTGACAAGTGTTAGTTTACTTTTGCATATTGAGGCAGTAAAAATGGAGATGTGATCTGTTTACTTCACAGCTTCGTCTTTTCCTGTAGAACTGCATATGAACCATGACGGAATTTGATTTGAACTTGCTGATGTGAGAACATGAATCTGTCTCTTCTTGTCAAGTTCCAGTTATAGCTTGACAAATTTATCAGGGGTTTTCAAACTGGGGTCCGCAAGAAAATGCCAGGGACAATAAACTTAAAAGTGTGAAAATAAATAAATAAATTAAAAATAAGATTAAAATAAATACAAATTTGATTAAAATAGGTGATTAAAACAATACATCTAACAGTATAGAACCAAACTGACAAGCAAAAAGTTATGTAACAGTATTTTCTAAATTATATTTTACATTGGTGTAGTATATACAGTAAGTGCTGGGTAGATTACTTTCAAATTGTAGTTGGCTATTTTATAGTTGGTTGGTTTAAGGTAATATAATCTACTTTAATATAGATTAATACAGATTGTATTATAGACTACTTTACTTGGATTACTTTTAGATTACTTTTGAAATAACTAGTTTATCACATTGATTTGAAGAATATGATAATCTTGTTACATATTGATATAAAAATACAAAGAGAAAAAAAAAGTAATTCCTTTTTTATCAACAACATGAAGTGCATTAAATATTATATTACGTGCAGGGTTCACCAGACTGGGGTTTGTGGTGAAACGCTTAATGAAAAGCTATGAAGTAATTAAATCATAAAAATTGTATAATAAAATCATTTTGAAATGAAAACAATCAAAATAAAACACTTACTAAAATTTTTTTTTTGTTTACCTGCATTTCATGTGACCATTAACCGAACCTAATTTATTATCTATTATTATTATTGACTTAATTTTATTATTGACCTAACCCATCTTAAATTCTCAGGGGGCACTTCAAGTAAGTACATTAGGTCAAAGAGGTTCAGCTGACGAAAAAAAAAAATCTCTTCATTGCATGTAAATATGAAAAGTCGTGAATTTGTACATTTTAATGCGTTTGAAAGACCAAAGCCTTTCAAAGACAGTAATACATGGTTAAATAACTCACCTGGTGATTATTCAATAATTAATGCATTCATCAGGAGCTGATTTGATATGCAATTCTGAGAAAACACTTGTTAAAAGTGAAATGATTTCTGTAAATCTGCAGTGTTCAAATGCTGTGTGTGTGTCTCAGTTTTTCAGTATGACTAGTGGCTGGTCTGTGTGTGCAATTCCACAAACCTTTAGTCTGATTAGAGTATTTTAAAACATATTATAATCTTCTTATTACAAGTACTTATTTTTGGGGAATCTTATTACGTAATCCAGATAACATGTAATCAGTTACTACCCAGCACTGAGAATGTACATAGTATTTATAAATATATAAGTATAAATGGGGTCCTTAAACATTAAAATATATATATATATACCCTCCTTTTGAATTTGGGGTCCGTCGCATGAGGATGATCATATTTTGGGGTCTGTGGCATCTAAAAGATTGAAAAAGCCCTGCCCTAAGTGAATGCTAGCGAACACATCTCATCGTGTGTTTTGGCCTGTCCTTTGCACTGTGGCAGGCAGAGTTCAGGCTGTGAGATTACAACTTCATCTGCACTCAGAACAGGGAGTGTTGGCAGCTCCGGATCTTTAATACGTCCCACATCGCTGTTGTAGGCAGCTGAGCCAGAGCTTTAGTTATTAGAGTCCACGCTAGTGTCGCTCGCATCTCCCCAGAGCCTCATTATTGAAATTGCGACCTCATGGCATTGCCACAGTATTGCTGAATCTCTAATCCCGCTGAGGGAATTGACTTCTGCGCTTCACCTTTGCATTTATGGTTACTTTGATTGTTTTGTGACTAGTTTTGTTCATTTAGTATCAGTCAGAGATGGTGGTACATGTATGATCTGAACATATCTTATACGTCATAGTTATAGAGTACAACAGTTGGGTTCCAGAAGTAAAAACATTTTCTCCATAAGGAAATTTATTTTGAACCTTTAAAGATAGATTTACTATGAGGTTGTTAATCAATGGTATTTTGTTCAGCCCGCAAACTAATTGTGTTTAACAGTGTAATTCCTGGTGAACTACATTACCCATGATGCTGTACAGAAAATTACTCCAATCGGAGATTTGAAAAAAGCAAAGGCCCAAAATAGCTCTTTAGCTAATAGCTCTTTTAGCTATTTATTTTAGCTCTTTAGCAAATAGCTTCTTTAGCAGCTATTTTTTGCTTCAAATCAAAGTTTGTTGTGTTGTGATACACCTCGTAGCTGATTGGCTTGGTTAATGGCTAATAACTCTTTAACGAAGACTATATTTTAATATCCCCATGGAAAAAAATAATAATAAAAAAATCAACAACTTCCGGAACCAGCGCTGCTGAAAAAAAGAGTCTGATGCTAATGCACTCTATTGTGAAACGCTGTATTGACCAATCAGAAGCCATTACTGAAACTTGATATTATTACAAACATTATTACATAATATAATTCTTGGCAGACCAATGTAATTTAAATATTTCTAAGTCATATTAACAGAAAAATTTACAGCAAAAATACAGCGAAAACGGTAATATTATGAAATGTTAACTTTTCTGTGTCACATCGTGAATCATTTAATATGGTTGATTTGCTGCTCAAGAAACATTTCTTATTATTATCAATGTTGAAAACAGTTTTTAAACCATGATGCATGTTTTTCAGGATTATTTGATGAATACAAAGTTCAAAAGAACAGCAATTATTTGTAATACAAATATTTTGCAATATTAATTATAAATGCTTTTTAGTGCTACTTTTGATCAATTTAATGCATCTTTGCTGAATAAAAGTGTAAATGTCTTTCAAAAACACGTTTGAACCGTAGAGTAAATATAGTTATATAAAGTTATATGAATAAAAATATATTGTTCGTTGACTCTTTTCCAGCCTCCAAGTTTCATAACGCCAATCAATGTTGTTTTCCTACATGAAAATAATAATAATAACAAATAAATATATATATATATATTTAAAATAAAACTGTGACTAATGATTATCAATTATGAGTAATAGGCTGGAAAGTGCTATGAACGCTCTCTGCAAACGTGGAGTTATTTATGAATTCTTTCTTGAATTTATGATGCTTTATCCAGTTTCCTTTCAGTACTTTTCCATGCCTTTAAATCTCAAACTGAAATGAAAATCCAAACATACTCTCTCGTCTGTTTTCAAGCTCACTGGGTCCAGGTGTCGACTATGAGAGCGAGGAGCTGTCAGGGCCGTTAAATGCTCCGAGATTGAGTGTGTTGTTTACTGCTGTTAACTGCACTTAACTATGCAAGTCTTCCAGCTGCAGTGTAGTGAGAGGAACTGACATGTTTCCGTGGATGCAGTCGTTGCTATGGACACCCTATTGATGGCACTGTACAGTAAATCAGGTGAGCGTTCACAGTGTCAACAATCACACAATGCTTTAGCTGGGGCGCATGTCCCATCTGCCTCAAATGAATAAAAAAACTTATATGTTGAGAAATGTGAGCTGATTGACAGTATTATATATTTAGCGTTTCACAAAATTGTGCCTTTGTCTTTTTTTAGGATTTTCCATACAGAAGCATCTTATTTAATGACATGTTGTTACAAACTAAAGGACACATTAAGAGTTTTTACAGTGGAAACTGGGCAGCTATACCCAGTCAGAGCTCTATTTGTCAGGACCGCCCGACTCGAGACCCACAGTGACAAGGCCTGCCTGTGTCCTGAGATTTATTATTGACAAAGCATTGAGTGCTGCGACTTCACCTCCTTCTTTGGAATCAGAAAACCTTCTTCCCTGACTTACATAGGTACATTCGTCATGGAGAGAGATCATGGAGTCAGTCTTTCAGAGCAAGAGGTTGTTGGTTATTAGTGGTTATAATTATTAATCTCACATTTTTGGTTAGGTTGTTTTCCACTGCTTACCTCTCTAAAGAATTCAGCCCTAGTCTCAGCCTCATACGTCACGGGCCGCTGGCTGAACGTCTGATGCTTATGGTACACATAACTGCAAACACTTCAGGATTTCCTAAGTCGTCATCTGATTGGTTAAATTCAACAGGATGTCCGGGAGACGTTTGTGTCGTGTTCTTTTGTGGTGCGCCTGGAAACAAAGATGCCGTCAAGCCAAACCCCCTCATGGAAGAAGAAAGCCGTCATGTTTACAACTGTGACAATGAGCGCTTATCCGGATCAACTAAATGCTGGATTTTCAAAAGTATGTGAAGTATGTAAAATTCGAGGTATAGACTCTTTAAAATATGTCCAAGAGTATTACACACCGGTCTGTTATTGCAGGGAGTAACGCAACCACTTAGTTACACTCTGGCAACCATCCAGAACACCCTTTTTAGCATATCAGAACACCCTTGGAGCTATTTAGCAACACTCTGGAAACCATCTACAATAGAGTGCAACAGTTGGTTCCTGAAGTAAAAACTCCATAAAGGAAATAGATTTTTAAGTTGCGAGTTTGTTAATTGATAGTATTTGCTTCTGTTAAAATAATCATGTTTAAAAGTAGAATTCCTGATGAAAAACTACATTACCCATGATGCTCTACAGAAAATTACACCAATCAGAGTCGAAAAAAGCGAAACACACCAAAATAGCTCTTTAGCTCCGCCCACTCCCATGTTGCACTGCGAATGACGTAATGGAGTCGATCTCTACACTCTCAAAATACTGAAATGTTTGATTATGCTGTTCGCAATGCTTCATGGGATTGTAGTTCTTTCCCTCACTAAAAGTGTTAAGTACATAGTCTTGTACCTTTGTCTTTTTGTCTGATTTTCTAAAACCTTTTTGCTTCAAATCAAAGTTTGTAGTGTTGTGATACACCTAGCTGATTAGCTTGGTTCATGGCTTATAACTTTTTTTTAATCCCTATGGGAAGAATAAATGGAAAAAGTACTTCCGGAACCAGCGCCGCTGAAAAGGGGGCCGGGCGCTAATGCACTCTATTGAACACCCTAACAACTCCTTAGCAATGCTCTGGCACCCATCCAGAACATGCTAGAAACTGCTTCACAATGCCCTGGTAACCACTTAGAACACCCTAGCAAAATGTTATACAAAATATTTAGATTTGTCTATAATTTGAATGGATGATCAGCAAATTCTAAAGCTGATGTATACGTCAAGTTCACGCTGTCAATCTGTTCCGCACGCTTCTTAGTTGGATAGCATAAGTGGCTCGAGCATGACTTCCTATGGCAACCTCAGTTCATGGAAGTGTGTGTTTCACTCTGAGTGAGTTTGGTCCCTCTATCAGTGACATGTCACAGGACTGTCTGTGTATTGTCATCAGATACTTCTTATCTCCCCCTGGCACCTCTGCTTGTTCCAGGAGGGAATGCAATTTGGGAGAGAAAGCTTGCCCACCCTCCCCTTTTCCAAATGCCCCCAAAACCCCCCTCCCCTTCCTTGACCACTCTATAGTATCTACACTCACACACACTCAGTCAGTCAGACAGTCAGGCACCCACAGAGAGAGAGGGAGACAGAGAGACAGACACACTCCAGTGCCTGGGCTGCCCGGCTCCTCCAATCCATCAAGCTGAGGGCTCCATGAGGAGGTTCATCAGGATGGTTCTGCGCAGCCTGGTCAGCGCCTCCAAGGGCAGGCCGTGGCTGCAGAAGAAAGCACGGGTGCAGGAGAAGGAAGACCGGAAGCTGAAGGCCCCACACGTGTTGACTAAGGTGAAAGTCCTGAGGGCTTAAAGACGAGCAAGAGATAGGGGCAGACAAGGAGACGCTGAGTACAGAAGTTCAGGCACTTGTGTACGGCTTAAAATAGCGAGACATGTCTACAACATGGATTTCAGAAGACTGACATGTGTTCATGTGCATGTGTGAGTGAGTAGAGCTAAATGGAGTCTTGCTATAGTTGGAATGGATCGCGGATATGATAAATCAAAGGTTGCTATTTCACGCACATGATTGCAGCATGCTGGGATATGCTTGTTTGTTTATTGCACGCTAGCATTGGACAAGTTGTGGTAATTTTGTTGGTTGTGACAGAATAATTATCTTGTAAAAACAAACAAGAAATATGTATGGAATGGAAGTCTAAGCATTTTGGGGTACGTTGCCTCCTTCCATAAGTATATCTGTCTATGCTTTTTGTTTGTTTGTTTATACAAATCGAGGGATGAGTTATAATTATTTTCTGTGGCAATAAAAATGCTATAATTGTATTGAATCTGGAACATTCATTTCTGTTACATGTCAGTGTTTCCCTACACATACAGTTTGTGAATATTAATACAATGAACTTAATGATTTCTACAGCATGTGTTAAACTTTGTTAATGTTATAGTTGATAAAAAAAATTGTTTTATGTTTGTTCATGTTGGTTTGCAGTGCATTAACTAACTTTTAACTTTAAAAATGTATTGGTTAATGTTGAAATTTTTCTAAATATTTCTAAAGACTTAGGCTGTAGAAATATTTCTTTTAACTTTTTAACTTACACTCTAAAAACTGCTGGGTTGTTTTAACCCAATTTTGGGTCAAATATGGACAAACTCAAACATTGGGTAAAAAATGTAATTTAAAAATGTAACCCAATGGCTGGGCTTGTCCATATTTGACCCAAAATTGGGTTTAAAACAACCCAGCATTTTTTAGAGTGTATGTTAACAAAAGAACCCTTAATGTAAGTGTTACGTCAATCACCTTTTCTCAAGGGATAGTTTACCCCATTATAAAAATTCTGTCACCATTTACTCATTGTTGTTTCAAACCTGTGGCTTTTATTTAATTCTGTGAAACACAAAAGAAGATATTTTGAGAAGTGTGTTTAGAGTCATTGTATCGACTAAAAGTTCTTCGTTTGTGTTCCACAGAATAAAGAAAGTCATACAGGTTTTGAATGACATGAGGTCGACAAAATAATGAGAAGATTTAAATATTTGGAAGGGAATTTTCCCTTCAATTCTGTTTGATTTACAATGTTTGCCTTTACTCATGGCTAGAGTCCAGTTATTAAATTGTTCATATGGAGTGTTAGCATGATTTGACTTTTTTTTTTGGCCCTGGGCTATATTAATATGAAACCATGTGACAATAAAATTCCAGGCAGCTGTCCAGGTCGGGATTATCCGCTGTCTTCACAGATCACAGCAGCATTTCCCTTTCTGGATTTGTTTGGCTTCAGCCAGCGAAACAGTTTTCTTAGCTCTCTGTAGCCACACGCTCGCATGTTTGCACCCCATCCTAATCAGATTATTATAGCTCTGCCCTGTAATCCAACCCTCACACAATTTCTCTTTCAATCTGGGTCTTGCTTGTTTGGAGGGATTGTGTTACACTTTAGAAGTAAAGCCTTCATTCCTGCCCGGGGTGGGAATTGAATTCATAAGGATTTATAAGATGTACAGTATTTAAATGTTTGAGTGAAGTGAAGGGAAGCTGGATGAAGGATACATCAATGTGTTTACATTTTATTGGTGACTTGTGTAATAAAATACACACATAACCCAAAATCCTGTTATACTACAGATATTTATTTATTACAATCATTCTTACTGCACTGCAAAGTTTATTCAAAAATATTTTACACATTAGATTTGTTTTAATTAATATTATTTTATTTTAGGGGTGATTCAGTCTGTCTATCTGTCTCCGTCTGTCTGTCTGTCTGTCTGTCTATCTGTATCTATCTATCTATCTATCTATCTATCTATCTATCTATCTATCTATCTATCTATCTATCTATCTATCTATCTATCTATCTATCTATCTATCTATCTATCTATCTATCTATCTACCGTCCGTCCGACCGACCGATCCGACCGACAAATAGATAGACGATGGACAGACAGATAGACAGACAGATGATAGATAGATAGTCTTATAGATAGTCTGATAGATAGATAGATAGAAAGATAGATAGATAGGTAGGTAGATAGATACTCTGTCTGTCAGATAGATAGATAGATAGATAGATAGATAGATAGATAGATAGATAGATAGATAGATAGAGATAGATAGATAGATAGATAGATAGATAGATAGATAGATAGATAGATAGATAGATAGATAGACGATGGACAGACAGATGATAGATAGATAGATAGATAGATAGATAGATAGATAGATAGATAGATAGATAGATAGATAGATAGACGATGGACAGACAGATGATAGATAGATAGATAGATAGATAGATAGACAGACAGACAGACGATGGACAGACAGATGATAGATAGATAGAGAGTCTGTCTGTCAGATAGATAGATAGATAGATAGATAGATGATAGATAGATAGATAGATAGTCTGTCTGTCGAAGATAGATAGATAGATAGATAGATAGATAGATAGATAGATAGATAGATAGATTGTCTGTCAGATAGATAGATAGACAGACAGATAGATAGATAGATAGATAGATAGATAGATAGATAGATAGATAGATAGATAGATAGACGATAGACGATAGACAGACAGATAGACAGACAGATGATAGATAGATAGTCTTATAGATAGTCTGATAGATAGATAGATAGAAAGATAGATAGATAGGTAGGTAGATAGATACTCTGTCTGTCAGATAGATAGATAGATAGATAGATAGATAGATAGATAGATAGATAGATAGATAGATAGATAGATAGATAGATAGATAGATAGATAGTCTGTCTCTGTGTTGTCCTTCCTGAAGGTTCTTTCAATATGTTTTGGTATGTGGGAGATAATAGAACAGGCATAATGATAGAATAAACATGCAATTCCCTTGATTTCAGCTCAAATGTTGAATGTCTTTTATTTAGCTCTCATCCGTCTTTGCAACTGACACTGTTGATGAACCGTGATGAGACGGTTGTGGTGCAGACCACTGGAAAGTTCATGTAAACAGTTTTAGAATTATAGCAAGGGAAAGGAAAGATTAAGGAGAAGCCCACACAGTCGAAATTGAGAGGCTGCAAGTTTACATAAAGACAGATGTTATTGTTTCCTCTTTACAGATGATTCTGACTGTATTTCTGAGTGATAATCAACAGTTGCTGACTGAGGTGCCCATTACTCCAGAGACGCTCTGTAAGGATGTGGTGGAGTTCTGTAAGGAGGCTGGGGAGAGCGGCTGCCACCTCGCCGAGGTCTGGAGAGGCAAAGGTACGAGTCTGCAGCACAGAAACGCTTTTTTAAAGAAATGTATAGTTTTATTCAGCAAGGATGCATTACATTGACCAAAACTGACAGTAAAGACATAAATAATATTACAAAAGATTTATATTTCAAATAAACACTGTTCTTTTGAACTTTCTATTCATCAAAGAATCCTGAGTGAAATAATGTATCACAGTATTAAGCAGCACCGCTGTTTTCAATAATACATTTTCCTTGAGCAGCAAATCAGCAATGATTTCTGGAGGATCATGTGACTGAAAACTGGAGTAATGATGCTGAAAATTCAGCGTCGATCACAGGAATTAAAAACTTATTTTGAATTGTTAAATTTTAAATTAAAATGTCAAAGTTTACTGTATTTTTGATCAAATAAATGCAGCCTTGTTGTGCATAAGAATTTTTCAAAAACAAAATCTTACTGGCGCCAAAAGTTTGAACAGTAGGGTATTTTTCCTTAAAGACCAAGTTGAAATATAATTAGTCTATGTGGCTTTTGGTTTTCTTTAGGCAATATAAAACAATCAGCACTTTTCATCTTTTTCTTTCCAAGAACCACTTTATTAATGCAGAAAGAAGTCATCTGGACTACTATACTGTTTGGATTAGCTTGTTAGTGTTAGCATCTGGCTAAATGAATTACATTCAAATCCATTAATTTAATCCGAAAAAATCGAAAGAGAGAACCGCAACAAACTCCTCTTATGAAGGGCAATGCGTTGTGGCCTTTATTATCTGAAAGAACATCAGGAAATCCGAAGGAATTAGTATACCATCCAGGCACCTTTAACATTCTATTTTCATCTTAAATTAATCTCACATAGTACTTTGGATGGATAGTATGCAAACTGGATATAGTGTTTTTCAACAATGTAATGCTGCAAATGAAATATCAAGTGCCTAGTTCTTTATATTATTGCTTATTTTTAGAAACATGGTTCAACTTTGTTTCCCTGATTTAAAGCAGCACTATGCAGGATTTCCGTTTTTGTCAAACAGTGACCCCTAGAGTCGCTGTGGGATACTTGTACTGTCGTAAATATCACTTTGGAACGTTGCTGCGATACGTCAACGTGTCCGCCATTTTGCGGAGGTCAAGACTGTGCTGTAAACAAATGCAAGTAAACAGGTGAGCTGCGGTTTTCCTGTATAAAAACAATAATAACAAATACAACCCAAAAAAAATTTTCAGTCTTGATTGTGAAAGATAATTCCCCGAGACCTGTTTTCAATTGTGTGGCGACTTGTACAGCCCCACGCAGCGCATGAAACAGACATTTTTCTCAATTCCCATAATGAGAGGTATGGGAAAGTTGCCTTCCTTGATATGGCGGCGCCATTGACGTACGTTCCAGCAGCCAATAGGGTGTCTATGTATTTATTATGTCTATGGGTGAGACGATCACCATTCAACACGAAATCAGTAATATAAACATTACAATGACTCCAAAGCTGTTCGTTTAAGGTAAAAAAGTTACTTAGTTCACCTTTAACCCTCTGAGGTCTGAGCTGTTTTGGGGCTCTTTCGGTGTTTTGATATGCCCTGACATTTGTGCTTATTTCAGCTACTTAAAACATACCATTTGCCAACATATAAATTTGCTGTATTCAGCACAAACTCTGCTACAATAATATGTGAGCAAAATTGATGTACTTGTTTGCATTTTATAGAAAAAAAATAATATGCGTGGTTAGTACGTTTTGGAAAAAAAATGTCACTGCAATAAGGCCATTTAACACATAATGAATAGTTGAAAACAATACTGTTGAGTTACTATTCTTGTAGGCTAGAATTCATCAATATAACGATTTGAATTTCTTACATCAGTTTTTGGGTCAGCAGTGCTGTATGCGTGGGAGTGTTAATGCCCATGAATATTAATGTAATTTACACCTGGGAAGACTAAAGACACTCCCCCAATGGCTAATGGGCCATCAATGTGCTTTGAGGCAGCCTGAACAAAGAATGATTCACTGGTGAACAAAAAGTTAAAAAGAACAGCATTTATTCAAAATAGAATTTACGTTCTTTCCTAAGAATGTAAAGACTTAAAGTCATTACTATCACTTAACACATCCTTTCAAAAAAACAAACATAAAAATACCAAACTTGTTTTTTTTATAAAAAAAATATTTTTATTCAAAGAATACTAAAAAAAAACTACCGCAGGTTTAAAAAAACTGTTTGAATAGACTCATGGGCGAATGCGAGTCTACAGAGCTCAGTTGCGGTCCAGTTTCCCGTGCAGGAAGAAATCGCAGTGTCTGTGGAACCATGTCAACATCGGTCTCTGTTTTCCATGACAGCGTGGACTGCATGTTGCTCGTCTGCTTGTTTGCCTTGGCTCTCTTCGGAACTGGTGCTTGGACATTGTCACATCTGTTATAAAAAAAAGAAGAAAGAAAAAGTGTGAGCATGCTGATAAGACAATCAAAGAAACTGTATTATTATCATTATCAATCACTAATTACCATGGATTTAAAAAAGACATATTTGTAATTTCACACAAGAATGGGAACTTTTACATTATGACGATGTAAACACAATTAGGCTACATTTAATCTGTAAAATATTACGTCTATGCACTTACTCAGTATTATTCTCGATCGCACTGAGAACTGAACGACACCTGCGTGTCCCTCTGCGAGGTGCTGGAGAAGGAGAACGTGATGCAGCCAATTTCCTAAAAAACAAAACAAAATAACTGTTAGCATACATTATGTATACAACAGAGTTATTGAATATTCTGTACTGAATATGCATCTGTTAATGAATATTCTATATAGGTATTATTGTTTTTTTTGTATTATGTTTTGTTATTGAGTGTTAAAGCTGCCGTGACAATATAATTTCCTGCAAAGGATCAATAAAGTATCAACAACAACAACAACATCTGTTGATGGCCCATATAGAATGCATGCTGATAACACAATCAAAGAAACTGTATTATTATTACGCTTATCAATCACTAATTACCATGGATTAATTTCACACAATAATAGGAACTTTTACATTATGACGATGTAAACGATATTACGTCTATGCACTTACTCAGTATTATTCTCGATCGCACTGAGAACTGAACGAGACCTGCGTGTCCCTCTGCGAGGTGCTGGAGAAGGAGAGCATGATGCCACATTCCTAAAAACAAAACAAAATAACTGTTAGCATACATTATGTATACAACAGAGTATCTGTTGATGGCCCATATAGAACGCACGCATTTATTATGTACACTCAATGAACGGATCGTTCGCGATCGACACATCGCTACATTTCAAACATTTACACCTGTATTCACAGTGCATAAGGCAGTAAGCATGATAATTAGTGTCATAGGCTAACTAAAACTGAACATTTGCGAGCATCTATGGCCCATATAAACAGCACGCATTTAGGGATAGGCTACACAATGAACGGATTGTTCGCAAAAAAAGCACATTAGTAAAACACACTGATCTAAAGACAGAGACTTGGACAGTCACACAGCTTTGTGCCATTCCTAAAACATATAGGTTACATACCTGTCATCTCCAAGGTGTTTGATTTTTCACCATGTTCATGTACAGAGACTCACGTGAATGTCAGCTGGACTCATCAGTGCTGGTCCCTGTAAAAACCTTTTTTAGAAAACAAAAAAACAGCTGTGAACATGCTGATATTAGGAGAAACTATTTTAGATTTGTCTGGTTCAAATTATGAAATTTACTAAATACATACATATACTACATATATGAACTCCCAATATATGTTGTGCCTTGTAGTTGTAGGCATATGTAGGGCTGCATGAAATAATAACATACAATAGCCTGTAGCAGCTAGGCAGCCTATAAATCACTAAAAAGTTCAGTAACACTACATTAGAGAAAACTATATGGATTATCATGTTACTTAAAACGTTTCCATTCGTTACAACGTTATGAGATGAGATTGCTGGAGTTAAACCATAAAGCCTAATGATTGGTTTGTTTTGCTTTTCAAACCCACAGCGCGCGTGACTCAAACTCAGCGCGTGCAAACATTTACTGAATGCGATCGAGCCAGACCAACCTATGAAACGTTATATTATATAACGTTTCATAGTTTTTTGGTCCGGCTCGATCGCATATTCTTACATAATTATACATACCTTCGTGTGAGCAGATATCCACAAACACAATAAACACAAGTCTAAACATAATATTCACAATCATACGAGCCTTCTGTATCATGCTGTTTAATTATCAAACATATGTTTTTATGTATATACATTTAGCATTAGGCTTCATGTTTTACTCCAATCACATTTCATAACGTACATTTTAGTCTGGCACCAGTTTAACTAGTAGCTACAAGTTTATGCAACAATAACATGCTGCTAACATGCTACTAACAAAGACATGTCTTACCTTATAAATCCTTCTTATAATCAAATTGTGTTCTTCTAACTCGTCTGATGTAAATCCAAGATAAACAGCACAGCACACGTGAAGAGCAGGACTGAAGACTGAAGTCGCGGATTATCTGTTTTGAGGTCGTTAACAGTTTGCGTTCCTCCACATGGCTCATTAGTATGCGAGCAGCTGTTGCGCGCGGGTGTGGTCACATTAAGGTCCTTTCACACTGGACGCGATTTTGACGCACGAATAATTCGCGCGATGGTTTTATTTTTTGATCAGCTGTTTGTGTAATGAGTGCTTCCACACCGAACGCGAATGTGCTGCGGCGAAAAAAACGACTTTTATTTTTTTCGCTTTGATGTCGATTTTTTTGTACTTTTGCAGCGACAGAAACGGCTTCAGCCAATCACATACAAGGAAACAAAGGTGCTTGTTGACGCTTTGGCCGCTCTGACGTAGCAGCATTATGTGCGAGAGAAGAGAAGTGTCACAACAAGTTACATGAAATGTAGACTAAAAACAAGCAATACATTGAAACTATAGAAACCTTTTATAATGACAGCATTTTTATAGGCCTATTGCCTATTCCGCATCTCAACGCACGCATGACATGACGTTGTTTGCTTATATGGACCAGTTACAAAAGAACGAGGCATAGGATAAAATAGCTGGGATTGTTGGTGTCTCTCCGGTGAGTTGAAGTGCGTGCTGATGATTTATAACATTTTTGACTAGGAGGGAAATAATTGATTTTTAATCATTTTCAACATTCATGATTGTGTGTTTCATATTATTTTTGCATGCCACACACCAGAGCATGTGAGTAAAGCGGAGCGGGGTGACGCAAAATATAAGTTAAAAAACTTAAACATAGGCTACGTTTCATATATATGTTTAAATGATATAATGTTTTTTTTTATTTTCATCTATGTTGATTAGCTATATGAAAAGGGAACCGCATGAGATGAGTAAGATGATCATAAGATGCCAAATATATCGAAAACATTTGGAATGGGTCAGACATAATTTTGGCCACTTATTAAGTTGTGTTTTGTAGAAAGCCTTTCTTTAAAGTTAATTTCGTTTTGTATAAATTGTATCTTAATTTTAATCAATGTTTCGTCAACAAATTGTCTAGATTAATAAATAAGAAGAATATAGACAATATAGGCTAATCGAGGCGACTGTGCGTGAACTGCAGCGCGTCTCATACCGAAAACTGACAGAAAACACTAGTTTATTAATAAACAATTCAAATGTTTAATGCATAATCCTTACTTTGGTCGGTTCTTTGTGGTAAAGGTTTAGCTTCTTTACAAGATTAGCATAGGTCTACTCCCCTTCAGACTCTCTGTTATTTAAGACTGGGTGCACACAAAACCTTTCTTTTCTGTCTTTTAAAGAAAATGAAAAGCTTGTCTTCACTGGATGATGATGATGATGAAGTGTCCATGTTTTCTCAGCGTCGGCGCGAAAGTTTTGGAATGTTGAAGCTCTGAACGTCGCAAACTCGCGTCGCGGCTGATGTGAATGGTTTTGACGCGAACTATTCGCACGCGAACCATTCGCTTTTCCGTTTCGCTTTTTCGTTACGCGTCCGGTGTGAAAGGGCCTTAAAGGCTTAACACCCTTAGAGATGACAATGACTGTTCCATCTCTGGCATAGGAATCATTTGCTGCTCTCAGTTGAAGTTCAACATCATGGGAGAAGTCAGGAATTACAAAAGGATCAGGCCAATCCAATGATGAAGCATTAGTTGGTGAACTCAAGCTTGCAGAATCTAATGTCGAGTGAGAAACTGAATCAGAAAATGTGAACAAAACTTTCAGTGTTGCTCGATCAGTTGGTAGATCTTTGATATCTGTCAAATTGCAGAGTTCATTTCCAAAATCTGGATCTTCAAACTGTAGAATGAAGTTTCCTTGCAAACCCAAACTGGTGCGTAGTGCTTCACATAATTTCTCAACGGACTCAGGCAAACTCTGTAGGGTAACACGCCTTATTTCTTGAGGTGACACAATAACTCTGAGAAGCATCTTGGAGGAATCAGCAGCTGTAACTAGATGACAATACAACGAAACAAAAGCAAAAGGTCATAAAAGTATAGATAAAAGTAGGGATGGGCATTTTTAAAAAGTATTGTATTCCAATTAGTTTATTTAAATGACGTTAAACGAGAAAAACGTTTTTTTTTTTTTTTTTTAATACATCAAGTTATTATCCAATTCTGAACAAGTTTACGATTAGTCAATTTCACAACAAGCTTACATTATACAGGGGTTAAAGTGAAAAAAAATTGAAATTGAATAGGGTTAATAGTGTCTGGCTTCTTTAGGCTGGAGAAACTGTAAGTCCTTGCTTTCATACGAATTACTTAAACAGAGAATATTTGTTTTTGATATGATTTACATCATTTAAAAATAGAGACTCAAAGTGTTGTAAAGACATATGTTTCATGTCACAGTGACAAGTATTAGCTGAGTTACACATACAGGTCATGTTCTGTCGCGTTTCAGAATGAGCTTTACATTTAGAGAGACGGCAGAACGCGCATCATGTTCATTTTCTTTATTTTACGAAAAACACAACATTTTGTTTTTATTATGAGTGTACACAAATAAAAGAAGACATTTAACAGTTTTGAATGATGTATAACACTTACATGTAAGATAAAAATCAACAGAGTAATTTGAGTCTCTTTTGCACTGATGAGAAAAAAAGTGAGCAGATCACGGCCGCGTGACGGCCGACCCCAGAGGGTTAAAATAAATGTATGCACCCTGAATCCCATAAAAATGGCTAAGGACCATCCAATCAGATTGGAGCTTGCCATTTTGGACAACTATTTTTGTTATTTTAGTCTAGTGTTATTTTAGTATTATTTATATGCTACCATAGCATTTTAGTGTTTTGAATTAGCTTTCATTTTATATTTAGTTTTAGCAATTTTGAATTGTGCCTTTGTCACCATTATTAGTTTAAAAAAATCTATTTGGCTTTAAATTTATTTTTGTTTTAGTTTTTAGTACTTTAACTGAAAATGTTTTATGTCAGTTAGTTGCCAAGGCAACATTTATAACTTCTAAAAGTTTTTTAAGGTTAAGTTTTTCGTCTTATACTTCATTTACTTTTTACTTAGCATTATTTGCGTATAATGAGGCGTCTATAGGCGTGCCGTCTGAGGCTGACTTTATTGTTGATTCAACATTACACAGTACTGTAAAATTATATAGTACTTTCTAGTCTCATGTTTTCAACTCTTTTGAAAATCAAGGATTGTTCTTTAGTCAGTGGATACAGACTCATGCCATGTGCTGCGCACGTTTTCTACATGCTCTGCTCAACATGGATGCAGATGTATTGCTCAGCTCTTTTACATCACTAAATAGCACTGAATGGAAAAGTTCATGGACCAGATCCCACAGAGAAAGCAACGCTGTCTATCTCACATAACAATGACACCCTTGTCGGAGTTTGTCCTAGACAGTGGGTGGTAGCATGTGGGACAGAACGTCTCAGGGTCTGGGCTGCGGCCTCTAGGTTTGTTTACATGGCTCTTGTGGGCCTGTTATTCCAGTGTCCTACAGATGGCACGCGGCCCGCACTGTCAAAGACAGGAAAGATAGCCTTCAGCAAGGATAGCCAGACCTTTTTCATCTGGACGTGACACCATGCTTTGCTATGGGGCTGTTGTGTAATTTTCCTTTTGAAGTTTTCATACCATGTGGACTATATTAAAATAGAGATGTATTGTAACAGTTTTGACATTGAAATCCTCTGTGGTAAGTGGATTTCAGGGTTTTACAGCCTGCCTGAGACAAAGAGTGTCTGTGTTCTTATTCACAGAGAGAGCGATCCCTTTTGATCAGCTGATGTTCGAGCACCTCCACAAATGGGGTCAGAGGAGACCGGAAGTGAAGTTCTACCTGCGGCACGAGGAGTCTCTCTTTGCAAACTTTTCTCAAGGTGCGTAAAAGTGACGCAAGCCTGGCCACGACCACGACTGGGTATTTTGTTGAGTGCATGGTTTCTATTACCATTCAAAACTTTGTGGTTCTAAACATGCTTTTTTGGTTTCTAAATAAGTATCTTATGCTCACCAAGGTTGCAATTATTTGATCAATATACAGTATTATTGTGAAATAATATTACGATTTAATATTATTGTTGTCTAATTGAATATAATTTAAAATTGTATTTATTCCTGGGATGGTAAAGCTGTATTTTCAGCATCTTTACTCAGTCTTCTTTTTTACAGTCTTTACTTCAGTGTCACATAACCCTTCAGAAATCATTCTAATATTCTGATTTGAAGCTCAGGAAACATTTCTTATTATTATCAATCTTGAAACCAGTTGTGCTGCTTTATATCTTTGTTGAAATCGTGATGCATTTCTTTGAGGATTCTTTGATGAATAAAAGTCCAAAAGAAAAGGAATTATTTGAAATAATAATCTTTTGATAAATATCTTTATTAGGGGTGTGCATTGGCACTGCCCTCACAATTCGATTCGATTACGATTCACCAGTTAACGATTCGATTCAATTCGATTCTACGATGCATTGCGATGCATCAAAATTCTACTGCACACAACAAGGCACATTTTCATCAGTCATGAGGCAATACAAGCATATTGAACAACAGATTTTATTGGCTGCTATTATAACTCCTGTATCTTTGACATCAATGTCATTAAATAAAATAAAATTGATTGGTACAGGGTATTGAACATGGCATTTTCAACGCGGTCATCTCCCTCCACCTCAGCCATCTTTATTGTTGTTATTATGCCCCCGGAAGTAATTGAAACTTCAAAACTTTATTGTCCAAGGCCAGAAAATAAACAGTGAAATAATCGATTATGGCACTTTGCCGCATCGATGCTGAATTGTGCATTTCCCGCATTGCGATGCATTGCCGAATCGATTATTGTTGACACCACTAATCTTTATAACATTAAAGATGTCACTTTTAATTATTTAATGCGTCATTGCTGAATAAAAGTTAATTTGTTTAAAAAAAATCTTACTGACCCCAAACTTTTAAACAGTTGTTTATTCTAATATCAAACTATATCAAATATGAGCATTATTGATTTCAGGACAGACAAGTTACATGTTGCCTGGCATAAATTTAAGATTTAGCTTTAGAAGTTATCAGATACTTGTTAAATTATATTATTTATCTGTAGCTTAAGCTACATTTATAAATGGGACTCGCTATGCGATCAGTGAATAATTTCTATCAATCAAGTTTAGAGAAGCATGTTTGCTTTTTTCCTATTAAAGTTGCGAGAAACGGCTTCTTGAACAAGAAAAAATGTAGGGCGGGACTTGATTTTGTCCATCGTGATTTGATTGGATGGTTGGTGGTTTGCTATTGGCTTATCTAATGTGAGCGACAGGTTGTCCCGTCCTCACGCCAGTGAACACATCATCAGAGAAGAGATGTCATTGAAAGAGGGAGGGAAAGTTATTTTGATTAAAGGAGAACTCCGGCGCAAAATGAAATTTGGTCTAATTACACATTGTTACCTAGTCAACCGTTATCTGAGATTTGTTTTCATGATTATCGAATGTAGATAGTTTTATCTCTAAAAACAGTTTAGCCTATAACGCTAGTATAACGCAAGTAAATAGGGCATAGAGTAATGACAAATAAAAATCGCTAGTTAATACCACTAACAAGGCTCAAAATAGCCCAACACTAACACGGTAGCATAATCAGGGTCCCTACATACAAACCGAAGCATTGAGAACGTTGTAAGTGTACAGACAGTTTAATAAGAAGATATTTTATACACACAGTCAACTTCGCGAAAACAGACAGGAGCCATCTTTGGAAAACAGTCTCGAGTAGTCGAACCACGAACGCCGAGCCACCTTATCACAACAACTGGCTCGTTCACATCTCACCAGCGCACTTGGCTCAGCGTTCGTGGTTCGACTGCTCGAGACTGTTTTCCAAAGATGGCTCCTGTCTGTTTTCGCGAAGTTGACTGTGTGTATAAAATATCTTCTTATTAAACTGTCTGTACACTTACAACGTTCTCAATGCTTCGGTTTGTATGTAGGGACCCTGATTATGCTACCGTGTTAGTGTTGGGCTATTTTGAGCCTTGTTAGTGGTATTAACTAGCGATTTTTATTTGTCATTACTCTATGCCCTATATACTAGCTTTATACTAGTGTTATAGGCTAAACTGTAAACTGAGATAAAACTATTTACATTCGATAATCATGAAAACAAATCTCAGATAACGGTTGACTAGGTAACAATGTGTAATTAGACCAAATTTCATTTTGCGCCGGAGTTCTCCTTTAAAGATTATAAGATTACACATGAATAAAAAAAAGTATGTGCACGGATTGTAATACATACTGCAATATTCAATTAAAAAAAAAAGAAAAAAAAAGGGAATTGTCAAATTTGATTTCATGGCTACTTTAACTATAAGACGTTTATTTTTGTGATGAATAACTTTCTATTAAATCTAGTGTTGAATCTGGTCAAACTCTGATTCTTTTAGCTCTTTTAAGTGAGAGTCCTGTCAGCTATGGGCTTTGCAGAGTTTTGGCTCTGAAGTTACGTAACTAATCCTCTTTGTGTGTAATTGGTCTCCCGCCTTCTTGCGCTCATTTCTGCACCTGAGACAGACCACAGCTCCATCAGACAAGAGACGGTCCGAAGGATGAATTACCTTAACAGAGAAATACAGACCTTGAGTTTTAATATGGGAGAAAGCATCATTATTAATGTTGCTCATACAAGGTTGCATGAGATCAAAATAATATGACATTGCAATATTTGGCATTTCTGCGATATGAAAAAATACAATATTCGCATTCGCTGATCCTTGTGAACAGGGATCGTTTTGACAACATTGTTGCCTGTACTCGAACATTATGAAAAACGCAAAGGAGATACATTTTTATTTTTAGTACATTGTTGTTGTGTGAACGTATCCTCAAGTACATGGCTAAATCAGGAACCAGACAGGACTCAATAATTGAACATATATTGAAATATTGAACATAATCAATTAACCAATGAGTAGCAATAGAAACCAACTAAACACTGGAAGAAAACATTGGAACCAAAGAAAAACAACATAAGAGTCCACACATAGAACATAACATTTACAGTCTTTGCATCTGCATAGAAAACTGGAAAAACACTCAATGATAAACAGAAATTTAATCATTTTGAGTGCAAACCATCCTTAAAGACTGATTTTTTATAAATAAAATAAGAAATATATTGTAATAATGTTAATATACTGTAGAATAAAACATGTTTAATAAAATGTAATAAAATATTGTAATATTTTTTAGTACTGTATAATATTTACACTCTAATTTCTTCATTCTCAAACCATCAAGCTTTTATTTCATTATTTTATTATTTCATTTTTTTATAACAATGCACGAAACCCTCACTTTAGCCACCTTGTAGTAACGCCCTGGCAATATTGTGGCAGTACGTTTTGCATGAAAAGCAGCTCTCGCATGTGAAAATGTATAAATCTTGTTCATCGTATCACTATTTTCTAAATTAGTCTGTGAGAGCAGAGGGCGGTCAGTGGGATTGTGTACAGACCTATCAGAGGCGGCGCGCGTCCAAGAAGGTCTAGGTATTTCCAGAGCCTCTGAAAGGATTACACATAATAACACAGCCCTGGATTTAGAGAATTAAGCCCCTGCTTATTTATAGATGGCAGAGCTGAAAGTGCTGGTGAAACAAAGACTCACAAAAGAGAAATGACTGGAGGTTGGTAAACGTTGTCAAACAACCTACAGTCTCGGCAAAGAGTAATCAGGGTTAATATGCCAGCCAAAATCCCACTGTTGGATCACATGCTCATTAGATGGAAAGGTATCCTTTTCCTTCCTTTTTCAGCTATATACATATGAGCGATGTTTTATTATTTGAATGTTTTGATGATATAAAAATGCCCCCTGTCCGGTAGCACTTTATATGCTTGCCCACAGCTGGTCGTTTTTGCACTCTGCAACCGTTTCGACTTTGTTCAAGTGCACGGGTGATGATGTAATCTTGTTTTATTCCCAGCAGGAAGTCAGACTTCAGATCAGGCCGACAGGAAGAGCCGGGGGAACTCGGACAAGCCCTGCGAGAATGGGGTACGTTCTCATTCACGCTGTTCTCAGTCACACGTCCCTTCTGCGCTGTTTAAGGCTCGAAATGAGGGCTACTCACTGATGCTTTACATAATTACGGTGAAACTGTCTAGCCAAAACACAAGTTGGGCACTTAAGTGAGCAATGCTCTCAGAGGTCACTCTCTGTGCATTACATTACTGTGTTGTTTCTCTGTAGTGTTCATGTTTCAAGCCGTAAAAGCACTCTTTTGATGTAAATATGCATTCGTTTTTTCTTTTTTTTTGAGTGAAAGAATAGAAAGTGTTTTAAAAAGCTAATGGACCATTTGTTGCCCTTTTTTAAGCAAATTATACACTAATTTGTGCATGTGCTTTCTTCGAACGTGTACAGTTGACAAGATTATGAATTTTGGATGCATTATTTGTTGTCATATTGTCCTGGATGTTGAAAGCACAGGCATTTCACTGCATACTGTAATAGACTTTCACTCTTTACATAACATGGGTTCATTATAAAATGTAATTATGGAAAACGTTGAAAACTCTTTAATTTACATTTACTCAACACTAATACGACACTTTTCGTTAAGTATGTGTGCGGCCACATCTCAAAGCTCTGGAGGAATACAGTTGTTCACAATTTGCATATGTTGTTTGACTAGTATAATTTCAGTTGGACTGAAGACAAAATATTGTTTAATCCAAATTGTCAAATTTTTAAATAGCGTGTAAACGTGCATTTACAAGTGCGAGTATAATAGCTAGAAGGACAAGTTTTTTTGTAAGTATTGGTCTTTTACTCACATACAGCTACATATGGCTTTAGAACAGTCTTATTTTAGTATTATTTATATACTATTATAGTTTTTATTAATATTTTGAATTGGCTTTTATTTTCAACTTTACTTTTTAATTTACTTTTTATTTAATATTTTTATCTAATATTTTTATTTTAATGGTTCATAATCTGAAATTTTTTTCAATAGTTTTAGTTTTGGTTTCAAGTCGTCATGAAATCAAAATTGACCCTATTTACCTTGTTAGCACACATTACTCTTGTGTTGAACAATTAGTATGTGCAAGTTAATTTACTGAAAAAATTTGTTTGTCAGGTTTAATCAAAATCCGAAAATTTGCTTCTGCTCTGAATGGTGTTCCCTCTCTGATGACGTCAGTTTGACGGCTTGGTTTAAATATCCTTAACCACTCCCCTCCAACCATCAGTCTGCTATGAGCGAGGGATCGAGAGGAGGTGCGCTAAAATAAAATCCTGCCTCTATTCAATATTCTGTTTCACTTGGAAATACATCACAACACTGAAATAAAGTGGGTTGCAACTTCCAGTTCACGAGGACTTTAACAATAACAACACTGCTTCAGAAGATTCTGGAAGATAGTGTATGAAAGTGTTCCAAAACTGAACAACTTTCTTTAGCCTACAGTTGAGTAAATGCTGACAGAATTTATATTTTTGGCTGAACTGTTTTTTTAGGAGTCAGTTCTGACTGTTGCCATTCAATTATGGTCCACATGAGAGGCTCCAGTTGGAAGTTATAAGTTGAAAGCTTCGCAGCAGGGATCTTGTGTGCAATGTGCTGATAAGCTCCAGTCCCACACCACAGTCATTTGCAGCGGATTGGTTCACGTGGCGGACACAGGAAGTGTTGGAGAAACAGAATACATAGGCTTCCCTGTTTCCAAAAGAGCACTCAACTACGCTACCTAGTTTCCGTTTGCTTGCTATTCGACTCATATGTCTCTTTGATACTGATAATGCTTTTAATAAAGAGGTGTTCTTTTTTTTTCCGGGCTTAAACACGCACATTTACATTCCTCTGTAAGGATCCATGTCAGTATTTTAAAGAGGCCATATAATGCCCTTAAAGTCTGGGTTTTGTTTTTTGGGTTTACTAGAATAGGTTTTCACGCTTCAATGTTCAAAAAACATTATTTTACATATATTTTTTAAATTGTTGCAGCACCTCTATTCCCCGTCTCTCTGTAACGCTTTGTTTAGTTCCTGTCTCTATGAAGCCCCGCCTTCCAAATAGTGCAATGTGCTCTGATTGGTCAGCTGGATCAGTGAGTTGTATTGGTCAACTGCTTTGAGCGTGTTTTAGAAATGTCACGCCCCTTTCCATAACCACGACTTTTAGCTTACCAGGTGTAAACACTAACACCTAAATATGGCGAAAACACAACTCAACCATGCCTCAAACCTTTTTTATTTTCGTATGCCTTAATCGAATATTGTGATGTGTACGTTTAAGAAAAAACGAGAACAATCGAAGCATCTCAGGGAGTTCCGAAACAGTGCACTGATATAGACAATAACTCCTTTTTGAGTGAACTTTGTGCTTGTAACTTTGCAGACATTTTTCATGCTCGAACAGCATCATTACACACTAAATGTCACAAATCATTACACACTTACACAGATGTCTTAACATTCCACAAGGCTTTAATCATAAAACGCTTAAAGGCGCACAGCTATTGAACAGGTGGTCATTGGGAGCTTCCCAGCATCACCAGTTATGTTATAAATGAGTGACACACTCACTGCGGCATCCTGATATGCGGCCCTCCCCGCGTCCCATAATGCAGCTGTTATTAGAGATAATCCAGGCAGCGGGGCTTCTCTTTCAGGCAGTATCATGATATTTTAATTACATCCGGCCAATAAACTTTAGGACTTCTGAACTCCTGCGCTGGCCTGATTGTATACTCTTATTCTAAAACTGTCAGCGTAATATGCAAGTCTGCAAGTGTGCTCCACTTTAAACCAGGTCAAAGGGCCAGAAGGCAAAATATATAGCTGCATGTTCAGCACACCAAAAATCTCTCCCTCCCCTTGATAATACAGGCGAGCAGCTGAGAATGACTGTGTACATTGCACATTTGACAGTCATGTATTATCTTGATATAGTCTGATGCTGTTTCTTGCAGGGTCAGAATTACATCAGACTTTATTCAGGATGTCTTAGGTCATTATACACATGTCAACAGCATGTAAACCACATATTTGGCATTGCTTGCTTCTATTTGCAGAGAGCTAAGATGGATGTACACTACCGTTCAAATGTATAATTTTTTATGTTTTTTTTCAGGATTCTTTGATGAATCAAAATTCTTTATGCTTTTAAATTTTTGATAACCCATCTGCGAATGGCATCTAACAACAAAACGAACTATGGTTGGTCTCTTTTACATTTACTTGAAGTTAATCTCTGACTGACTAAGTGGGCGATTCTTGGCCAGAATAAGCTGCAATCTGGACAAGACTTTTATGCTGTTAGTTAAAAGTCTGGCTATGCAGGAATCTAAAGATCTTTCATCAGGCACGTTGTTGGTTTTCAGGCTTGGTTTTAAGCTTTGTCTCTGAGCTCACAGACCTTGCCCCGCTCTGATATCACTATCATTGACCTTCACTCTCTCCTTTTCTGCCTCTAGATGCTCCTGTAATGTTCCCTGTGATGATACCATTTCGGTCGCACTGTGCTTCCTGCGCCCAGCAGATACAACTTTATTAGATAATCAAAATTCACCGTAAAATGCGATTAGGAGTTCTGCGGGAATGCAAATGCTTCGTCCGTAGAGATGAATGCTTAGCCTTTGAAAGTTCCCAAAGATCTGTGCATGTTGTCCCTAAGGGTGCTCTGCATAGTCATGAAAGAGCAATGTGTTTCTGCCTAAATGCAGCAGAAAAAAATAAATAAATGCTGTGAATTAAAGTGTCATTGCATTTGAGGACAGCATTATGAGCATGTTCTAAGGGTGTGTTCGCACTTGGCAGGTTTGGACTCTGGTGCGATTGCTCTTTTAGTGCGATTCATTTGAATTAAGTGTGAACGTTGCCATCCGGACACTGGTGTGCTCCAAACAACTGGACCGAGACCCCTAAGCGAACCAGGATTAAGTGTGTGTTCACACTTGTTCTGCTTATCTTAGCGATCACGTACTGTCAATTTTAAGATCGAACCTATAGATACAAAACAAAAGAGGCTTTTATGACGTAAATTTTGTGACGGAACTTGTCGAACATCCAAAACAATGCTGTGTGCTTGGCTAAATGCAGAATATGTGCGTACCTATGGAGCTGAGAACTCGTGATGAGCTTATAATATGTGTAAAGGAGTCAAAGTGGCAGGAAACCCTCCGTCACACACACAAACAAAGATCCGCTGCAAGGAGACTCAGTTTTGATACCGAATTGTGAAGTGCAACGTAGCTCCTATAAAGAGAAGAAACAGGTATGCTTGAGCATTCTATTGCATATTGTGATTGTCTTGTGTTTGGTTCGTTTAGATGTGTTTGGTCTGTGTTGCATTCATATTTCATTCGAACTGCACCAGAGTTTGTTTGGAAGAGGACCGAGACTCATTGTTTGATTCGCACCAGGGTTCGGATGGAAGCGTTCACACTTATTCAAATTAACCGCACTAACAGAGCAATAGTACCAGGGTTTGTTTTAATCGAACCAAACATGCTAAGTGTGAACACACCCTAAATGTATACATTTTTTGGGGTCCATAAAGAAAACTAAGAGAACCGTACTACAAGTGTGAACACAACCTAATTTTCATTGGATGCTTGTCATGTAGCTAAGCGCTGGTTTTCCTTAGGATTCAGATTTTACATCGTTTGGACGTTGAGTTGTGACCCAAAACAGAACTGAAATCATATAAATTTGAACAAAAATTACTCAAATTTGAGTTGATTTCCAAAAAATAGTTGATTTCTGTAATTGTGCACAATTATATGCTTTGTTGCATTTTATGCTTTGCATTTAAAATTACAGCTTTCCATAACCCTATATCAGAGCAGATCTGCAACCCAATTTTTAAAACCACCCGTTGATACAACCACTTATTTAGTGGACATTTTTATCTAGAACAAATCACAGTGCATCAACTGTAGGAACAGTCCCACTGAAACCTTAGATGCTTTGTTCACAACAATTATTATGCATCTTATGGTTTGCAAATTTTTGTCTGGTACTCTGGTTGTTCTCTTCCAAACGTCTGTTTTCGCAGAACAAAATCATTGCTCTAAAGAACATGGTTGTCTGATGCATATTGTTCTGTGTGTACGCTGAAGTTGAGAGCACAGATTTTGGCCTGTGGCACTGGCTGTGTTTTTCAGCATATGGACATATGAAGGTCAGTCATGACGAGTGACCGTGGTCAGTAAGAGCTATTAAAATACTGAGTGAGCTAAATGGCTTGCTCAGCGTTATTATAGCACTTATCGACTGTGCCCATTTCTGTCCAAGATACCTCATCCTACCAGCACAAAAACTGTCTTGTTAAATTGCTTTTCGCTGTTGGAATACTAATATGGATTTGCCACATTGCCCACATCATCACATCCTGCTGAAAGACATGCATTTAAAAATGTTGCATTTCAACCCATTGTTGCAGTCTTATTTAGACAGCATTTTAATTTTAATGGCAAAAACGTTATTACAAAATATGCACCTTTGTGATAGTATGCATGACATTATATTGGATGTGTACCAATATATTATATATCTTTTTTTAATTAAGAGTAGTGCCCTCTTGGAGGAGGAAATGTTGCTTGGTGTCAATGTAGCCTGCACTTTATGCAAGTTAAATTGACATGTTCTTGTTAAATATCCATTTCATCCGCGTCCTCTTGTCCACTGTAATGCATGTCGTATTTTTAAGCACATGCATGCTGTAAAGTTGTGTCGCAAAGCTGCAAACATTATTGTCAGATTCTCTGGAGAGTCACGCATCTGGGAGTAAGTGTGTGCGGGGCAGCTGTGGCGCAGCACGGGCAGTCTGACAGCGGTGCTCCCGGGAGAGGAGGGGTCTGTGTGTGTGTGTGTGTGTGTGTGTGTCTGTGTGTGTGTGTGTGTGTGTGTGTGCGTGCTTGCGCTGACTGATGTCAGCTTCGCGAACGAATCTTTTTTTGAACCGCCTGACTCGGATCATTTGAACCGTTTCGCATTGCTGTGGTAAATTACCTGTAAAATAAATTATTGGCGGGTAGAAAATTGATAGATGCCATGTTGAAATCATAAACTTAAATACAATGTATTCTTTCAAGTTGCAGCGATTAGTAGGCTACAGAATTGAATTGCAAGATTCGCTAAAGGTAATCAGAATTCTTCTCCTTGTTTTGCTTTTTTGAACATGAACAACATCAGTAAAAAAGTTTTTTAACAGTGACATGTTGTGGTTTTTACCTCTTACCCCAACTTAATCATCACCCCATGTACCACCCAGCACAGTGTAGTATCTCTTAGTTTTATGTCTAGCCAATCTGCTTGGAGTCCAGTAGCATCTGTTAAAATTAACATCCGTGGGTGGGTCAGGACATTTTTACGAGTTGCAGGGAGATGTTTGGAGGTATTTCCAAAAGTAAGTGTTTGAATAATTTGTAAGTTTGTTTCAAATAATTAAATGAGACCAAATTTTCTCCCTCATAAAGGTGATCTAAGAACCATATTCCTTTATTAGCCCACTATATCCAGCAGAAAGGCCTCTTATCTATTTGTAATTTAGTGTTGAGGCACTTTGCCATGGGGTTTGTTTTGAATGTTGGTGAGGCAATTTCCCTTGATAAATTGTTAAATTCAGTTGTGAATTGTTAAACCAGATTACTGCGCCTGAACCCATCCGGGAGTAATGCCAAACGTCACTGCCATTCGCCGGCAATGATTCAGTCGGAATCTTTACATTTGAATTTAAAGTAGGCAACTTTATTGCCGTTATTGTGTTTATACAATATTTCTAAAGCATTAGGCCCTATAGGCAAAAAACAAACAAACGAAAAAACAAGTAGGCTAATCATAGAAAAAACATAGGCCTATATGTATATTGATATTAAATAGACACGTATCAAGAAAATATGAAGAAAAAAAATGTGATGGTCATTGATTATATTGATCAAAGCAGTAGGCTAGTTGTTGGTTTCTCAGCTGTAAGTGAGATGTTTAGAATTGTTTAAATGAATCGCTTAGACCGGGTTTGTGAATTTGTTCAACCGATTCCTTGAAAAGATCCGTCTCAAATGAACAATTCATTCAGGAATCAGACATCACTACTGCAGTCTACTCCGGGCAGGAGAAACACACGCACACACATTAAGAGCAAGAGAAGTGCTTGCACGTCAAAATTGAGCCCGAGGAGGAAAAAAAACTTACGCAGTCTCCATCATCACAGATTCACGTTAACATTTTACAAAGGTCACGCCTTTCTTTCCAACATATTAGTGTTTAATGTACTGCAATTGCTCATCAGAGTCACGAGACTAACTATGTATAGTAAGCAAAAACACGCAAAGTCAGTCGCGCGGAGTGGGGATGACAGCCTGACTCATCGCTAATGTGCTGGATGACTTCACTCCTGCTTTTTGGAGAGAGGATTGCGGCTGTGTTAGTGTGACTCTGGGGTCTCATAACGAGCACAACACCGCAGATACTACAGCTGCACTGCATCCGTCCACACAGTGCCGATGCTTTTCTCGGAAACGCGCACCTGACTGCTAGAAATGGAGTGGAACCACGTCGAGACTGTGCAGGAATTCACTGCTGAAGGACAATGCAGCAAAATTAAGGTCCGATCATGCAGAATAACCTGGGACTCGCACCAGGTAATTTCTGCGCCCCCTTTTTTAAGTGTATTCTTAAGCTTTGGTCTGTGTAGCATTGATTTGGGAAGCACAGAACCGGTTTACTCAAATTATCAGACTGTTATGTTGGAAGATTGATCAGTTGTGACAAGTGTCAAAGTGTTGGATAATAGCCTACTTTGTTGTAGTTATATGAGCTGATAGATCACAGCAGTATGTAAAGGGAAGGGATGCTCTTACCTTCATCTTACCTGGTAGGCTAAATTTGGGTATTATTTGACATGACATTTCAGACAGTGAGTGGCGAAATGTTCATCTACAATTAAAACTTTAAACAGCATTTTTCTAATATGTATAATTATTATAAATGCAGTTTTTGTGATCTCATATTTGTGAAGTGACTAAATTGAATGATTTCTGTAAGCTTCAAAAAGGTAAAAATGGCACTAAAAGAATAAATAAATAAATTAAAATATAGCCTACTAAAACGACTAAAATCTTGATGTTGGGGAAAAAGTGAATGTAGAGTGCCACAGAAATGGGATAGATGTAAAACGTACTCGGTTACTAACGTAACCTCGGTTCTCTCTAGAGAGGGAACGAGTACTGCGTAATATCTTACGCTAAGGGGAAAACTCTTTTCCACGAGATATTGAAGCCAAAAATTATCCTTAATTTTTTACTAATGTAAAACGCTTTGCAGCAGCAAGCAGACCTAGGCGAGACAGCTCGCGCGCCTATTGGCTGCTCTGCGGCAATAGCAGCAGCCTATCGAGAGAGGCTCTGCGTGACGTCACGACGAATGGGGGCCCTTCGCGCCCATATCGTCACGTCCCGCCAGAAAGGGCGTGGTCTCGCCCTATATCTTGGCTCGATAGCTGCTCTTACGTCGGTTTTTATCGCCGAAGCGAACCAGAGCGTATTCCAAGCACGGCAAGATACGCAGTACTCGTTCCCTCTCTAGAGAGAACCGAGGTTACGTTAGTAACCGAGTACGTTCTCTTACGAGAGTATCTCTCGTACTGCGTAATATCTTACGCTATGGGGAACACAATGCAACACGCCGTGCTGGTAGGGATCCAACACCAAAGACCCAGGGGCCGAAGCCCGGGGCGCATATAGTGCATAATCACCATAAACTCACAGAGAGTGAGGGAAGAGAGGCTAGAAGCATCATTCCCTGTAAATAGCCTCCGAAAGGGGCCAATCATATGACAATAACCAAACCGTCAGGGTGAACATTCAGCCTGAACTGGGTGGCCACAAGTGTGTCAATTTTCAAATGAGCTGCTGTACCGGTCAGTGAGCGATACGCAGGCCAAACTCAGTATCCGAGCCGCACAGCGGGCAGATAGCACTGAATTCTATACTGCTAAAAGCTTAGCTTGTAAGGCGGGGACCTCCAGATTATAGTATTTTATAAATGTAGACGGCGAGGCCCAGCCCGCGGCCATACAAATATCTTGCAGGGTAACCCCGCTAGACCATGCCCACGAGGAGGCCATGCCTCTCGTGGAGTGCGCTCTAACACCCAAAGGGCACTGAAGGCCCTTAGAAGTGTAAGCCAGCGCTATGGCACCAACTATCCATCTGGATAAGCTCTGTTTCGACGCGGCAAGTCCCTTAGTACGGCCGCCAAACGAAACAAAAAGCTGCTCAGTCTGTCTGAAACCAGACGAGCGGGACACATAAGCCCTTAGTGCCCTGACAGGGCAAAGGAGACTCGCGTCCTTCTCCTCATTGAGAACCGGAAGGGCAGACAGGGAAATCACCTGGGCCCTGAACGGTGTGTTGAGGGATTTTGGCACGTAACCGTGCTTTGGTTTGAGTATGACCTTAGAGTCGTTAGGTCCAAACTCCATGCATGACGCGCTTACTGAGAGCGCTTGCAAGTCCCCTACGCGCTTCACTGAAGCGAGAGCCATAAGAAACGCCGTCTTGAAAGACAAGTGTTTCATGTCTGACGACTGGATTGGCTCGAATGGGGCGCCTTTCATGGCCTCCAAGACCGTGGAAAGGTCCCATGTCGGGACTGAAGGGGGCCTGGGAGGGTTTAGCCTCCGAGCTCCTCTAAGGAAACGCACGACTAAGTCGCTCTTTCCTAGTGACTGGCCAGACACCGGTTTTGCAAACGTTGCTATGGCCGCCACGTATACTTTGAGCGTGGAAGGGGACCTGCCCTTATCCAGTAGCTCCTGAAGGAAGGAAAGCACTTCCGTAACCCCGCAGTCTACAGGTGAAAAGCCCTGCGCTTGACACCACGCAGAGAACACAGACCACTTCGAGGAGTAGAGCCGTCTGGTAGACGGGGCTCTAGCCTGCGCGATCGTGTTTAGCACTCCCTCTGGGAGGTCAGCGGGTACCCGTTGATGGCCCATGCGTGCAGGGACCACAGATCTGGGCGAGGATGCCAAATCGAGCCTTCCGCCTGAGAGAGGAGGTCTCTCCTCAGCGGTAACGGCCATGGGGCAGCGCTGGTCAGCTGCATCAGGACAGGGAACCACGACTGGTTTGTCCAGAGCGGAGCTATGAGTAGCACTGGGCATCCCTCCCTCCTGATTCGCTCCAACACCTGAGGCAGGAGTGAGACAGGGGGAAAAGCATAAAGGGGGCGGCGGGGCCAGACATGGGTCAGCGCGTCCCGGCTTTTCGAGAAGAATCTCGGGCAGTGAGCGTTTTCTTGGGACGCGAACAGGTCCACCTGCGCTCTGCCAAACGTTTCCCACAGCAGCTGGATCGTCTGCGGGTGCAGAGACCATTCTCCTGCTGGAACGTTGTTTCTGGACAGCCTGTCTGGTCCCACATTTAGGTGACCAGGCACATGCGCCGCTCTCAGCGAGAGCAGGTTGTGCTGAGCCCAGACCAGGAGGCGTTCCGTCAGCCTGTAAAGGTTTCGGGACCTGACGCCGCCCTGGCGATTTATGTACGCCACCACTGACATGTTGTCCGACCGGACCAATACGTGGTGGCCTGTTATCTGGGGACAGAAGCGCCTTAGCGCTTTGTCGACTGCTATCAATTCCAAGCAGTTTATGTGTAGGAGCTTCTCCCGCACTGACCACAGGCCAGCCAGCGGTCTGCCCTCGAGCAGCGCTCCCCACCCCGAAGTGGAGGCGTCCGTAGACACCACCTTCACACTTGAGGGGATCCCCAGACTCACGCCCGACTGATACCAGTCGGCCGCTTTCCATGGTTTCAGAGCCGAAATGCACTGATGGTCGACCCTGAGGCGAAACAGACCTGCGGTCCATGCCCTGGGGGGAACTCGTGCTTTTAGCCATAGCTGCAGTGGGCGCATGCGGAGCAGGCCCAACTGGAGTACAGAGGCTGCTGAGGCCATAAGACCCAGCATTTTCTGAAACCTTCTGAGCGGGACTATAGAGCCGTGGCGGAAGGATTTCGCGACGTGCTGGATATTCAATCCGCGCTCTGGTGACAGGCGTGCCGTCATGGATAGCGAGTCTAACACTGTTCCCAGAAAGGAAATCCTCCGACTGGGGAGCAGTGAGCTTTTCGCCCAATTGACTGTAAGGCCCAGCTTCTCGAGGTGCTCGAGTAATGTGGCCCTGTGTTCTAAGAGCTCCGTTCGTGAACGAGCTAGAATCAGCCAATCGTCCAAGTAATTCAAAACTCGCATGCCCCGAAGTCTCAGGGGAGCGAGGGCCGCGTCCATGCACTTCGTGAACGTACGGGGTGCTAGGGACAGGCCGAATGGCAGGACTGTGTATTGATATGCCTGGCCCTCGAAGGCGAATCTCAAGAATCGCCTGTGATGGGACGCTATTTGTATTTGGAAATACGCGTCTTTCAGATCTATTGACATGAACCAGTCTCCTTGGCGCACTTGCGCGAGGATTTTCCTGGTCGTAAGCATCCTGAACTGGCGTTTCACGAGCGCTCTGTTCAGCAGCCTCAGATCTAGAATGGGTCTGAGCCCACCATCTTTCTTCGGTACCAGAAAATATCTGCTGTATAAGCCCCCTTCGCTCTGAGCCTGAGATAAAGGTTCTATAGCCCCCTTTCTCAGTAGTTTCGCTATCTCGGCTCGAAGTAGATGAGATACTTCGCTTTTCACCGTAGTTTCGACGCGCGCCGCGTAGCGGCGAGGGCGTCGAGCGAATTGTAGCGAATAGCCTCTCTTTATAGTGTTCATCACCCACTCTGATACCCCGGGAAGCCTTGACCACGCATCCGCGTGAATAGCTAGGGGCAGAATGAAATCTGGGCTCTGGCCGCGGGAAAGCGGCGGCACAAGAGCCCGCGTGTGCTGGGAACACAGCGCCGTGTTTACGGCGTTCGAGGCGGGGGGCGCGCTGATCACAGCGGGCAGCCTGGCCGCGCTCATCTCCTCTGAGGCGGGTAGCGCCGAGAGAGAGAGCGGGGCGAATCCCGTGGGATTCGGCGTGTCTGTGAGGAAATGTGGGCGCGGGACCACGGGCACATTTGCTACACTGAAAACACTGTCGTTTAGGGCCGACTGAATGTGTGTTGGTTTCGTTTTTACAGAAACCGAGGGACACGCAGCGTGTAGTGTAAGCGGGCATGGGGATATGGGCGCGTTCACTACAGTGTTTGCACAATCGACCGGAGTCGATTTTATTTGTGCGAGCCCTGCACCGTGGCGGGCTGTGTCTGGGTGTGGGAATGGGCACTGGGGCGTGGGCATTCTTACAACACTCATAACACCATCGGCCGAGGCCGGGACACCAGAAAATACACTCTTTATTGGATTTATCTGGGTAGCCGTAAAAACAGCTTTTGTGTGCAGGCAAGCGGGCTGAGACACCGGCTGCTTCACTGCAAAATACACTGGTACAGTCACAACGCATGGGGCTGAACGAGCGAGAAGTTTTGGTGGAAATCCGGCCGCAGCGGGATCTGAACACCGTCGTTTTCCTAGAGTGGCTAGGAAGACTTTGGGGCCTCGGGCTTGATCTCAATCCTCGGCCGGGGCCCGCGGTGAGGGGGGCGGCGTCCGGCGGAGCGAGACCGCGGTCTCTGATCCCGGGCCTGGCGGCGCTGTGAGGCGGCGGCGGCGGAGGGCGGTGCAGGCTGGGGCTGAGAGCTGCGAGCAGGCGGCTTGGTGCGGCCTGTAGCGGAGCTCGAGCGCTTCGGCAGGAAGTGCTTCATAGCCTGAGAAGTCTTCTGCACCTCAACAAACCTGTCCGCGAAGTCCTTGACGGCCGTTCCGAACAGGCCCTCCGGGGAAATGGGCGCGTCGAGGAACACAGAGCGCTCGGCTTCCGTCATCTCAGACAGCGTCAACCATAAGTGTCTCTCGGCGACAGCGAGAGAGGCCATGTTCCGCCCCATGGCTTGCGCAGCGGCTTTAGAAGCGCGTAGAGCGAGGTCCGTAGCGCTCCTCAGGTCCGCCACACAGATAGCACCGGGTCCCTCCTCGTCCAGCTTGAGAAGGAGGTCTGCCTGGTAGATCTGCAGAATAGACATCGTGTGCAGCGCTGAGACTGCTTGCCCGGCGGCGGTGTAAGCGCGTCCGTGCAGTGATGATGTCACTCGGCAGGCTTTGGACGGGAGCGTCGTCTGAACCCGCCGTCCCGCAGAGGGCGGGCAGAGATGCGACGCGACAGCCGTCTCCACCGGAGGAATGGCGAGGTAGCCTCTACTTCCCGCACCGTCGACAGCGGAGAATGCCGCGGAGGTAGAGGTACGCATCCTGGCGGAAAAGGGGGCCTTCCACGACTTTGCAACCTCCTCGTGAAGTTCCGGGAGGAAGGGCGCGGGCCTAGATTTTGACGGAGCCTCGTCTTTGCCGAGAAAGCGCCCGTCTAATCTGTTGCGCGGCGGCAGCGTGGGTGCCTCCCAATCGAGGCCGATGCTTTCTACGGCCTTGGTGAGCAGACGCATCAGCTCAGACTCAATGCCGGCTCTCTTCCCAGAGGGTTGGCGGGGAGCGTTAGCGGAGGGGAGGTCCACAGAGCTCGCCCAATCCTCGCTATCCGAAGCCAAGAGAGAACACGCCTCGGTGTTGTCGTCCAACTCGATGGCGGACGCAGCGGCGGACGGCGGCCGCTGTCCGTCGGTGAGCGACTCGAGCGAAGCCGGCGAAGCTGGCGGGCGAACCGGCGAGCTTTGGCGGGCTGGAGATAGCTCGGGAGCGCGCTGGGCGCGGCGCTTCTTGCGACGCGGCGTCACGGCAGGCTGGGATACGGGCTCGGAGAACGAAGCCAGGCGAGTCCGCAGAGTCACCATAGGCAAACGTTCGCAGTGATGGCATCCGCCGTCAGCGAGCGCGATGGCCGCGTGATCCTCACCCAGGCAGGACACGCAGATGACATGTCGGTCCTCGTCGCTGAGCGGGGCTCGGCAAGAACCGCAGGAAGGCATCTTTAAAAAGACGCCGCTCTTTTAGAGGGGGGTGGGAAAAAGCAGATATGCAAACACACACACACACACTCTATGCAGAGGAAAGGATATAACGCCGGAAAGCACAGCAGGTACGGCGGCTGAAGGCGGCGAGGCCAGCGACTCCAGACTCAATGGCACGTCCCGCTGAAGGCTACAGGTCGACGGCGCGGCTTCTCACTCTGGATCCAGCGATGCGTGAGGCTTCGCTGAAGAGATAAAAATCGACGTAAGAGCAGCTATCGAGCCAAGATATAGGGCGAGACCACGCCCTTTCTGGCGGGACGTGACGATATGGGCGCGAAGGGCCCCCATTCGTCGTGACGTCACGCAGAGCCTCTCTCGATAGGCTGCTGCTATTGCCGCAGAGCAGCCAATAGGCGCGCGAGCTGTCTCGCCTAGGTCTGCTTGCTGCTGCAAAGCGTTTTACATTAGTAAAAAATTAAGGATAATTTTTGGCTTCAATATCTCGTGGAAAAGAGTTTTCCCCTTAGCGTAAGATATTACGCAGTACGAGAGATACTCTCGTAAGAGAACTAATATGGAAAATTATATTTTAGGATTTCTCCTATTACCTTATCAGGCAAAATATTTGAATATTGAATGTCATCGTTTTGCAATTGCAGCCATTTTTTTATATTTGTAATATCAAAGCTCAATATCACTATTTGTTGAAAAATCATCACTTTTTCCTAGCTACCATACTAAGGATTATATGCTTCATATAATAATTTATGGTTTATAATTTGCATGGTTTTATATATCGACAATGCACCAAAATTGAATGTATATTTGATCAAATATAATAATGTATATTTAAATAAAATATGTATTCTGAATACATTTGCTTTGGCAATATTCATATTACCTGCCACAAAGAAAATTGTATTTGACATGCCAAAATATGTTGCAAAATAAATAAATCTTTCCATCTTTAACTTTTCTCTCGCATCTCTTAATCAAATGCAGCTGATGATGGGCCGTTTGTGAATGTATGATTATGTGATCAAAATTGTGCTTAGTTTACAATACAAAACTTATTAAATCACATGTTATTTGTCAACTATCCATTTACAGGTTTGCCAGAATTCTCTCTCTGTAGTAATTGTGATTAACTAAGTGTGATGAATTGAAGCTTTTGGTACAAACTGTCTTTTTCAGAAGTTGCCATGTCAGACCTCTAAAAGAGCATTTGTGAGCATTGTTCTTGTGACAGGAGGAACTAAAAGTACTCTAATTATGGCTCATTTGTCAGGCGAGATATGAATAGCAGTGGCTGCGGGCAGGCGATGACCCAATGGACTATGTCATATTATGTGAAAAAAGGTGAAAAGGAGAGGTAAAGAGAGAATAGATAGTATTGTTGTAGATAAATGTAATTTAAGATGCTTTAGTCACAAAATCACTCCTTTTGCTGTAAGTTATTTTAAAACATTCCTCATGCTTCAGTTTATGCAGGGTTGCAGTTGATAATGTAGGTGAGTGTGTTTAATGCTTTGTGAGCGATCTCATCCTAAAAAGAGGTCCTGTTCCTTCAGAAGCACCAGGTGCTCACCAACACCAGACCGGCCCCAGGGGTGACCTCATTTTCTGTGGCTAGTACCACATTTCAGGCGAAATCCTTTCAAAGAGGAAACATCCAAGATTCCAAAAACATCACTCCCTCAAATTCGATTTTTCCATGAAAGAATGTTTCCCTGGCAGAGAAAGCCTTTGTTTTTTTGATGGTAGATTATTTGTAATGTTGCATGACTCTTTGCTAAGTGTTTCCCAGTATGTCCTTATAGGCTACATTTAATCAATTAATCACATGGTATTTACAGCTCAAGGCGATTGGCTTCAACTTGACCGCAGCGCCGATCTGCAAAAATGGCTAATTTCAAATCACCTGCATTATTCAGTCAGTCAACGGCCATTGAGATGAATGTGAATATTAACAGATAGCTTTTTCCAGTGCAGTTGACTATCAGAGTTGAGTATTTCTGCTTTATCTGACAGCACAGAGACCTTCTAGCAGTATAGTGCCGGTTCTAGCCAGCCCTAATTTGAACATAGATTTGCCACATTTACTTTTCTTAAACAAATCTCAGTGATGCCTCATGAGATCATTTAGATAAATGTACCCTCCACAGATAAATGAGGTTTTCGCAGTACTGCTCTGACTCACTGGGCTCTGTCAGATGTTTTAGTCATTATAACTATAACATGTGTGCAGTGAGCCAGGAATTGAGAGAAGCCAATGACTCAATTATTTTGAACGTGTGCAATACTGATATGAAAGACTATCCCGGTTTTGTTTATGAAATTTAGAAATATTCGAATAAACAGGCTCTTGTTAATTGTTCTTTTGAGCGTCGCTGTATTGTGTTTGAGTGTGCCTATATTGTTAAGTATGAGTGAATGAATGTTATGGTGTGTATGTACGTGAGTTTACACAATTGCAGGACATGGCATAACTGTAAGCATCCTGTTCAGTCTTTCTAGACATTTCCTCGTGATTCTATGGTCATTTATTTTTGTTTGATTGTACCTGTTGAGTTGTTGTTGTTTACTGCCAATATTTATTTGGCTCAATGTCACACAGCTGTCTACCCTGCTGAAATCAACTGCTTGGACCAGTTTAAATTCTAAACTTGTTTTAGATGGACAATAGTGGTCAGTTGCTGGCACAAACTAGTATGAAAATGCAAAAAAAACATATGGTCATTTAAGGTCCATACCAGCTGTACCTGCTCAGCTCGTCTGAGATGCTTTACACGACAACTATGGGGTTTTGCATACAGACAACAACGTTGTCAAAACTATACCTATTCACACGGATCCGGGAAAATGACTAAAAACGCTGTATTATGCATGCCAGGCCAGTAGTTGGCATTGTCATTTTGTAAAGAATCACTATGTGCCTACTGAAAACGTAATATGCATGCGCATAACGTCACCACTTCACAAATTTGCGTTTTGTAGTTTACACGGACACGATACTCGTATCATTTTCGAAAACTTGCACATTGAAATCAGTTTTCATAAGTTTGCATTTTCAGGCCCCCAAAATGCTGTCTTCTTTAAAAAGGACAGCCAAAATGCATTTTTTTGTTTTTAGTTGAAAACGGTGTTGTGTATATCTAGGTCAGATATACAGAACCGCACCAGTATAAAATTAATCTAAAAATAAATATAATAAAATTTTTCTTGTAACCCTTTGATTGAATTTATTTTAGATATTGCCTGCCTTGTTGACAATGCCTTTCAATACCTAAGAAAAGATTGTATTTGATTTTAACTAGTTATAAACCAATATAATAATTAAGCAGCCAATATTTGGCCTATTTAGATATTATTTACTGTTTTCTGTTATTTTTGAGTAAATCATAGTACATTTTGGTTTATATAATTTTATATAATTTCAGCAATTTTGTGTACAGCTCATTTGTCACCATTAATTTGTATTACATATATTGTGATATGAATATCAGCATTGTGTAATATACAGTCTGTTGACTACTAATTTGATTCTAAAGATGGCTGATAATGAAAATATTTCATTAAAAAAACAAAATGTAGTTTTTTTTTTGATAAGTGAAGTTTAGCCTGTTTGTTTGCAAAACTGATTTTACGTTACTGTGTGTGTGTGTGTGTGTGTGTATGTAGGTGGGGAATCCACGTGTGGAGTTAACGCTGTCAGAGCTGCAGGAGATGGCAATGCGACAGCAACAGCAGATCGAAACACAGCAGCAGATGCTGATAGCGAAGGTAGGATCCACCATATGAAGCCTCTTATCTTTATTTATTCATACGTCTACAATCTTTTTCCTCTTCTTATGTCTGGACTGTTAAATTGAAAAGAAATGGCCTGTCCTATGCCAAACAAATCCAGTTTTATATAGGATAAGATATGCATCTTTTATTTTAGAGTCATTTTTAGATCTGTTAATGGTGCTCTGTTGATCTGCTGACTTCTGCTGATTAAAACGAAGACCCCTGTGGTTCGCCATAAGCAGGTGTACACACATGCATAAGGGACAATGTGAACACATGGTCATATCATCTGGGGAGTGCATGAACTGTCATGTTTGATTAATTGTACGCCTGGTTCCATGCGGCCATGTCAGGAATTTTCTAAAAGCCTGAATGATTTGCATTTTAAATGTGCATCTAGTGCACTCGAGCCTGACGTCATTCGGTTAATTCGGCTCTTTTGATATTGTGTTTTGAGAATTGTTTGTCTCTGTGATGGAGATATTGTCTTGAGGTCAGCGTGTGATGGTTGAATATCACATTTAGGTTAGCACTGGAGAGAATATGCGTGTTGCATACATGGTCGCAAAGTTATTTTCCTTAAACAACTACAGGAAAGAGACTCCGTTCACATAGGAAATGAGATCAGCATGGAACCGCAGCTGTCAGGAAGAGGGTGGACGTTAAGACCACTGGGATTGAGTGTGGATGCCATGTACGTGTGCTTGTGAAGGTGTAGTCAGTTCCCGGGAAAAAAAAACTACCAGAATGATTGAGAAATCGCAGACAAGAGGGCCTAGCTATGATCTCTGAAGTATATGGGACTGTGTAATTCATGAAAAAGTATCAAGAAGCCATCAAGTTAACTCACCTGTGGTAAGGTAAACAAATGCATGTCTGTTTAAAACTTTTCAGGTAGAGGTGGTTGTTGAATTGCTCATTTATTTATTGCATTTTTATTGGTTTTATATTGCTAATACAAATCGTTTGAGAATAGATAATGCAGATTTGAGGCAATTTTCATCATATCAGACAACTTTAAACATTATATAGAGATAAAAACTAAAATAAATGAAAAAATACAAAAAGGGCATGAATATTTCAAACAAACATGTTGTATAAAACTAAAGGTATTAGCCCTGTGGTTAAAAACACGCTTTGTTTGTTTGTCCGTTCATTTAACACTGAATTGTGTCGAGTCAACACTCTGGGACTGTTAGGCCTTGCTTTGTATTTGCTCATTCTGAAGCAGACCTGAAAGTGCTTGTCAGCACGAACGCCTGTGCTTCCCTCCACTTTCTATTTCAGTCTCATTCATCATACATTCACTTTTTGGGTGCGTTATGTTGTAATATTCCACATAACTGAATCTTTCATATTCAGTTGGAGTAATTACAGTATTCTCTTGCTTTTTTTTTGTAAGGTACATGTAATAGCTTCTCTGCTTACACTAAATCTGAATTGGCACTTACATTAAGTTGATGTTATTTTATTTCCTGTCTCTTTTCTCTCTCTATTTTACCATCTTACCTGTTCCTTCCTTATTGTTTCCATCCCATTCTCTCGCAGCTCTCCACTGTGCGTAGTGAGGTGTGAGAAAGGGCTTTTGTTGATCTGTTACGTGTTTTTTTTAATGATATGTGGAGCATGTCCCCCCCCCAATTTTGAAATTGACCATTACCCTCTCCTGTCCTTCCATTTCCTCTCCTCTCCGCGTTTAGGAGCAACGATTGCGGTATCTGAAGCAACAGGACCCACGTCAGGGCCAGTCTGTGTCTGAGAGTGAGAAGCTCCAGAGGTTGAGGGAAAAGGTGGACAGTCAAGAAGCCAAACTCAAGAAGGTCCGTGCCATGAGGGGCCAAGTGGACTACAGCAAACTCATCAACGGCAACCTGTGTATGTACAGCCATGTTAACAGACTTGAAAACGCTTTAGATTGCTCAATTTATAAACAGATTTTATTTATATATGTTCTCTCTAAAACTTGCTATATGATTAAAATGCTATAATGACCGACTATAATATTGAGTACAATATCCTTTAGCCCAGGACTGTGTTTTTATGGTGATGTGGCATAGTGGTTAAAGTCAACATGAAATCAAAATTTACACGCTATGCCACAATTAGAGATGCACCGATTGATCGGCTGGTGACCGGAATTGTCCGATTTTCACATGATCGGCCATGACCTGGTCAGTCTGATATGCCGATTTTATGCCGGTCAAATGCACTCGGGCGCCGCATGATTAACATCGCGCAACATCAGCATCACACGTGCACACGGAACGCACATGTAGGGAACTCGTGAATTACGCCCGTTTCACACCGCAAGCGTAAGCAGCGTGTACTTTTTTCTGCGTGCATGTTAATCATGAGTGCATTCACACCGGGAGCAGGAGCAGTGCGTGTGCGTCGAGCAGGAGCGTCGCGTGAGCAGCAGTGAAGCAGGGGTTTCGACACAGAGTCTATTCTTGCTGCACTGCTCAATTAAAATGAAAGCACACTTTTGATGGACAAAATAAATATTTCACACAAAAAGTGCCCAAAATGCACAGAATTTGCATGCCTGGTGTGTTTTAACAAGAACGTCTCAGGTTACTATTGTAACCATAGTTCCCTGAGAACAGGGAACGAGACGATGCGTCGAAACGCTGCGGGAACGCCTTCTGCGTGATTGCGTCTGAAGCATCTATGCCAACTAGTCCAATGGAAAAAGGGAATGAGCGTCACGGGCGGGTGACGTCATGACCAGGAAAGGATAAGAGCACTTCCGCTGCTCGCCGGCATTCATGCTTCGACAGTGCCGAAGCAAGCCGATCGCAGGGACGCCAGAAGTATGGCAGGGGGACGCATCGTCTCGTTCCCTGTTCTCAGGGAACTATGGTTACAATAGTAACCTGAGACGTTCCCTTATCGAAAAGGGAACTTCGAGATGCGTCGAAACGCTGCGGGAACGAGAATACCCAATGCGCCATAATTCAAGTACCTGAGTGTCAGACTGTTCAGCTAAGCACTAAGCACCTGAGAACCTGGGGCAGCATCCAGGTCCAAACTGTAAAATCTCACGAATGTGAGCGGAGAGGACCAGCCCGCCGCATCACAAACATCTTGGAGAGAAACCCCATGCAACAAGGCTTTAGAAGCCGCCATACTCCTGGTGGAATGAGCTCGGACCGCCAAAGGACAAGGCTGGCCCGAGTACTCATAAGCAAGTGAAATAGCCTCGACTATCCACTTACTGACTGTCTGTTTTGAAGCAGGAAGACCTTTTTTAGGTGATCCAAAGCAAATAAATAGTTGATCGGACTTCCTGATTGAGGATGTCCGATGTACATATGTGTCCAATGCTCGCACTGGACACGACAAGTGCAGTCTTTCCTGGTCCGCAGTTGCAAACGGAGGAGGACAGAAAGCCTGCAGCACAATAGGCCTCGGAGTCAAGGTCGGCACCTTAGGGACGTATCCCTGTTTTGGATAAAGGAACGCCTTGACCATCCCCGGAGCAAATTCAAGGCAGGTGGGGGAGACCGAAAGAGCCTGAAGGTCACCAACTCTCTTGAGGGACGAAATAGCTAGGAGAAAGACGGTCTTAAGAGTAAGGAACTTCTCTGAGACTGATTCTAAGGGCTCGAATGGAGCCCTAGACAGGCCTTCTAGAACTACAGTCAAATCCCAAGCTGGCACCTTAGTGCGAGTTGCAGGCCTCAGCCTCAAAGTGCCACGAAGGAAACGTGTAATCAGGGGGTCTCGACCCAAAGATAAACCTCCCACCATGGTATGATAAGCCGCAATGGCTGCCACGTAAACTTTTAGTGTGGAAGGACATAGACCTGACACAAAGCGCTCCTGCAGGAACTCGATTACTGTGTTGACAGAACAATTAACCGGATCCCACTGATGTCGGTGACACCATAAGGAGAAAACTCTCCATTTAAGCGCATAGAGTTTCCTCGTAGCTGGAGCTCTGGAGCTTAGGATGGTCTCAACAGCCTCAGCTGAAAGACCACTATCTACAAGTTGGGCCCCCTCAGAGGCCAAACCCAAAGATTCCATATCTCTGGCCGAGGGTGAAATATTGTGCCCCCGGCCTGAGACAGAAGGTCCCTCCTCAAAGGGATCTCCAATGGAGGCCCGTCTAACAGAAGGATCAGGTCCGCAAACCAGATCCGACTTGGCCAGCGTGGTGCTACTAGCAGTAGGCTTATCCCACACTGACGGACCCGCTCCAGAACTCCTGGGAGCAGAGCAACAGGGGGAAAGGCGTACAGACGTAGCCTCGGCCACGTCTGCACCATGGCATCCAGCCCCAGGGGGGCCGGGTGAGTAAGTGAATACCAGAGGGGACAGTGCGTCGTGTTGTGAGACGCGAACAGGTCCACCTCTGCTCTGCCATATGCCTCCCAGATTTTCTCCACCACCTCGGGGTGGAGTCTCCAGTCCCCTGGCCTCAGCTCCTGCCTCGACAGGATGTCTGCTCCTATATTCTGGTCCCCAGGAATATACACTGCCCTCAGGGAGAGTACCTTCCCCAGGGACCACAGGAGGATCTGGTGCGCCAGTTTGCAAAGCGGACGCGACCTCAGACCCCCCTGGCGGTTCAGATAAGAGACCACTGATGTGTTGTCTGTTCGAACGAGCACATGATGGCCTCTTAGGTCCGGAAGGAAATGTCTCAACGCATTGAAGACAGCCATCACCTCCAGGCAATTGATGTGCCACGAAAGATGATGGCTTTTCCACAGACCCTGAACCGAGCGGCCTTCCATTACCGCTCCCCAGCCGGTGAGGGAAGCATCTGTCGAGATAGTAGCTCGATGGCAAAGAGCTCCCAACACCGGGCCCTGGGTTAAGAACCAGTGTTTCCTCCATATCTCTAAGGCACGAAGGCATCGCCGCGTAACCTTGATCATACGGAGTGGGTTTCCCCTCGGGGAGAACCCTCTGGTCCTGAGCCACCACTGTAAAGGCCTCATGTACAGCAGGCCAAAAGGTATCACGTTGGACGCTGCTGCCAGTAGACCCAACAGTTTCTCGAACTGTTTTACAGTGCGTGACTGACCTAGCTTTAGCTCTTTGGTGGCTGCCAGGATAACAGCTACACGAACGGGCGATAGGCTGGCCCTCATCGTCACTGAATCCCATACCACACCAAGGAAAGTGGTTCTCAATACTGGAGAAAGCACACTCTTCTTGGTATTGAGCATCAACCCCAACATCTGCATAAGAGCGAGAACGACACCTCGGTGCCGAACCGCCAACTGCTCCGATTCCGCAGAATCAGCCAGTCACCGATGTAGTTCAGAATACGTACGCCCTGAAGCCCAAGGGGGCTAGAGCTGTATCCACGCATTTCGTGAACGTGCGGGGTGATAAAGCTAGACCGAAAGGAAGAACCCGATATTGGTATTCTTTGCCCCCGAAAGAAAACCCTAGGAACTTCCTGTGCTGAGGGAGGATGGAGATATGGAAGTATGCATCCTTTAGATCTATCGTGACAAACCAGTCCTCGGATCTGATTTGGGTCACGATCTGCTTGAGGGTCAGCATCTTGAACTTGAGTTTCTGAACTGACCGATTCAACAGGCGAAGATCTAAAAAGGGATGCAACCCTCCATCCTTTTTTGGAACAATGAAATAACGGCTGTAAAAACCCGACTCTCGGTCGGGTGAGTACACCTGTTCTATAGCCTCTTTTGCTAACAGGGCCCTTACTTCTTGCTCCATTACCAGAGCCTGCTCGGGATGCACCACTGTGGGTAGCACCCCGCTGTAACGAGGAGGACGAGAGCCAAACTGGATTCTGTATCCTTTCTCTACAATCTGCAGGACCCAATGAGAAATATTCGGCAGAAGCTTCCACGCTGCCAGAAAATTTACTAAGGGAACCAGCCTCTCGAGGCTGGTCTCTGGTGTTACTGAGAGAGCCAAATCTGGAGCCTGAAACATACCGGCAGGAACTACCTGACCTGACTGCTCTAAAACCCCCCTCAGAGGGCGCGAAACCGATGCTGTGCCGCAGCATAGCACCAGCGACTCGCTGGAGACCACTGCGCCCTGAAGCACCAGAGGTGGCAGGGTTGGCAGGAGGGTCTCGTGAGGACCCCGAAGTGGAACGGGCACCGTATAATGAGGTGAACACCGCTCCACTCCGGTCGGGGCTGTCCTCACAGGCCTGATGCCTAAGCATCAGGACCTTTTTTTTTTTTTTTTTGAACCGAAGCTTTCTTCGCCTGAAGAACGGTCCTCAGATCCGGCTTAGGCTTAGGCGACTTCGGTTGAGAGGGTTGCGTCTGTCTCCAGTATCTACATGGAGGAACACGAGACGCAGCACTCTCTTTCTGTGCACATAATATGATGAACTCGACGGCTGGGGCTGCTCACGCCCAGCAGCCCCAGGGGGGCTGGACACAGCGAGGGAGAAACCTTATTATATATATATTTTTTTATATATATATATATATCTTTTATCACCTAACAACGACCGCATGGAATGCGTCGCCGAAGAGACCCGAAGGCTCAAATTTCGCTATATCCAGAACCCCAGCAGATCGGCCTGATAAGCCTGGAGCATTATAATATAGATTTCTATAAACATTCTCCAGCTGACCTGCTGCCGTATAAGCTTTACCCATAAAACCAAAGTAGTTCTGCTTAAACCTACGCGCTGCCTCGGCAAACGCGAGATCCCAGCCACAGAATCTTATTTTTGCAAAATACACTCGAAATCTAAGCGGTGCCTCGGCAAACGCGAGATCCGAGCTAGATTCTGATTACAACATTAAACCTACACGCTGCCTCGGCAAACGCGAGATTCTTTAGTATAGGCTTATGAGCAAAGCAGAGACTTAAATGATGATACTGGACCAGGTGAAAAAATAGCATTTTCCTATTTTTATTTCTGTTCAGCCTGGGGCATCATATCATAACCGTAATCTTTCAACCCTCTAATCTTGAATAAACATTTAACACGAGGGCTGAAAGTAGTGATAAATACGGTTTATTCCATAATTTAAATATTCAGTGTGTAAATCAGGGAAAAAATGGAAGCCTCGTGGTGGAGATAATGTGATAGAAATAAGAAAACGCTCGTCAAGTTTCTTAGGACGAGCGCTCCTTTTTCTCAGCTGGCCATTAAATATTTAATTTACTAACAGCACGGGACAAAACCTCCACCAGTTCATCATATACTGGAAAAATAGATGGCGAATCTAATTCAACAGTGTGTGTGCTTGCTTTCACTTTCAATATTCTTAACACAAACCTCCTCGGAGGAAGAACATGAAGGAAAAAAGGGCTCTCTCTCCCCGAGCGGAAGAAACCGCAGAGCGTGCTTCCAACACCGGGAGATAGAGCTGGATCTTCCGGGCAAGGAAGAAGAAAAGGCCCTCGGACCGTTCTCCCACCCCCCAAAAGATCCTTTTGCGATCCCCAGGAATGCATTCTCCGCGCCGCCTCGGCAAACGCGGGTCCTGTATCCCGTGAGAATCGCGAGCCTGCCACTATCATACAGAGTGACAGGCGAGAGCAGAGCATGCTAATCTGGTAGTTTCACTTTCACAATGTTAGCACTCAGCATGCTCTTACTCTCAAACAAATTGACACAAAGCTGTGTGTGTCCCCACCCGTTTAAATAAACGCGGGCAGGGAGGAACACACTGTTTGTACATTTGTTTCGCCATAACGATACCAACAATATTGCAACAGACAACAATAAATAGACAGGGACAGTTTGACACAGATCGCTTGCTGAGGCACAGAAGCATGAATGCCGGCGAGCAGCGGAAGTGCTCTTATCCTTTCCTGGTCATGACGTCACCCGCCCGTGACGCTCATTCCCTTTTTCCATTGGACTAGTTGGCATAGATGCTTCAGACGCAATCACGCAGAAGGCGTTCCCGCAGCGTTTCGACGCATCTCGAAGTTCCCTTTTCGATAAGGGAACTGGAGTAGGCTATGTCAGAAAAGAAAATGAATTTTCTTTTTGAATGAACACTTTTTTTTTTAGTTGGATATTGGATGTGAAAAGAAGGAAATCTTCCATAACACTGCATTTTAGATGTGTGTGAATTTCCCACACCAGGAGTAATTTATGTAGTTCTATTTTATAGTGATTACTGTTCAAAAAATGTTCTATGAAAAATGTTCTACTAAAGAAAAGAGAGAAAATAAATATTTGTGTGTGCTGTAAAGTGGTTCGAAAAAATGAAATCGGAATCGGCTAAAATCAGTATCGGCAGGTTAAACTTAATGAGAAATCGGAAACGGCCTAGAAAATTGTAATCGGTGCATCTCTAGCCACAATCATAGCAAGATTGTTGAAAAAAACTTTAAAGTATCTTCAAACTATGTTTACCACAGGCTTTATTTGAATTATGAATTGAAAAACCCCATAGAAAAATCTCCCGGAAACCGCGGGCCAATTAGACTTTCGGGTTTTGACGTCATCCCTGTGCCTTTGAGCACGTAACTTAACCCCAGATTCCTCCAGGGTGATTGTCCCTGTAATACGTTCATATTGCCATTCTAAGGCAACTGTGCACAAACAAAGTCTCTCTAAAGAAATCAAACTGCTTGGTCTGAAGCTAACTGTTATTACTATTGTTAGAGCACACAGTGGAATTTCATCCCTTGCTCCAGTTGCTTTTGCCGTCCACTCCCTCTCTGTTCCTGGCAGTGGATCATTTAATAACAGCATTTTTGAAGTTCTATTTGGGGTGTGAAAGATTTCACCCCCTCATGACATTCATGAGATAAAAAACAAGATCACAATACCATTCCTCTCTATTGAGAATTTGTGTTATGGCATGTGGACTTGGGGAGTGGACAACTGCACTGGACCTCACTCCCACACTTGCTCGAACACACCCACACTTGAAAAATCCACAGACACTAACATATAGTATATGAAGCATATCAACAATCGTGCATCCATTACGATAGTGTATTTATAATTGGAATGCTTTGTGTGTGTCTTTCAGCTGCAGAAATTGAGCATGTTAGCAGCCTGTTCCAGGAAAAGCAGGCAGAGCTGCAGTCGGCCATGGTCAAGGTGGACCAGCTCACGCAGCAGCTAGACGATCTGCGACGGGGGCGTCTCAATGGACTGCAGCCTCTGGGGGGACCAGTGACCAGCAATGCTGCACTGGAACTTCGCAAACTCTACCAGGAACTGCAGGTAGGCTACACAATGTAGGCATTGTACTGTGCAGAGACTACAGTATATAACTTTTTTTTGTTAACTTTGATTGAATACACAAAGAAAGAGAGAAAGACTGAGACCATGTGTTGGTGGTTGTGATGCTGTTTGTTGTTTTTGTTCAAGTGCAGCAACTCCTGAAAACTTTAATGGCCATCGGCACCAAACTAGCCATTAAGTCAAACTGTTTATCTTAAATATATTGGACTCACTTGAGAAAAGTAATAGGAAATAGAATTTCTTTCAATCCATTAACGCAGTTTGATCATCAAAAACTATTTTATTCCCCAGTGAATTTTTTTTATTTTTTTTTATTTGAATGCGCTTTCCTGTTTTGCCACACTTGTTTATTCTTTCCTAAATCTTCTTTGAAGTGTTTTGTGGTACAGTTTGCGCCCCAGAGTGATATTGCATAAAATATTCAGATTATAGCGTGTTTTCAAATTCCAAAGATATTGGTTGCATAAACATGTGATTATTATAATATATATGCAAAAACGATTTGATCATCGCAGCTGACCCACCTTTACAGATACTCTGCCCTGGCCCATCTGTGCGCCAGTGGCATCGCTCTCTCCTCTCCTTCTCTCCTCCTTTCAAGCTCAAGGCTTGGCCACATCTCTGAACAACACAAGAGTTTGGTGGCTACAGTTGGTCATCAGGTGGGCACCCCCCTTCCTTGGTGTTTTGTCGATTTAAGCCCATAACACCTCGGGAAGGCTTGACAGCAGATCCAGCCTCCTCCATCCACTCTTCCCAGGGTACTGTTAACTCTATGAGCACCATCTGCTTGGTACCTCTAGACAAGAGGACAATATCTGGTCTGAGGCTAGTGAGTGCTATCTCCTCTGGGAATTTGAGCTGCTTCTTCAGGTCTGCCAGCATCCCCCAGTCATTTCCTGAGGCCAGGACCCCTCTGCTCCTCCGTCCTGCTGCAGTGCTCTCTCCTCTCCCAATGAAATGGATAAAGTGGTGCCCGTTGGAAAGTTGTATACCTTTCTTTCTTGCCTGTTCCACACCATTCGCCAACCGAGACAGGATCTTATCGTGACGCCACCGGAATTTCCCGTTTGCCAAACTTGACCGGCATGCTGAAAGGATGTGCTCAAGATTGGCTGGCTTTCTACACAGCGTGCAGATGGGGCTCTCTGCCATCCCCCAAATATGGAGGTTTGATGGAGTTGGCAGGACATCGTAGTCAGAACACATCAAGAACTTTATCCAAAATCCTTCCATGGTCCAGATGTCCTGCCACGTCAGGGCCCTTTCTAGTACGCCCTCCCACCTTGTCCAGCTGCCCTGTTTTTATTCATGGCAACAGCCTTTCCTCTCTGCTTTACGAACCTCCCTCTGCGCCATGCCGCAACATTCTTTTCGGTCAGCTTTTGACCACTGATGTCACTGGCAGCTGCAGCTTGCTGCCTGTGCTATACAAGCCAATGGAGCAGAAGCTTTTTGGGACACCCAGCCACCTCCTCAAATAGGTGTTAACTTTCCTCTTCAATCCCTCGACGGTAGAGACAGGTATCTCATAAACAAGCAGAGGCCACAGCAGCCTAGGGAGTACCCCGTGTTGGTAACCCCAGACCTTTTACTTGCCGGGTAGGCCGCTCTTCCCTAGGGATGTCATCCAGGTATCTACTTTGATAATCATCTCCTTCACACTCTGCTTATCATTGAGGTCAGCCCTGTACCATGTCCCCAAGCTCTTCACCGGTCTCTCTTGGACCGTTGGGATGATGGTATCTTTGATCCTGAAGTGGAACCAGTCCTGGATGTGCCCCTTCCTCAAAACAAGGCTTCTGACTTTTCTGGTTTGAACTCCATCCTTGCCCAATCGGTGAGCTCAACCAGATCCTCCAAGATCCATCTCCCTTCAGGGAATGATTTTGCCGTGATGGTGAGGTCCCCCATAAATGCTCTTATAGGTACCTGCTGGATGTGGACTTGCCAACACTGCGCCTCGACGCAACTTCTCTGTTGATTTAACGAAAAGGTTTATCGCTGCCGAAAACAAAATCACTGAGATTGTGCAGCCAGTGACAATGCCCACCTCTAACCTCTGCCATTCGGTGGTAAAATCAGGTGATATTTGATGAAATGGGGAAAATATTCAGATGCAGTAACATAATCATCAGTTCTGTATGTGTGTGTGTATGACACATGTATGATTGTATTAACATTCAGATCCGGAACAAGCTAAATCAGGAACAGAACAGCAAGCTACAGCAACACAAGGATATGCTTAACAAGCGTAACATGGAGGTGACCATGATGGACAAGCGTATTGGGGACCTCAGAGAGCGTCTCTACAAGAAAAAAGCAGAGGCAAGTGATAAAGAACCAGCCTGCAACTGCAGTGCCACATGCAGATTAGTACACCAGATCTGTAATATTACATTAAGCTGCATTGTAAATCATTACTTAATGGTTTTTAAAGAGACCCTGGAATTAGTTAAACCCAGCATTTTAAGCTCAAAGGATTTTGAAGCAAAGTGTTTGACCTCTCATATGTATACAAATTGCATTCAAGGGTGTTTGTTGATATAAACGCTGCATATTTTTAGGTGTAAACACTAGTACTGTATTGACTAGCCATTTCTTGCAAACTTGTCTCTATTGGGTTTGATTAACCATTCTTCTTCTCTACAGCTTGGCCGAATGAGTGGTCCTCCCTCCCCTCAGCCCACCCCAGGCAGTTCTGGGCGGGTGGCAGCAGTCTGTCCCTATATCCAGATACCGGTGCCCGGGCAACAGGAAGGAGGCTACACTTTACCTCCTGATCCCCTGAAGCCACAGTGTCTTGCCACTTCTGCTACAGTCAACCATGCTCGTTCCAAGTCAGGTCAGTATTTCCTCTTATTCCTTGACAGAATTTTTTAACCATAAACTGCTATAGGAATTCTGGAGATTTGTCCAGGGATTAATGCATCATTGAGAAAAGTCTCGGTGCTCTCACACAGAAAATGTCCAAATAAATGCTCTGTGTGGTAAAACGATGAGCATCATATGGGTATACATGGTTCATGACCCCAATCAGCAAGATAGTACTACATAAATGATGATAGATATATCCAGGGTTCGAATTATGATTTCATCTTTGTGGGGGTCTCTTTAAAAAAAGCAATAAAAAAAGTAGGCTAACCCATGAGCAGGCGTGGTGTATGTGATAAATAAATAGCTAAATACTGCACACTTCATTATTTTGAGTTCAACGTACGTTTATTAATACAGGAATAGAGAATATTTGGGTGTAGTTTGTTACCTCTAGGGGGGTCTGGGGGCATGCCCCCCCAGGAAGAAAATTTTGTACATTTTAAAAGATAAATTCATTAATCTGGTGCACTTTGAGTCACCCAAATCCGCTGTTAAAAATAATCCAACCGCCCAAACATATGATATTCTTTGATTTAGATCTGCATCTGATCATCATTACAATTTTTTAAATTCTCAATGTTAAGCATATGGTAAAATATCACACTGAAGTGGGCTGATTTAAAATTAACATTTATTAAAATTAAAAGTTATTCTTTGGCCAAAATTACATTTCCTTAATACCCTAAACAGAGGGTTTTTACTCCCTTCAAAGTTAAATTGACAATGTTTCTTTACATCATTGGCAAACACTCTTATCAGAATATTTTTTTTACCTTTAAAAAAAGGCATTTTCCACTCTAATTTTATGTAGCCTATGCTCCATCTTTCTTTTAAAATATTCCTTAATTTGATCAATACATTAAATAAGAATAATAAGACAGTAGGCTGTTACCAATCAAATTAAATAATTTACATTGAAAAACTGTACAACTGTAGTAGCCCAAATGCCCTGATATGTTTTCCTTGATTGATTTTCTCTAAAGAGAATTACGTTGTTGAAAACGAAAGTAAAAGAGTGGCGCTCATTGCGTTTTACCATGATGAGAGTTCCGTGTCTTTATTAAAATCAACACATTATAGGCCTAATGATTTATCTGTCATCCATCCTCGATTAATTTGAATGTAGGCTAATTTTTTTATTATTTGGCTCGCCCGACCCGCGCAGCACTATCGGCAATATGCGATATATTTGTGATATATTTCGCGCGTTGGCTGCGGTGTTGGCACACGCGAAAGCACTTTTGAATTTAGCAGTTGATCACGTGATGCACTGACTGTTCTAATCACACCGCTGTGAACGTACGTGCGAAAGGGTTAACAAATATGCCTCGATTATTGAAGGAAAAAGTGCTTTAGGCCTATATGTAATTTAAAATGATGGTGCTGATGATTTTTAGAGCCCCCACAGGTGTAGGATTTTACTGCTTTCATGGGAGCTCATCCTCTCTCTATGGGAGCTCAGCTCCCACTGGCTCCCACGTAATTCGAACCATGGATATATCATCTCTTTATGCTTGCCTCTTGAAGGTTATGTGTATCAATCACTCAACAGCAGAAATCTGCTCACTAGCTTTCCTTGTGAAAATTAATCTTCTTTCTCACCACTACTTTAAAATCATTCATTCAGCTCAGTTCAGATTTCTTTCTATGCTTCACGTATTTTCCTGACATGTCACAATAGCAAGTCTTTATCATTCTTGGCATCATGGTGCTAACAATACAGTTTGATGAAGAATTGTAGTATCTCTTCCCATCTAAAAGGGGTTTCAAAATGTATCTTTATTCAGATAATCTCATCAATGTCATACTAAAACATCTTTATGTTTGTTTTTTCCAGCCTTTATTGCTAACATGCTTTTTCATTTTCTCATGTCTGTCACCTTTTATCTCCTCCCCTATTCGTTTGTCATGCTTGTGTGTCACATTTGGGGGCGGCGGGACAGAGGAAGAGAGGGTGAGGATGCCTGCAGGCCCATGGAAGGTCTCAGACTTAGACATCATAGTGGACCCTCTCGTGCAATCCTCAGAGGCCCCCACAGACTCCGACTGTACTTCTAGTGAGTTTTACGGGCATGATATCAAGAAATCTTTGATCAGAGTGCATTAAACAGAATTGCACTCACTTACAAGACAGATATTTGTCTTTACAAGACATTTAAAAACCATGTTTGATTTTATGTTGTAGATAAATAATATATATATACACTGTGAATTGATTTAATTATAAATTATTCACACACACTGACATAATAAATATACAAAAAACACTAGCTTGCAGTACCCATGAGGTAAGTCCTTTACATAATGTGTTACCACGTGGGTACTGACAAACAAAGTTCATAAAATGGCAATGTAATCCCCACCCTTTATTTATCTTAAAGTAACACCAAGTAACTTTTCCTCTTCGTTTGCCCTACTGGTTGGAAACAAAATTGTCCATTGCCGCTGTCGTAAATAATTTAGCCTACCGTCGCACGCACGCTCGCTGTTTATCCAGCACCGGCTTCAGAATGAACAATGTCCACAGACAAGGTAGAGTATGTTACATGATTTCATGAAAGGATGATGTATTGCGACATCAGAAACGAAGAAAAACAAAATAATGACTATTGAAGCGCTCGACATAAAGCAGTCGAATTTTGTAGTTCTTTTTGTGGTCGGGTTCCTACCCGAACCCCGAAGTTCCGTAGTGCCAGCAAAAGCAATACAGACCCCGTCAGGCTATGGCAGAAGTGCCTTTCACCCTGTTACGACTTGATGAACCACTGATAAGATTTTGGAAACATTATTTTAAGGTAAACAATGTTACATAGTGTTGCTTTAAAAAGCACACTTAAAAGTACACTTACTGTTCCATATCCCAGTAGTCACTTAAGTTAGATCCACAGGACTCCTAAAACCCTGAACTGAACTGGTGGAAAAAAGTAGCTATTATGTAACAACTTTATTTTTGTAAGTAGTCATGAAGATGTCAGGCTGGCCTTACGAATACATAACAAAGGACTGTATTCAACCTTTAGCATATTTAATTCCTGGAAGAATTTGACCTATTTCGAGAAAAGAAACCCCCATATGTGATAGAGTTTAGTCATTTGCTTCACTGCATTTCTCCTTTGTGGGACTTGGCAGTCGATTGCCAGTGAGTTTGATGGCGTGTCTGTCAGACGGATGGGATAAACATGCGTCATCGCCCGTGGCTTTGACAAGCAGAGCAGTGGACTTGGACACATAGGCTTAGTAATCCATTTAACCCAAAGAGAGCTGGATCTGTGCAGAGGACAGGATAGAAATATACCCCACTCAAGCCACTGATTAGAAGTGTCCTGATGTCACAGGGGTCAGAGATGTGAGTGTAGTCCCATTTGAGACTCATCTCCTGCTTTAATGACCTGATGAGCAGGTCAGTCTGTGTCATAATGAGGCTGACTGGAGAAAGACCATACACGTCTTTGTCTGTTTCAGTCTAACTCATACTGCTGTGCTCCCTACAGCCGTGTTCCCTACAGCCAATGATGCAATCTGGCCCTCCTTCAGCAATAATAGGGTTCCTCTAAAACCTCCAGACTGGAAGGACACAAGTCAAGATCATAGCAGCAAGATGGGTACCTCAGACAAGGTGAGATTAAACAGTCCTCCGTAAAACTTAAGCTCAAGTTCTACTGAAAGACATCTTTTGAGTCTTGCTTAACTCGTGTTTTTTATTTTTTTTTATACTAGGAAGCCCCTAAGCTGTTAGGGACAGTAACAGCATTGTCTAAGCAGCCTCCACCCATCTATGGAACCTATCCCAGTGCAGGCCATCACTCCACAGTCTGTGCCACCAGCTCTTTGCCCCGCTCTGCTCCTGGCAACTTAGGCTGGCAGAGAACACCCCCTGCCTCTGGTTCTTCATCACAGCAGATCCAACAGCGGATAACAGTGCCTCCCAGTCCTACGCCTCAGTCTGGATCTGCCCTCTTCCCTCAGGGTGAGAGGACAGAGCCTCCTCTTGCTGTGGCGGTGCGTCCCTTTATTCCAGACAGAGGGTCCCGGCCCCAGTCTCCAAGGAAGGGTCCTGCCACTATGAATTCCAGCTCAATCTACAATATGTACCTGCAGCAGCCTACAGCCAAAAATTACTCCAGCAGCAGCAGAGCTGCTGTTAAAGCAGGTAAGGAGGAGTTGCATTGGTTCCACAAACAGGTATGGAAATTAGCTTTCCATATTATAATTATGCATGTTCCCTTCTATTAAATATGCTTTCTTTTCATTTGCTTCCAGTATACGGAAAACCAGTTCTACCAGGCTCCACCTCTCCCTCTCCAGTTCCACTCTACCAGCAGTCCTTCACAGATGAGGTAGACAGAGAGGCCCAAGAGAGCACTCCCTTACCTCCACCCAATGTGGAGAACATCCCTCGCCCTCTCAGCCCTACCAAACTGACCCCTGTGGCCCACTCCCCTCTCCGTTACCAAAGTGACATTGACCTGGAGGTGCTGAGACGGAAATTATCCAATGCTCCCCGACCTTTGAAGAAGCGAAGCTCCATCACAGAACCAGAAGGACCCAGTGGGCCTAACATCCAGAAGCTCTTATATCAGCGCTTCAACACTCTTGCAGGGGGCATTGAGAATGGAGTGGGTGGTACACCTTTCTACCAGCCTGACAGTCCTTTGAACTACATGGTCACAGCCCTGGGTGATGTGGACACTGCCAATGGGAACCTTATTGAGTCAAGCATGTTAGCTGAGCCTTCAGTTGAGCCGCCAATCTCAATCCCTCCTCCCACCTCTTCTGTGTCACCTACAGCTGATGACAATGAGAACCAGCTGACACATCTATGTTGTGACTCAGGGGGTGCCCAGGCGGATGGTGCCTCAGACCCTTCTCATAAGGACAACCATGAGGACAATCATAACAACAACCACACAAATGTGGACACACAATCTAGTCCAGTACCAGAAGCCCATTCCCCTGCAGAGCACGGGACCACAGCACAGTCAGGCACTCCTCCTGGTGCATCTACGGTTAGTTGGCACTAGCTTGTTGGTTAGGGTCATGTCTACAGTAGATGTAGCCCTCATTCTGCAAAAAAAGTTTTGTGAGACTCACAAGCAACATTCATACACAGAGTCCTGCAGCAATCCTTTAAGCTCTGATATATATTAATTTTGGGGGGGGGGGGGCATATCTTCTTCTTCAAAAGATATGGCTCAAAAGAAAAGATGTTAGGCTTTGAAATATGAAAACTAATAGATTTTTTTACATTGCAGGTCAAGCGCACCAACTTGAAGAAGCCTGGCTCTGAGAGGACAGGTCATGGCTTGAGGGTCAAGTTCAATCCTCTTGCATTGCTTTTGGATGCATCTTTGGAGGGCGAGTTTGATTTGGTGCAAAGGATTATCTACGAGGTACTATTCAGTTGCCATACGCCCTTACACCTATGTTGTATGCTTGAACTAGTCTTAGTAGTAGCTTGTCAACTGTTTCCTTCTCAAATCGTGTTTGTTTTACTCCATACTCAGGTGAACAATCCTAGCACACCAAATGATGAGGGTATTACCCCTCTCCATAATGCGGTATGTGCAGGTCACCACCATATTGTAAAATTTCTGCTGGACTTTGGGGTCAATGTCAATGCAGCAGATAGTGATGGATGGTGAGAACTATCACTTTTGTCTGATAGTTTATCTTTTTGACATTTGTCTGTATTAGAGAATATTGAACATCTGTTGTCATTTCATATTGTACAGATATGAAATTCTCACTCATAAAGTGATATTAGCAGTTGCTTACTCTCTCACTTGTGATCAGGACGCCCCTGCACTGTGCAGCTTCATGCAACAATGTTCATCTTTGCAAGTTGTTGGTGGAGTCTGGAGCTGCCATTTTTGCCACTACTATCAGTGATGTGGAGACGGCAGCAGACAAGTGCGAGGAGATGGAGGAGGGTTATGTCCAATGCTCTCAGTTTCTATATGGTAATATCAAACACATTTTCTGGTGTTGTTATTTTTACTATAAAGTGAGTTTCTAGAGTAGGGGCTGTACATGATTTTGAAAGCCAATTCTTCTTTATTTCCCTTCCAGGTGTACAGGAGAAGCTGGGCGTAATGAATAAAGGGACGGTTTATGCCCTGTGGGACTATGAAGCTCAGAGTGCAGATGAGGTGTCCTTCCATGAGGGCGATGCTCTTACCATCATGAGCCGTAGGGATGACAGCGAGACAGAGTGGTGGTGGGCCAGACTTAATGACAAGGAGGGCTACGTACCACGCAACTTGTTAGGGGTACGATATCTGTATAGGCATGCATTTATTTCTTATTGCACTGTTATGCATTACAATATTTAGTTTCAATATAAGGCATAGAATGAGAAAGAATTGACCCTGTGAATTTGTTTAAAAGGCAGGTTCTCCATCAGTAATTGTTGTTCACTGTTGCCATTGTAGTTGTACCCAAGGATCCAACCCAGGCAACGTTCCTTGGCATAGGTGGCCAGAAGAGACAGCGCAAGCTCCTGTAACAGCATTTGGCATGAAGCTGTGGGATGACGCCTGTCTTTGCCATCACCCCAACAAAGAACTCACAGATGATGGAGAATGTCTGATGCTGGGAAAGAGAGAATAAACGAAGAGTGGGCAATTCAGTGGTCTTTCGTTTGCATCCCAGATTTAATTCTTCACGTTGATGTGTTGTTTTTGCAGTATCCCTCTTACCCATATATCTGTTGAGGAACATGTTAGCTTTTTTGACCTCTTCCACAGTGCAAACCTCCTGAGTATATGTGTGTGTGAGAAAGAGTTTAAGAATGGGATGTTTCTGTCAGAACGGGACGTGGATGTGATGATAAGAGTTGGTGACAGAGTATGCAGTCTTGGATTCCAGTGTTTTGTGCTCTGTGGTTATTATCAGGCGAAGAGGAAACTGAAGGGACTGATGTTAAATTTCCCACGGTTAGGAACTTGCTGATTCAGGGAAAAGGAAGGAAAGTGCTGGAAAGTGTTTAGAAGAGACCTTGAGGCTGGTCAAGCTTCTGATGGATAATAAGGAAGTGGCCTGGTATGGAAACATGTATATTTTTATGTGTGGTGAATTATGTGGACTGATGGAGGTGAAATTGTGTAGTCATCTATGAGTTTTAAAAGGATGCTGAAAGAAAACGGATGTCAAAAACTAATGCAGTGGCTGTTTTCCCATCAACCAGGGGGTATTGACAACACATCACATAAAACCTATATTTCCATGCTTTAAGTTGGGCTTTATTTTTTTATGCTACATGATCTTTTCCCTTTTTAAAGGTTGTTTATTTAATTGAAATGGGGAAAAAAAACTCTTTAAACAGCTTGATATAGACTTTTATGGCTGTCAAAACAGGCAGGATCTGCCTTGTGTTGTGCTCCCATACAAGAGCCATTAATGCAATGTCATGTATATGTGCACAATAAAATTTCCACATTGGGAAAAAGTCACATGTTGTATTGACTGGATTTTTTCACAGCCTGTATTATATGCAGGAGTATGATGCTGTACTCTTTGGGGTTTCGATCTTGAAATATCAACATAGCTGCATGTTGTGAAGTTTGATATGTCCGAAGTGTTTTTTATTTTAATTTAATTTATTTACTTGCTTTATTTTACTTATTTTATTTAGCTTGAAAATAAATACTTATACTATATAATTTTTTTTTTTTTTACCATTAAAAAAGCAGTTCTGAAGTGTCATCAAAATGTTCATATATATATGTTTAGTTAAATATTGGATTTAGACTCATGTCAGGAAATCATTGAACGATACTCCGTGAATGAGTAACTTAGTTTAACCTGACATTACATAATTACGCAAGCTGTCATGGTTTATCTAGCGGTAGTATAGGACATTAGTTCATTAGTGCTCGATTACTTTATTGTCAGAAAACGAACTTTGAACTTCTAGGCAATACTCATGTTCAAGAGAATCATAGGCTACAACACCGCGACGCAATAGGTGAGTAGACCAGAGTGAAAATACTAATTGTCTGTATATTTTTTTAAACTTAACATAGGTAAGTGCATGACTTAAGAAAAATATTTGAAATCTCAAATATTTCAAAAATGTTCGTCACAGTTTGTGCACTGAGGTCACTTAACTTACCGTATCCCGTTCCTCCTCTATTAACTGTATTTCAGAAAATTATGAGCAAAATGTCAAAGCAAAATGGATTTCATGTTATCACCCCACTTCTCGAGAGCGCGGGGATGTCTAAGCGGATGGGGACTACCGTGTTTCTGAAGATGGAGAGCTCACAACCCACCGGTTCCTTCAAAATCCGTGGAATAGGACACATGTGTCAAAATGTGAGGAAATATATCGGGGCATTTCATAAAATCAAGCACCACAATATTTGTTTGTCCAAACACGTAATGCTGTTAAATGTTAATGATGTTGCAATTACCAAATCGTTCACTGAATCAAGCGTTTCGCACACGTTAGTAGGCTATGCCTATAGCTAGTGCGCGTTCACACTGCCCCCTAGCGCTTATAGAAACGATTGCATATAGCCTATTATTCTGATAAACATATTTTATATTCCTTTATAAGGTTGCAAGTTCAAACAAGTCGAGAGGTGTCATTTGTTCTTCGGGTGAGTGTAATGGTAAACATTTCATTGTATTTCCCAGTCATATGGGCACCATGAACATATTAAATAAGGTATTCTATCTCTCTGTCTCTGTGCGTACATGTAGGTGGTAATGCTGGTATGGCCACAGCATATGCAGCAAGAAAACTAAACCTGCCAGCCACCATTGTTTTGCCCTTGTCGACACCCCAACTGGTAGCTCAAAAACTTAAGGACCAGGGAGCTACAGTCAAAGTTGTGGGCAAGGCAAGAGCAAAGTACCATCACTGTTATCTTAAATGCCTTTTATTCCCGATATGATGCAGTTACGTTGTCTTATCCTATCTTAAATAATTTACATGACAATGTTTTTATGTGATGTTGTAGGTATGGGATGATGCAAATGCTGAGGCCCAACGATTGGCAGAAAGTGAAGGTCTTACTGTAATACACCCGTTCAACCATCCTCTGGTCTGGTGAGTTTATATGTATAAATAAAAAATAAAGGAATCTGATCATGTACAGCCCTTAATTTAAGTTTTCACACAACTGAAAAGCTGTAAAAAACAACAACCTGTCTCTTAGGAAAGGTCATTCCACCATTGTGCATGAACTCAAGGCCTCACTGCCATCCAAACCTGGAGCTATAGTGCTTTCCGTAGGGGGTGGCGGTCTGTTTTGTGGGGTGATGGAAGGGCTAGATGAGGTAGGCTGGGGCAATGTGCCTGTCCTATGCATGGAGACCGTGGGTGCCGATTGTCTAAATGTTGCTCTGAAAGCCCGAGATCTGGTCATGCTGCCTGACATTACAAGGTATAAATTAACAAATCATCTTGAATTCATGAACACATTTTTTTTGTTCGCATAACTGAATCTTTATGATATTGATTGCTTGCAAGTGAAGCAACGTGTTTGGGAGCAAAAATGGCATGCCAGCAGGCGTTTGAGTACAGCAAACGTCCCAATGTCATTTCAGAGGTGGTGACAGATCTACAGGCCCTGGAGGCAGTGGAACTTTTCCTGGGTAAGTTCGTTGCCATCAAACAGCTCTATAACAACAAAGCTGGCTTTGCTATCGATTACTGTATACTGTATGCAGATGAGGAGCGTGTGTTGGTGGAGTTAGCCTGCGGAGCATCGTTGGCTGCTGTATACAGCGGACTCATTCAGAGGCTGCAGGAGGAGGGACGCCTTCCTAAACTGCTCGACCCGCTGGTTATGATTGTGTGTGGGGGTGGCAGTGTGAACCTGCCGCAGCTTCGGCATCTACAGGCAGTCATACGGAAATGACCACCACATCTTTACATTCTCACATCAATGCATCTGCGTTGAGTAGCACTGACATTAAGTAGCACTGTTGTGTTGCATAAATCAAAAGATAATGATAATCTGCTGTATTTCAAACCAATATTCTTTGGATTTTCTGTAACCTTGCTTTAATGAAATGCTATTTGTGTGATAAAATCGTTTGAAGGAGTAGAGTATTGTCATTTACCCACTGTAACCAGCAGGTGGTGCTAATGTTTGTCGTTTTGATATACCGGTATGTGTTGCTTTAGATTTTGGGCTATTGATAGAATGTTGTTTCAGACTGGTGGAAAGAAAACATTAAAAAAAAATGTTTAGTGTTTATTTTATTGCATTTTATCTATTTGCACGCACTTTCCAAAAATTGTTTTTTTTTTTTCCCTGGCTGTTGACAGTATTTCTGGTTTATGGAGTGATAAAAAAGATATCCAAAATCTCCCCCGAAAATCTTGGAATCTAAACAAGGATTTCGAACCTAGCTTTATTCAGTGTTCAGATTTCTGTTTTGAAAATGTATGCAAATGAGTGCAAATGTAATTCTATAATGCCTCATTTGCACATTTAAACAATATAGAAAAGTTGTAATACAAAATATTTTTTTTGCAATTCTAATTTAATCAATCAACTGGGGATGTATGTGGTTTTTAAATCATATTCACCTGTAGTGTCTTGCCTTGTTTTTGCTTGTTTGTTTGTTTTGGAATTTGGACAGTGTAAAAGCAAATCTACAAATATGATAATGATAATAATAGAAGAGAAGAGAAGCATTCTTAAGGTTTTAACAGTTTTCTTAATGTAAATTCTTTAAAATAACCACTGTCTGTTTTCAGCTTAGTGATTTCAAAGATGAAAATCACTACTAAAAGAAAAAAAGACGACTATCGTTTTATACACACTCACCAGCCACTTTACAGTTGTAATCGAAATTATTCAACCCCTTTTGCAAATCAGGTTTACTGGCTAAATTTACAGACTTTCAGCTGTTTGCAATGAACAAATCAAACAAAAGTAATTGAAATAACTCAGCACAACAAATTATTCAAGTGGTTTCCTCAAATTCAGCTGAAAATGCAACTTTTAATAACTTCTGCAGTCTCAAAATTATTCAACCCCCTGAATAGAATCCCTCACAACAGCACAAATCTGCAAAACAGGTGTTGTCTCAAACACACCTGATGCAACCAATCAAGGGCTTCATTAGTTGCACCAGGTGTGCTTTAGCTAGAACACATGAAATATCTGAACTGGCTAAGTTTGTTGAGTGTCACGTTTGACTGCATGTTAAGCCTAGTTCACACTACATGATTTAAAACGTCGGGCTGAACTGTGCGGTTCACACTACATGACTTGCTCTCTGTGAAATCAGGACTGTTCAAGTTGTTGAGCTGTTCACACCACACGACACAACGTGATTGATCCGCAACAGGAGGTAACGCACTACACGAGTTGACAACAACTCTGTCACCCAACGATTCTGTCTTGTCCACAAACCACGTTTTCTCACGAAAAAACACGTGATAAAATGAACCGAAAATGACGCGAAACAGCACGCGCACAGTACCCAGGGAAGAAGAACACAACACGCGAATATGGACGTCACGTCAGACAGGACCTCAGAGTTGCAAACTGTTTGCGCGATGATTTGCTCTGAGAAAATATATACACTCACTCAACAACTTAATTTTAAAAAAGAACACCCAGAACATCAACATTGTGGACATCTGCAATATATACAGTTGACTTTCCTTTTTCCTAAAAGTATTTTAGTGAAACCTATGATTACAAACAGGGATATACCTCCGAAAAGCATCCGTAATTATATTTTTATGTCTACACATACATGTATGTTTAATCTAGTTGCTCTGATTGGCTGCAGCTCATGATATCACGTGAGGTTGAGTCGCGCGACAGCTCTGGATATCTAGCATGCTAGATATTTTTCTTATGCGTTGTTGGCTCTTTCATACTAACAGATTGGCGAGCGTTCATCGCGCACTAATCACCCGCGATTTGCACGCGATAACACCCGACCTGTCGGCGAGCTCAACGATTTGCAAATCGGGCTCAAATCGGGCTTAAAATCAGGTAGTGTGAACTAGGCTTTAGAAATATAGGTAGATCAAAAGAATGGTCCAAAAAGTTAAGAGAAGATACTATCATTGCCCTTCACAAACATGGAACAGAATACAAAAAGATAGCGAAGGCACTAAATGTTCCTAGAAACACTGTTGGAAGCATCGCAAGTTCAAAGTTAAAGGATCAGTGATTACACTACCTGGATAGGGCAAAAAAAGGAAGCTACCAACAGCTGCAACCAGATTTCTGAGAAGGCAGGTTCAGAAAAAACACTCGAGTGACTGCAGCAAGACCTGCAGCAAGACTTGGTGGCAACCGGCACTGAGGTTTCAGCGTGCACAGTAAGACGGATACTAAATGCATGGGGTTTCCATGCCAAAACGTACACAGCTACTGACCCAAAAGCACAAGATAAGTGCTCAAAATCATATAAATAAGCCACACAATTTTTGGTATTCTGTTCTGTGGAGTGATGAAACTGTTTCTGCCCTATGGACCAGCGGTATGTCTAGAGGAAGCAGAATGAAGCATATGCTGAAAAGAACACTGCCTAACAGTTAAGCATGGTGGTGGCTCGGAAACCTGCAGTGTGTGGAAGGCAAGTTGGATTCATTGAAGTATCAGGAAATCCTAGGAGAAAACATGCTGTCAGCTTGGCTGTCATTGGACCTTCTAACAGGACAAAGATCCCAAGCACACCTCAAATTCCACCAAGACTTGAGAAAATCTCTAATGGGATTTAAAGAAGGCAGTTGCATCACGCAAAACCAAGAATATTACTGAACTGCAGGCCATTGCTTATGAGGAATGGGCTAAGATTCCTCAGAAACGCTGGCAGAAGCTGGTACATCTCGTTTGCAGCAGGTCATAACAGCAAAAGGTGTTCTACTAAGTGCTAAAGATGCTTGCGAGGTTGAATAATTTTGAGACTGCAGAAGTCATTAAAAGTAGCATTTTCAGTTGAATTTGGGGAAACCACTTGAAACATTAGTTGTGTTGAGCAATTTTAATTTTTTTTGTTTGATTGGTTCATTGCAAAGAGATGAAAGTCTGTATATTTTGCCAATAAACCTGATTTGCAATGGGGGTTGAATAATACACCTTAGTACCAGGTTGGACCTCCTTTTACCTTCAGAACTGCCATAATTCTTCGTGGCATAGATTCAAAAAGGTGCTGAAAACATTCCTCAGAAATGTTGGTCCTTATTGATATGATAGCATCACACAGTTGCTGCAGATTTGTCAGCTGCACATCCAAGATGATAATCTCCAGTTACACCTGTTGGAAACTTCAGAAGCCAGGAGACTTGGTTGAATCTTCAGCAGGATTCTTTATTGAGAACATGAGCTGTTGGTAGCTGCAGTCCATCAAGTCTCACTACATTGTAGTTTAGATTTTAGGGGCAGTGCTTATAGAAATGGAGATAAAGCACCTGGCTGACGACCTTAACAAATCATGCAAATGAAGTATACAGTAATAGCAACCCACCTATCCATCTATCAGCATAACTAATTCAAAGATTGGGACAGGGGCTCCAAGAGCCAATAAAGACAAAAGGTCAGAATCTCAGTAATCTGGCTCATTTGACTTACAATAAAGAGAACAGGACTGGCAGGAATCTCTTGCAGGAAACTTTGCTTAGCAGAATCATTCATCTGATGTCATCATCTTTACCTTAAAATGCTAAATACAATGTACTCCCCCTTTAGTTTAGATCTTAAACATAAATTTGTAATCCCACACACCACATCCCAGAGGTGCTCTATTATATTGAGGTCTGGTGACTATAGAGGCCATTTGAGTACTGTTCAAGACTCATCAGACCAGGCAACATTTGGTGAGCTTGTGCGAATTGTAGCCTCAGTTTCCAGCTCTTAGCTGAGTGGCACCCGGTGTGTCTTCTATCTGCTTCAAGTTTCGATGTGTTGTGTGTTCAGAGATGCTCTTCTGCAGACCTTGGTTGTAAAAAAGTGTTATTTGAATTACTTTTGTCTTTCAATCAGCTCTAACCAGTCTGGCCATTTTCCCCTGACCTCTGGCAACAACAAGGCATTTTCACTCACAGAACTGCAGCTCACTGGATATTTCTTTTTTTTCCTGACCATTCTCTGTAAACCCTAGAGATGATTGTGCTTGAAAATCCCAGTAGATCAGCAGTTTCTGCAATACTCAGACCAGCCCGTCTGGCACCAACAACCACATTCAAAGTCACTTAAATCACCTTTCTTCCGATGCTCAGTTTGAACTCCAGCAGATTGTCTGGATCATGTCTAAATGCATTGAGTTGCTGCCATGTGATTGGCTAAGATATTTGCATTAACAAGCAGTTGAATATGTTTACCTAATAAAGTGGCTGGTGAGTGTATATTTTCTCGTTATATATATTTTCTTTTGGTATTGGAACTAGGCCTAAAGAAAAAAACAGCCAAAATGTGAGAGTATAATGTAAACCATGGCTGTAACTCAGGAGCTGCTTTGTTTCCCAAGGCTGTTATAAATGGACTTCATGATCCATGTAAATAACCATGAAATTACCAAGTGCTTTGTCATGTGATTGGAAAAAGGCAGGTAATTGTGTTAGAACATAGACTGTGGTTGAAGTACATTACAGGCTTTATGCTGCACTGAATGCCGGGCAGCATACAAGATAATTCACTGTGGTTAAGATATTGTCCTGCTTCTAACATGAGCAACGTTCTTTTTGCATTGATTGATGATTGTTTGAAATGACTGATACATGAGAATGTTTATCTAGTCATACATTATTGAATAGCTTGAATAAGAGAACTTTTGAGGGAACCAACTCTTTGTTGGTATTAAAGTTTCTGCCAAGATTGAAAAGACCTAAATGGCTTTACGATGAGAGTGCATTTAAGCTTCTCACAGTTTTCAGTCCTAAGGGTTAAATGCAGATCAAAGCCGAGAGATTGATTTTGAGCCCCACAGATAATCTACTCTTTAGGTTGTTAAATACACAAGGCAATGATATGCAGGAAGTTAATGCTTAGAGTTGATGTCTTAGTAAAGAATTTTTGTGCTATCTGTGATAGCGTTAAAGGAACAGCTACCCCAAAACTGAATGTCCTTCCAAAACCACATGACTTTATTTCTTCTGTGGAAAAGCAGAACCTCCTGGTGGCTCATTTCCATATGAAAGTGAACAAAGACAGTACCCCAGGTTTGATGTCATCAGGTCTCCTTGATGACGTCAAACCTGGTTTAAAACCTGGTTAGTAATGATGCTGAAAATCAGCTTTACATCAGGAATAAATTACATTTAAAAATATATTAATACAGAAAACAGTTATTTAAAACTGTAACACATTTCACAATATTATAGAATTTTACTGCATTTGTATTCTGATCAAATAAATGTAGCCTCGGTGAGCATGAGAGAACATCTTTCAAAAACCTTACTGATGCCAAATTTTTGAACGATAGTGTATGTCATATATGCTGTATTTGCATTGACTTATGTCTCAGTGTAATTTGTTGTGATATACAGGGATTTCCTAACGAATTATGCTCAGAACCAGTCATTACTGTGTTATTTTAAGGGTCGAACAGGCGTTATGGATAAGTCATGTAATCCAGATAGAATCCTTCTGGCTTAAGCAGTTTTAAAGAGCTGTTTTTTTAGCCGCTTATAGAGAGCACAGCCTCATTCCTATTAGTTCCTGCATAACAATATGCAGACCTGTTTAAATATTTACACACCTCTAAAACTCTCGGCCCAGTCCTTAGAAGCCCTCTATACATTAAACAGACTGTCCTTCCAACCATGACGGCTCTAGTCTGGCATACTGACTCTGAGGATACAGCTTTGGCTTCTGAAAAGACATTTACTGACTGCCAAGACAATGTTGAAAGCCAAGTTGTCCTTAGTGAGTTAACGGACTAAAGATCTGTTGCCAAAATAGCCGAAGGAGAGATAGTGATCATGTACAGTTGTAGCGGGAGTGGAGAGAAATAGTGAATTTCTTTTTAAAATAATATATATACATATAAGTAAAAGATGTGGAAAGTGCATAGGAGAGTGATAGCAGAGGGCAAAGTCGTCATATTCATGACAGTAGCTGCAGTGATGACAAAGCAAAAGCAGTTCTAACCCTCCTCTGAAAGGTTTCATAACCCTGGGTAAAAAAGTAACCCTACCCTAAATTATGTGTGAAAAGTTCCTCAATTGGGTTTAAGACTGGGGTTAAATATCACAATAATCTGGGGTGCCAGCCTCATCAGCCCTGTTAAGGCCTCATGGACACCTCAACAAACCCGTCTCATACTGGCGTGATGACTCTGACCCCCAAGGGACATTTAATTTTTATATTTAACAATATTATTACAACATTATTTTCCTATTATCTCTGTAAAGCTGCTTTGAAACAGTCTGTATTGTAAAAAGCGCTATATAAATAAAGGTGACTTGACGTCGTATGATGTGTTGCCGTAATTTCCACTGAAACAGGAAACTAAGCCGGGACATATTGAATCAGGCTCCTCCCCCTTTTCAAATAGCAAATAGCATTTAGTTTACCTCACAGACTGCAAGTCGCACTTGACAGCACCATGGAAGCGAATCCAAGCGCTGATGATAAATGATAAATGATTGTAGCCATTTCATTCTTAAAGGAGTAGTTCACTTTTAAAAAAACTTTTGCTGATAATTTACTCACCCCCATGCCATCCAAGATGTCCACGTCTTTCTTTCTTCAGTCGAAAAGAAATTATGGTTTTTGATGAAAACATTCCAGGATTTTCTCCATATAATGGACTTCATTGGGAACCAAACGGTTCAAGGTCCAAATGAGAGTTTCAGTGCAGCTTCAAACGGCTTTAAACGACTCCAGACGATGAATAAGGGTCTTATCTAGGACCCTTCGAGTCATGACTCGAAAAAAGATTTGTTAATTTTGATGAACGAGTTCGAACAGGAGAGTCACGAACGCTCATCACAGAACAGAGCAAGGTGAGCAAGCATTTGTGCTTATAAAACTTAAACTTTGTTATTTATTTTTTAAATGTCCGATGGTTTCGCTATAAGACCCTTAATCATCGTCTGATATCGTTTAAAGCCCTTGCACTGAAATTCACTTTTGGACCTTGAACCGTTTGGTTCCCAATGAAGTCCATTATATGGAGAAAATCCTGGAATGTTTTCATGAAAAACCTTAATTTCTTTTCGACTGAAGAAAGAAAGACATGGACATCTTGGATGACATGGGGGTGAGTAAATTATCAGCAAAAGTTTTTTTTAAAAGTGAACTACTCCTTTAACCAACGTACAGTGAAAACAGAATAAAACTCGATCATTTGAGCAACCGAACACACATCTCCAACCCATATTGCTCCGTGACGTGTCAACGGCTGCTTTGGCCAGGTGGTATTTATAGGATAGGGGGGCGGGACGCTTTAGATTCTAGAGAGCATTTGATTGGACAGAAGATGTGATAAGAAGCTGAAGTCCGTGATGATGTCATAAAAATCAGTGATCTATTTTAGCGGAAGTGAGAGACTGTTTTGAATACTTATATCTCCTAAATTCGAATTTTGTCATTGTTTTGGAACACACCAGCCTATTCATAACCTTAAGGCTAACATATTCATATTTAAAGGGGCACTTGGCAACTCTAGTCATTTCTTCGCGAGCTCCCCCTACAGCTGTGCGGCGTATATTTTCACAACACTGCCATAAAAAAACTCACTTGCGGCACCTTCCTGCTCATGTGCATTTGTTATTATCGGAGCTGGCAAACTTTATCGTGTGGAGGTATGTCTACCAAGTCGGTAATACCTCATACAAAGTATCATAGAATTATGTCAAATTGCCATAAAGCAGTTCGTGTTTCTCGCTCGTTCTCGCTCATTATCGCTTCTCACAAGACTTCTATTTCCAACTTACCGGGACGTTAGTCCCCATGTTGCAAGGTTGGTTTTCCGCCTGGACGCTGGGGGGAGTGGGGAAAGTCACCATTCTCTCCAGAACAGGTTATTGAACCGTTCAAATGATTTCTAAACGGTTTTATTAAGTTGAAATAGTTGCCAAGTGCCCCTTTAAAGCTAAAAAACTTTTGATTACAGGGGGCCTTTAAGCTCAATGTGAAAAACCCTATATACTATACTATACTATTATTGCAGTATTTGCCACAAAATACTAAAAATATATTAATAGAAAAATAACATAATAATATTTAACAATATATAATCAGATACAGAGGTCAATAATAATAATAATAATAATAGTCTATTAATGATCAATTCAAAATTCAGACTCATGTTCAGAGAGTCAGGAACTCTAGTGAGTCCTAATTTTTTGACTAACATTCATTTCTGGAAATAATATAGAGCAGGCAGTATGCAGATCAAAATTCGATCATGGGTTAGTGTAGCCCCATGGCCCAATCTCCATCACCAGCTGCTGCCATGCCTGTAATTCCACCAGACAGCCCACCATGTACAATCATTCCCATAATCCCGTGTAAGTCTGTCTGTGGCCTGCTTTTTCCTTAATAAATCGTATTGATCTCTTCCATGAATTGCTTTTAAATGGAATGAGTGCTATGTTAAACATCACGTGACTTACTGTATACAGAAGTATTTTGGGAAAGACTGTTAACGGGACATCAATGTTCACTTGGTATTTCATACTAGTACGAAAAAAGTAAAATAAGTGTTTTTCATCTTTTATGGCTTATGATCTTTACAAATTGACTCATTGCACTGTCCTATCATGCTTCTGATCATTGCATCTGACTTTACATCTTACTGGAAAAATACTTTTAATAGCTACGTCTAATAATATGTCATTGTAGGCTATAATAAAAAGTACTCAACTGTAATAAATAAATAAATAAATAATGAAATGCAATTGGAGTGGGATATTTATCCAGCCCTGGCAAATTTGTCTTTAAATCCAGATTTGCTTTGCTAATAGTGTCTATTTTATGTTAATTATCCTGTAAGCTAATTTGGTGTTTATCTACTCAAATCAATCCTTAACATTTGGCAAGACTTTCACCAATGAAGGGTTTTCATCTATTATAACAGAAATTATTGTAGTGGTTCAGTGTTACAGAATAGAAAATAAAGCTTTGTGACCACATTGGTATTATTACTTTTTACACACATTTCTAAAAATAAGCACAGAACGATATGTTATTATTTCATTGATCTTTGATTTAACATTTCAAATAGCAAGATAAGATATACTAGTATTGTCTTTGAGAAGTGCTTTAAATTTGTATTAGTAAATTTGTTATGAACAATTTATTATTTAATTAAAATTATTTAATTAATTATATTAGCATGTAATTGCATTTTTATTAATAGGTGCAGTAATAATTTACAGACTTACAACTATCTATTTTTACCTGTTTATGAGCAATGTATGTTGTTAATTAATTAAAAAATTTTAAGTGTGGTTTAAATGTCCACTGTTTGGGCACTTTCCCTTTATCACTTGTTTCTTAAAGGAATAGTTCACATAAAAATGTCATCATTTACTCACCCTCATGTTGTTCCAAACCTGTATGAGTTTCTTTCTTCTTCTGAACACAAAAGAAGACATTTTGAAGAATGTAACCAAACAGTTTCGGCTCCCCATTGACTTCCATAGTATTTCTTTCCGATATATGGAAGTCAATGGCTAGCGTCAACTGTCTGGTTACCGATATTCTTCAAAATATCTTATTTTGTGTTCAGCAGAAGAAAGAAACTCATACAGGTTTTAAACAACTTAAAGGTGAGTAAATGATGACACATTTATTTTTCATTTTTGAGTAAACTTTCCCTTTAAGACGGCCTAGACCTACTACATTTCCCATACAAACATGCGCCTTAATGGTTGCGCATGCGCACTGATTGTCAATAGCAAAGCCAAAAGGGATGACGTCACTTGCCTGTCGGGTCGTGCTGTATTGTTGCACAGGGGAATGAGAGCGCAGCGCACGAGCTCAGAGCGTTCGCGGGGAGGATGGGACTGTTTACAAGGTAAGTTCTCAATCTCAGACGTCAAACTGACAGCTACATGAGACGTTCAGAAAAACAAATAGTGTAAATACAGCCGACTTTGGACTTCTTTTGAAGTGATTTGTCTTTAAAGGGTGGGACATAAAGATACATGCGAAATCGGCGGTTCAATGGACGAGTGATTCTCGTCAGATTTAACGTTATAAAACAAATGAAACGCGTTTGTTTCCAGTTTCAATACATTTGTTTGCATTTAAACGCTATCTGTTTGTAATTATTTAACTTCTTTGATCTAGTTCACTTTAGAAACTGCACTTTATACAGTGTTTATCTCACTAACTCATGACAGTTTGATATATGTTGCCATTTAAAACTCCTTTAAGCTACACGCAAGATTTACTTGAGAGTTTAATTCAGACAGTAACGTTAGTTGTCACTGTTTTGCCAGCTGTTTTTTGCTACTTTTCTTGAAGATCAAAGGAAAGTTAATGATTAACTTATTCAAATGGAAATTTACTTTTCATACACTGCAGTAAATGTTGGTATCAGAAAGTTTATTTTGATGCGAGTTGTGTTTTGATAATGAAATGTTTTACGAAGTAGCCTACGATGAAATGTTTTACGAAGTACATTTTACATTTTTACATTTATTCATTTAGCTGACAAAAACAAATACGAAGTATACGAAAATATTTACATTGTAAAAAAACGTTGCTGCCTTAAAATTTACAGTCAAGTACAGTCAACTTGGATTTTTAAGTCATTTCAACTTAGGCTAATACATTAAACTGATTTAAAAATTAGATGAATCTTGCTTAATTTATGAAAAATGTATAAATTAATTATCTAATTTTGATGAGTTAAAGCAATGTAAAACATGTTGTCATAACTTATTGATCATATAATATTTGAGAAATATATTGTTAATTCACAACACAGCAGAATTGTTACTACACTAACTTATGGTCTGGACATATAGTAGGCTATACATTGTTTTTTTTTAGCACATTTGTTGTAGTTTTTCCTGTAAACTTTGATATGTTGTTTAGACTTGTATAACTGAGGTCAAAAATGAGGCTGTTCTTTTGAACAAGATCCGATCTGTGAAAACTGAGTTTTTGTGCATTTTAGTCTGCTAGATTTGAGGTCATGCTAATATGTTTGTGTGCTAGACAAAATTAACATTTAGATGCATCTAAACTTCTTTTCCAAAATATTTATCATATCCAATTTTTTCCACCTGCCAGTACTACATCCCTTCAGTATGTCCTTCACAAACTGGCAAATACTGCTTGTCAAGGGTCTTTCGCATTACATGCAGTAGCTTTACCAAAAAGATCTTGGGACTGACAGGCTGCTGTGTGCGAGGTCTGTTTTCTGATTGTTTGGATTAATAAAAAAAAAAGTGCGCCTGAGACTATTATTTTCTCCTTTGTTGTTAATTTGACACAAAGTGCAATGATTATGTCTGCACGCGATCCACCTCAGCATTTTGAGTTATTGCAATAGCAAGCAAGCAGTTATAGCGTTCTTCTGTGATCCAGCTCACAAGCACAGACTTGCAGTGACAATGTAAGCATTAAAGCATAGAGTCTGATGCGACCGAAATTGCTGCTCGCTCATGGATGTAATGCAGGTTCGTTCACATCGAAAATCATTGCCAGATTCCTTTATATCCGTGACTGCTCATCCAGGGCCGTCTGACCTTATTAATTTGTTGCACCGTGCAGTGTTCAGCGTCTCTCGTTTAGTCACATCTCTAGTACTTAACATGCTGGGCGATAAGCCAAATCCCTCCAGCAGGGCCCAGAATTCCTGCCTGCAGTCCCGGCTCTTCGTCTTTTTTTGGGGAGGGGAGAGGGTTGATGGTTTATGTGAAGGGTGTATGTGCTTGTTCATGGTCGTGCACGGCAACGAGAGTTTGTTTTGGCCTAATTGGGGAGGTTGGTAGAGATGCTGACATTAGACGTGTGGGAGATGTCTTTAATTACAGAGGTGGGGTCACATTGAGACTTCTTCACTATCTCAGGGCTGGAGAATGTCAAAATAGGGCCAAGATATGATACTAGGACTTCTTTCAGAGTGCAACCGATACCAGACGAAAGACTCCACCCTCCTGTGGGCTCATCCTCTGAGCTAATCTGGTTAAGTAGTTTTTTTTAGGTTTTAAGTGTTATGTGTAGTTTCTGTGTCTCTTGAATACGTAATGTATGATGCAATATGTTTCAAATAGAAAAATGTGTAATATGTGTGCTTTTGTGGGATTTGGAGCTGGTGTGCATACTGAATTGAAAGTAAGAGAATGACAAGTTGGTTTGGATATTCTGGTCTCGTAATCACATGCTCGTGTTTCTTTGATAAGATAGGGAAATTGTAATCTAGTTTCAAGTTTAAAGACATCAACCAAAGCCTTCTGCTGAATCTATGGCAACAGAGATGTCTTTAAAGCACTGCGAGGGATGTCTCTTGCCTAAAGTATGCTGTGCACCTTTATTGTTTTGACATTCTTAGTTCACATCTAGATAACTTTAAAAGATAGAATGATAAATCTGTCGAAAACATCCTGTCGGGTCTCATTGCACCTCAAAATCAAAGGAAAAAGGTATTATATTTAAAGAAAATAGGCCTAAATCTTATTTTTAGGATCACTGTTTGCATTGTGACCTGCAAAACATTGCAAAAAATACTTTTCTTAAAAATAATATATATTTATATTATAATTTAATATATCCATGGATGTTCAATTTTTACAATACAATGATTACAATATTTAAATTTATTTTAAAATTAAAAATTGGGATTAATTGTCAATGTCATAATGGAAAAAAGGCTGCAATGGTATAATAATTATTTATTATAGTTAGTTATAGTACAAAAAATAATGAAAATAATAATAATAACAATACAAGAAAATAAAATAAAAATTATGCAATTGTTAAATAATGACAAAAGGTATAAAACAGTGTCACTTCACTGTAATGTACAAGATAAACACATTTTGACACATGTAATGGTACCTAAGGATCAAAAACAAGATTAGCATATGGAGAGGTGTGTGAAAAAGAACAGGTAGCCTAACAATAACAATGTAAATCCCATTACTCCACAGGATGTATTTATGGCAGAGAAATATGATAATAAGGGTTACCAGACATAAGACAATTAGCAAAAATCTCTAATTGAATATTTAATATTTTCCAAGTGTAGGTATAACATCAAATCCTAAAGCCAATGCGACGCTTTAGGCGGGTTTGAAGATTTTCAATGTAATAAAACCCGCCTGTGAGCCAATAAGGATGCGGAGGCAATAATGTTTAGTTGTCTTCGAGTCAGACTCGATTCATCACCCAGGGTACCAAACATAGCAAATTCAGCAGCACATGGCTTCAGTTGGACTCAACACACTTAGTGTATCAAATATGGTTGACCAGTAAACAGTTAGTGTGGCATCTACAGGTCTTTTCAAAAATAGGATTAAAGGAAGCAGAAATCCGTTTTCTGCTCAGGTCAATACGGTGCAAAACCTTGAACTGTATTAAACTCAATAAGGAGCGAGAGGTACTACCATTCAGTTTCTCTTTTGATCTGTTTTTTTTTTCAATGGCGGCATGCTTTGATGGTGCCAGCCTCTTCTTCATCAGGTTGTATTTGAATTGTAGTGCACTGCACAAGCCTGCAGAAGGAGTCGTGTGAGTGTGTGTGTGTGTTGCCTCAGGGTTTGTGTGCCTCGGATAAAGGAGGTGTTCTGGGAGGCCTATCCCAGCTCTGTCCAGTTGAACAAAAGCCCAGTGTAGCTGTTTAAATTTGCCATTCTCTCCTGGATAAAGCTCGGACAATGCTCTGATCTCATGTTATTCATATTACGGTCTTGCTTGGCACCCCAGTGCCCCAAAAGACAGGAGGCTCTTAGCATGGGCAGGGGACACAAATACCATTGAGCTGATCTGTCCTTTCTACAGGTTCCTGTGGTATCCATCATTGCCAAAGCCCATGGCATCCTGTTGCAACATCCAACTGACGCAAGAGCCCAAGTGGCATTCCTCAATGGAGATCTTCTTTGACTCCTCTTAGTTAACACCATTCTACTTTGACAGTGCAATTGTGTTTGACTGGTATTCATGAAGGCTTCTGACTGTATAAGTATTCCCAGATACAGTATCTAGATTTTATGCTTGACAGCGGGTGGAAAAGAGCCAGTTTAGATAAACAAAATCCAAAGCCATTTCCAAATGAGGTAAAAATTGCACGAGTCGATCTAATGTTTACACGGGACAGGTGTGGAACATATGCTGTATGCAGGCATAATATCTCATTATGTTATATAATCCAAGCCAAGCCATGAAAACATTAAAAAAATTTAGCCTTTGTAACCAATTAGTTGTCATTAGGGCCCGAGCACCGATGGTGAGAGGACCCTATTGTTTTTGCTCTGTTTATTATTATTCTTCTCCCAAAAGAATCGCTTTTTAGAGGGCCTAAACATGCTCAAACTCATGAAACTTTGCACACGCTTCAGAAGTGGTGAAAATTTACGTGTGATATGGTTTTCAAAATTGGGTGGGGCAAATTCTGTAAATTATTGCCCCCACATTTTGCCCCGGCTCTACGTTTCACGTACAGGTATGAAATATGGTACATACATGTAATGACCCAATACCTACAAAAAAGTCTCTTGGAGCATAGCCCTAAACACAACAGGAAGTCAGCTATTTTGAACTTCCTCCTAGATTTTGTGCATTTTTCGTAATTTCCTGATGTTGTACTTAAACGAACTCCTCCTACGGTTTTGATCTGATCCTCTTCAAATTTGGTGAGTGTAAAGGTCCTTTCACACTGGACGCGATTTTGACGCACGAATAATTCGCGCGATGGTTTTATTTTTTGATCAGCTGTTTGTGTAATGAGTGCTTCCACACCGAACGCGAATGTGCTGCGGCGAAAAAACGACTTTTATTTTTTTCGCTTCGATGTCGATTTTTTTGTACTTTTGCAGCGACAGAAACGGCTTCAGCCAGCCAATCACATACAAGGAAACAAAGGTGCTTGTTGTTGACGCTTTGGCCGCTCTGACGTAGCAGCATTATGTGCGAGAGAAGAGAAGTGTCACAACAAGTTACATGAAATGTAAACTAAAAACAAGCAATACATTGAAACTAGAAACCTTTTATAATGACAGCATTTTTATAGGCCTATTGCCTATTCCGCATCTCAACGCACGCATGACATGACGTTGTTTGCTTATATGGACCAGTTACAAAAGAACGAGGCATAGGATAAAATAGCTGGGATTGTTGGTGTCTCTCCGGTGAGTTGAAGTGCGTGCTGATGATTTATAACATTTTTGACTAGGAGGGAAATAATTGATTTTTAATCATTTTCAACATTCATGATTGTGTTTCATATTATTTTTGCATGCCACACACCAGAGCATGTGAGTAAAGCGGAGCGGGGTGACGCAAAATATAAGTTAAAAAACTTAAACATAGGCTACGTTTCATATATATGTTTAAATAATATAATGTTATTTTTTTATTTCATCTATGTTGATTAGCTATATGAAAAGGGAACCGCATGAGATGAGTAAGAGGATCATAAGATGCCCAATATATCGAAAACATTTGGAATGGGTCAGACATAATTTTGGCCACTTATTAAGTTGTGTTTTGTAGAAAGCCTTTCTTTAAAGTTAATTTCGTTTTGTATAAATTGTATCTTAATTTTAATCAATGTTTCGTCAACAAATTGTCTAGATTAATAAATAAGAAGAATATAGACAATATAGGCTAATCGAGGCGACTGCGCGTGAACTGCAGCGCGTCTCATACCGAAAACTGACAGAAAACACTAGTTTATTAATAAACAATTCAAATGTTTAATGCATAATCCTTACTTTGGTCGATTCTTTGTGGTAAAGTTTTAGCTTCTTTACAAGATTAGCATAGGTCTACTCCCCTTCAGACTCTCTGTTATTTAAGATTGGGTGCACACAAAACCTTTCTTTTCTGTCTTTTAAAGAAAATGAAAAGCTTGTCTTCACTGGATGATGATGATGATGAAGTGTCCATGTTTTCTCAGCGTCGGCGCGAAAGTTTTGGAATGTTGAAGCTCTGAACGTCGCAAACTCGCGTCGCGGCTGATGTGAATGGTTTTGACGCGAACTATTCGCACGCGAACCATTCGCTTTTCCGTTTCGCTTTTTCGCTACGCGTCCGGTGTGAAAGGGCCTTAATCTTAAGGCCTTTGCGGCGTTAAATTGCGAAGATCTTGAGTTTTCGTCAAAGGGTGTGCTCTCGGCGGCCTGACAAATGTGTGGGGCAAAATGGCTCAATAGCGCCCCCTACATTATTGCCCCGGCTCTACGTTTCACGTACAGGTGTGAAATTCGGTACATACATGTAATGACCCAATACCTACAAAAAGTCTCTTGGAGCATAGCCCTAAACACAACAGGAAGTCAGCTATTTTGAACTTCCTACTAGATTTTGTACATTTTTAGTAATTTCCTGATGTTGTACTTTAACGAACTCCTCCTACAGTTTTGATCTGATCCTCTTCAAATTTGGTGAGTGTAATCTTAAGGCCTTTGCGACGTTAAATTACGAAGATCTGGAGTTTTCATCAAAGGGTGTGCCCTTCGCGGCCTGACAAATGTACACCCAATTTCAGCCTTTTGGTTATTTTATGCATGAATATGTCACATAGCTCAATATTGCTTGCAGTTCCGATGTTGCTAGGCAACCACAGACAGCCTGCAGTAACTCAGGCATACAATGTCCGATCTGCCCCAAACTTCACATGTTTGATAAGAGTCCTGTCCTGAACACATGACCATGCTCATATTAGATTATTGTAATAGCGCCACCTGCTGGTAGCAGGAAGTGTGGCAAATACAAATACTTTGACATAGTTTAAAAAATGCTGGGTTGTTTTAACCCAATTTTGGGTCAAATATGGACAAACCCAGCCATTAGGTTACATTTTTAAATTAAATTTTTTACCCAATGTTTGAGTTTGTCCATATTTGACCTAAAATTGGATCCTCTTGAGACGGACCTACCGCTTTATATTTTTATGTATAAAGGCCCATTGATACCTTTTATTTAATTACTTTTTTTATTTTATTATAATTTTTTTTTAATCTTCTGTGGAAGCAGCTGAAAGTGAGAGATACAGTACATTATAAAATGTAATAACTTGACTTTACTTAAAAAGCGAGGAAACCGATTGCCTTCATTTACAAGTAAAGTACTGTATTAATTTTTAGTTGGCCCAACTTAATAACATTTGTATTGACAACTTGTTAATCAAGTATACTCAAGTACGGTTGAATCAAAATCATTAGTTGTGTTAACTTCTCATTAGAGTTCACATTACTTGGAAAATATCAGGAAACTGATTGCCTTAAAAAAAGCAAGTACAAATGTAAAGTGAAATAGGAATAGTATGTAGTACTTACAAGATTGTCACAAATATAGAGGGACTACATAAACCCAATTAAAAATTTCACAACGTGGGCACAAGTGTTAGCAAAAGAATGATAAAAGATCATTAATTGGCATGAAATATTTCCGTCATTTAAACACACACACACACACACACACACACACACACACACACACACACACACACACACACACACACACACACACACACACACACACACACACACACACACACACACACACACACACACACCTTCTCTTCCTTTGACACCAAATAACTTGTTGCATCGCTGCATCAATGGGAAGAGAATTACAATAAAGTAAATGAAGTTCCAAGTGCCCAACCAAAGGGATCACTAATCGCCATAATGAGAATGTTTTAGGAAAATCAACACAAATTTATGAAGTCAACTTATGTGATGTTCTCTAAAAATGTTCAGTGGTATTGATAATTCAACGTTCAAGATAACTTTGGGAAATGTACGGAAGCCTTGAACCGCAACATAAAAAAAAAAATCTGTAAAAAAAAAAAAAAAAAAAAAATTAAAAAAAAATCTAGCATTTCGAGATTAAAGTCGAAACGTTTCGAGATTAAAGTCGAAACATTTCGAGAATAAAGTCAAAACATTACGATAATACAGTCTTGCACAAGTGTGTGCATTCATAACAGTGCGTCCACTGTTATGAACAGTGTATGTGTGTGTGTGTGTGTGTGTGTGTATGTAAAGAAATGCACTTGTGAAGTCAAACCATGGATCAACACAAAATAGTAGCTTTTTACTTTTATCTGGGCTTTCAATTAAATTCTACACAGGTGCGAGTGCCAGTGTTTTTGAGGTGTTTTCGTGCTCGTCTAGGCAACATCTGGGTCGAGAACACAACAGTAACCGTTCTGTCTCCCTCTTCACCGTAAATACGTTCTGGATACATTTTAAGTGCATCATTCTGTATCCAATCATTTGGCCGGATCCCGTGATTTCCTCAGATTTAATAACCACTAGTGGTTGAGGAGAGATTCTCTTATATGATTGTAAAGCGCTTTGAGTGTATTAGACATATGAAAGCGCTATATACATGCCTCATTCATTCATTCATAAAGCTGGATATCTCCATCCAGTCTGAAAAGTGTTTTCCGGGTTGGTTTTCCTGTAGGCTAAAGTCTATTCCGGCGCAGTGGGCTATATTTTATAACGTCCTATAATGGAAGCCTAATGCTGGTAGATTGGCACCTGTTGAATTTCCTTTTGTTGAAACAAAACACACACACACACACACACACACACACACACACACACACACACACACACACACACACACACACACACACACACACACACACACACACACACACACACACACACACACACACACACACACACACACACAGTGTGAAACACTCGCTAAATAATGCACCATTATGAATACCTGTGTGTTGCGGCAATGTGAAACAATGGCAAGCAAGCACACACGCAACTACTACGGAAGACTATCAAAATGTTTCGACTTTAATCTCGAAATGTTTCGACTTTAATCTCGAAATTTTTCGACTTTAATCTCGAAATTTTTCGACTTTAATCTCGAAATGTTTCGACTTTAATCTCGAAATGCTAGATTTTTTTTTTTTTTTTTTTTTTTACTGATTTTTTTTTTTTTTACATTGCGGTTGAATGCAAACAGAGAAAAATAACTGCAGAAGTGGCGGAAATGAGTGAAAATCCATTAAGAATTTCCCCACATCAAAAACCGCACTCAAACCAAATCAATTAATCTTAACTTGGGTTTTCTGAGTAAACAAAGCATAGTATGTGAATAGTACAGATTACTAGATTTTTACAATTAACTTAAGACATTAAGTAAAGTTAACCAAAAAGTTTTAGGTAGAATCACTGTTGGACTTTCTTTTGTAACACGTTTTGATAAGCTGTTTATTTTTATTTTTATTTTTATTTTTGTAAATTTTATTTTGCACTGTTTTTCCTCCAGCTTGAAACCCCCTATCCTCAGTGTCACATGGTGTCACGTGTGACAGTGCTTCTACATGGAGTGGGTTTTAAATGATAGATTTGCCAGATGGAGAAGGTGGTGGCTAGCAGCCATTGTCCATTGAATCCACATCAGAGGCTCATATAATTTACCGAGGCGGCAGAAACGGCGTAGCCTTGAACTCTACTTGCTCCAGGAAGACAGGCCGACAATTAATACGCTTGGGGATTGAAACAAAGATATTTTGGAGGTCATTGTATTCAAGAGCTGAGGGCACTAGCTAGCATTGCAGAAGGGAATGCCTGCGACCTGCCAGCGTTAACTAAACATTTCAGTGGGCCATGAAATGTGTGCAAATGTGGGTTTAACTTAAGTGGAAATGCAAGTTCCCAACAAGACCGCTGAGGCTGAAAATGCAATCAAGTCTGAAGGTCTCTAATTGGCTCTGGATCGTTGCCGGCACATGCGGTAGGGTGTTTCCGAACAGTAGCCAGTGGCAATGTGATTCTCGGGGGAATTTTATTGCCCTTTTTGTTACCAGGGTGAACCAGTATGCTTCTGGTTTGGCAACGACTAGAAGCCCTTCGGGCTCACATTAGAGCAATAATGGTGGGGAAAACTGACTACATTTATCCTGCGGCGTGGAAGAAAGGCCACAGAGCTCTCAGCTTCATCCCCTAGACTACGGACAAAAGCAAGACTGTTTGTGCCACCAGTCTTGCCAGAACTATTTCTGAAAAAAAAAACTAACTATTTATTCCCTTTTTGCTATATTTAATGAGGCCGATAATAGTTGCGGTCGGGTTAGGGAATGCTAGGTCATGTCTCGGACTTAATTATTTCCATGTTAGCTTCCACTAGCTGTCAGACTTGATGGTTAATTGGTGCTTGTTGACACTGGCTGTCAAATGCAGCTATATGTTTAAGTGCAATTCAATCACAGGTTGTTTCTTAAGGGCGAGTCTCTGAGTCGTCACACCTTGAATTCATCCGCCTGTGTATGACACACAATGGGGAAAAAAAATTCTTTCATCCAAAACATTGACTGTTTTTTCCGTTAAACATTAGACATAGACTTTTAATGTAAAAAGGAGCGGGATTTATTAGAACAGAAAGCTCAGATTGTTTTGAACTGCTGTGGATTTGGTTCCCATCAAATAAAGAGCAAAGGAGGACACTGTCCCCCGAATTGGACTGACTGCTGTGTTTTCAAGATCTTTCTGGCACATTTTTTACTATTACAATTTTGCTTTGTTTGGACAGTGACTTGAAGAAACAGGATATCCCTTCTTTTATGACTACAAAGGAGTCTTTTTTTTTGCTGTGTAACGAGTGGGTGTGTTGCTGTGTTGATACGACTCTTGTGTAAATGAAATGAGTGATTTCTGCTGGCCTTTTGTGACCCCATACTTTTTCTATGGATCCAGTCCTGATTTATCAGAGCCAGGTTTTTATCCATTCCATCGTAAGAGGATTTTGGCCAAAGGGAAAGTCTCCATTTCTTCACTTTGTTATAGTATTTTGAAAAGAGCAGATTGTTCTGGGATAATCCGGGTGAAGGTCAGTGCTGGGTGGTGGAATAACCCTCCGCAGATAGTGTGTGGTCATGCTAAAAACACTTTCCCATAGGCCCATGGGTCTACATGATGCACATCCTGTCATCAGTTACACCCACTTCCCACACCCGTTCCTTTACCTGACAGTCTAAGGGTGTGAGAAATCCCTCAGAGAGGATTCGGCTGTATGTTCTGAATATCTGTTTACTCGAGACACACCTTACAACCTGAAGAATCAGATCACGTTCTTTCTCTCATACTTGCGTTTGTATCTGATTAAATGACTTTTGCACTTTAAAGCAACACTATGTAACATTGTTGACCTTAAAATAATGTTTCCAAAATCTTATCAGTGGTTCATCAAGTCATAACAGGGTGAAAGGCACTTCTGCCATAGCCTGACGTGGTCTGCATCGCTTTTGCTGGCACTATGTAACTTCGGGGTTCGGGTAGGAACCCGACCACAAAAAGAACTACAAAATTCGACTGCTTTACGTCAAGGGCTACAATAGTCATTATTTCGCTTTTCTTCGTTTCTGATGTCGCAATACATCATCCTTTCATGAAATAATGTAACATACTCTACCTTGTCTGTGGACATCGTTCATTCTAAAGCCGGTGCTGGATAAACAGCGAGCGTGCGTGCGACGGGAGGCTAAATTATTTACGACAGCGGCAATGGACAATTTCGTTTCCAACCAGTAGGGCGAACTGAAAGGGCAAAAGTAATGTATTTTCTGTGGAATTAGCATTATTAAACAAGAATGCATTTACACTTTGTATACTAAATGTAATTTACACTGAGAAGGCACAAAACAATAGTGTTGATTCACAACTGATTCACAAATTTCAAGCAAAGCTTATCCAAAAAACTTTTAACAACTATTTTTTGCTGCCTTGCAAGCAAGCTGTTTCCATCAGGAAATGTATTTGTAGTTGGGAGAAATATTCCAATATATAACCAAGA